>CM014735.1:22137862-22480170 GCA_004329165.1 Spatholobus suberectus
GGATATCTATTTATTGAACATATTTACATCTGGGATAAGATATGAGAATTCAATTTGATAGTCATAAAGATAACATATTTGTTCCAGTGAGAGTTAGTTATTACCTTTTGGGAAGGAATGCCAGCATACATCTCATTCTAGGAATGAAATGAGGGATATCACTATCCAAAATGGGATATCTATTTATTAAACATATCTACATCTAGGATGTGATATGATATACCTCCATTCGGGATGAGGAAGACAGTGGGATGCCATTGCGTGAATATAAGCTCATATAACTTGGTGAATATGGGATTCACAGTGAGTTTGAGACTCACACTGGTTCTAGGAACCAAAAAGATAAGTGAATCTGAGATTCACATCGGTTCTGGGAACCAAGGAGTCAAATAAGGTGATTCTGGGAATCACTGAGTAGTGTATAAAATCAAATACTTGGGATATAAATGTTTGCTTATAAAGATTATTGATTTCTTTTAATTATATGTGTGAATTGAATATCTTATACTTGATTTTAAAAAAGTGGCTTTTTATAAACTTATTTTGCAGGTACCATGGTTGGTTTTTCCGATTACTGCAGTAGTTGAGAACAAACACTATTTGCGAATTCCTTTTTGAACTTGTTTTTATTCACTGGGATTTTTTTTTCTCACTAAAGCGTTGTTTTCAGAGAATAAGGACAAAGTTATTAAGATAAAGGAAGCTTAAATATTTATTATCTCCTTTGTTTAGTATATATTTAGATTGGTTAGGAATTATTTGAATAAAAGGGTCGCTTATGGCTGAATTATTTGAATAAGTAGCCACCTGAGTTTTTGGGTATAATGATACGATTTATGTAAAGATAGATTACATTGGTTATTTTAATATGATTGAGGTATTGTTTTAGACCTTTTTGGCTTTTGAAATTTAATCTTTAGTAATATTTTATTCATGGCTTATTTATGTAACAAAGGGCGTTACATATGTCATATGTTATTTATAACAATGTGCTTTTGTTTCCTAACATGGTTGAGGACGCACATGCAAGATTGAAGAGGCTACTCCGAGATAACATGGGAGACTTGTGTAGTTGTTGGCATGTAATGAATAATATGCTCATATTGTAGCACACTGAAATAAAGATGTCATTTCAAAAGAGCATCAATGTAGTGGAACACAGGTTCAATAACAGATTCTATCAAAAGCTACGAGGCTTTGTATCAACAGAAGCACAAAACCTAATGTTTGATGCGTATAAATGTGTTAATACTGTTGGTGCTAATAGTTGTGCTTGTCGGTGCACACTTAGAACTATTCATGGACTATCTTGTGCGTGTGAACTTGCTAAATATAGCAATATGTTTGATTTCATTCTACTGTAGTTCATTCATGTACATTGGAGAAGGTTATCACTTTCTACAGATAACATGACTTATTCTTGGGAGGACTTATCACTTACACATGAAGTCGATGCATTGTTAAAGTGATTTTCAAAACTTATCGTGTCTGGAAAAATCACATTGAAGACTAAAGTCCGTGAACTAGCATTTCTAGATGCCATTTTAATGTGTCTTCCTATAGATAAGGTAAAAACGAAGGGAGCACCAAAGTCTGAAAAATCCACTAAACATCTTCCTTCAATGTGGGAGTAAGTTGATGCAATGCACACAGTTGTAAATAGTTTATCACTTCTTAGCGTGCCTTGTAAAGTTTCCTATGACATTAAATGGAAAAAAGGTGTGCCATTCTCAGATGAATTTCCAGATGAGTTGCATGAATATATTGTTCGTATTGTTGACATGAGATCAGATGAAAATTGCGGTTATCGAGCAATTGCAGCTTTGCTAGGAAAGGGTGAGGAGTTTTGGCCCCTAATTCGTGATAATTTGATTCGAGAACTTCAACGGTTACATGTTGAATATGCTGAGCTCTTTGGCATAGAAAAATGAGTGGATGAACTTAAGACCTCTTTGTATGTTGACCATCACACAATAACAAGTCATGACAAGTAGATGTCAATTTCTGACATAGGTTATATTATTGCTAGTCGCTATAATGCTGTGTTGGTCCATTTATCCAGGCTGCAAAGCTGGACAACTTTTTCACTTAGGAGTCGACCGTCACATCTTGGACATCATCGACTTATTGCTATTGGATTTGTTCACAGTTGTCACTTTGTGCAAGTATACATTTTCCAATTATTTTGTTATTTAGCATTGTAAGTGTGTTAATGTATTTACTAAGTTTATAGCATTGTGCCTTTTTCTAGGTTTATTTAAAGGATATAGCTTCCTTACCTCTTATTGCACCACAATGGCATAAATACTACAATGACAACGCTCGTTCATGACAAAATCCATATTTGCACTGCATACAACATTTCAATTCCTTTTTGTATCTAAAGGAGATGAATGTGTAGTAAATATTACTAGAGACTCATTGTAATTAGATAAATGTGTAGTTGATCATTTACTTTGTTACACAAACTTATTTTATGATGCTTAATGTAATGGTATTGATTTATATTTCATATTAATTGATACTAGTTTTGGTCTGATTTTCTGTCTGGTTGTCTCTAATATGTAATATGCAATATGTGTTTGATATGCAATCTACAATCTGTCAACATACATAATGGAAATGCGTTTCCGTTGTGTTAGTGAGGGGTGCGCCTTTAACACATAATGGAAACAACACATTTTCATTATGTGTTAAGGGAATGGAAATGCGATTCCATCGAAGGGTATTTTCAAAAAAAAAGAAGACCAAATACAAGTTGTGGTGAAAAAAGAAAAAAATGGGGTGGGAATAGCAGGATCCTTTTGTGCAAGACAATCGGTTGGCCCATTACACCTAGTCTATAGTTTATGTGGGCCAGATCTTTGAGACATTTATTCGGTTCACCTGGACAAATGTTTTGGACCAAAAAACCTGGAGCATAAAAAAAATTGGCTTAATTGCACTTTGTGCCACCTAAGTTTCATCATTTTGTAGATTTTGCCCCTGTATTTTTTCTCACATTTTGCTACTTATTTTTGAAATCTTACAAATTTTGCCCAATCATCAATGTTTCATTAAATAAAAATTTGCAAAATCACGCAAAATTTGCAAAATTTTAAAAATAAGGTGGCAAAATGCGAGAAAAAAAAAACATGATAGCAAAATCCACAAAATGATGAAACTTGAATGATATAAAGTGCAATTAAGCCAAAAAAAATTTGAACCAAACTACATGACAAAATTTTGTTGGGTTAGCTCATTTGAGAAAAAAAAAATGCTTATGACTATAATATGTCATACATCCACTTAACCAGAAAAATAATAATAATGGCATGAATATTTAAGCTAACACATGGAGAAATTATTGTGTATTCTTAATCAATAAAAACAAAAATGTTTGACACATAAATATTAAATCTAATTCATCTATATAATCTCAATCTATATAAAAGGAATAGTTTTTAACTTGTAAATTTTATCTTTGTCATTTGTATATGATTGATATACTGATTAATTGGATATTGATACTTCTTAAATTTTCAATATTATTACCTATAATTTTTTTAATCTTTTTAGAACACTTAAATTTTATCTATTTTTTTCTTTTTACCACATTACCAATAGACATATTATTTCTCTCTCTCTCTCTCTCTTCCTATCTTTTTCTTCTCTCTCAAAATATATGTACTTTAAAAGAATTATTTTTTTCTAAAATTTATTTAAGGCTATATCTTACTTCAACAATTAATTGTTGACAATTATATTTATTTTCATAATAATAAATTAAATTCAAATGATTAAGAAGACAATTTAAAAATTTAATAAAATATTTACCTTATATCAAAGCAATTATTAGTCACATCAAATATATCGATATTTTTTTTTATTTTTATTAAGTATATAAATTTTTTTTTGCAATCTTTTCAACAATAGTTTTGAAAAAAATTATCAAGTTAAATAAAAAGTAATAAAAATTATATACATACATGATCGATGTTTAAATAAATAAATAAATAAATAAATAAATAAATATATATATATATATATATATATATATATATATAATACTCTTTAAATAATTGATATGTATTTTTTTGATACAATATGATATTTATAAATTTTATAATCTTTAATTTTATTTTTTAAAACATAAAATAAAAAATATATTTAATTTTTGAATTTTTAATTAATAATATATTTTAACATTATATGTCAAATTTCTTATAAAAATATACAAGATAATACATTAAGTATAAATCATTTTGGATACATACTGTTTTATTTTGTATATTTGATGCATTTTTTTTTGTGAAGGAGAGACAAAAAAAGGAAAAAACAACAGATAAAAAATAAAAATATACAGGGGGGGGCGGAGAAGAAGGATTGTATATTTGATGCATAAGTTAAACAATATTAAATATGTATTATTAAATATTTTTAATCACTTAAAACATAAAAATTAATTTTTTTTCTTCGAACATAATAAATGTTTTCATTTTTAATGAAAAATATATTTATTTCTTAACCTATAAACTTAATGTCTAAGATAAAAATAAGAATAAGCTTTATCTATAATAAAAGTGAAAATTACTTGAATTTTATTTATAACAAGACTTTAAAGATCATGCTATAAATTTTTATTTTAAATCATGATATGAAACATTTATTCTAAAGTAATTATTAATTAAAAAAAATTTCTTAATTGTTTTGTAATTATTAAAACTCTTACATTTTATCTTAATAATTTATAATTATTTCTTAATACAATATATTTTCATCATATATTTCCTTAAATTTTTTACAATAATATATTCTTTATTAATTTCAAAAATATAATTTAAAATATTTGATATTTTAAATTCAGAATACCATACATATATAGTACACAAGTGATATACTAGTATGTAAAATGTCAAATGTCGCATGATTTGCTTTGTTGTGTTTTATGGAAGTGAAAGTGTGTCCTATTAGAGCATTTTCAATGCAAGAACTCAATTTGGATTTTTAAGGGCACATTTGGGATAATTGCGAGTTTTTGATTTTTAGTTTTTAAATGTAATTTTTAAAATAAAACGCACTTAGCTAAAATAGAGCTTAAATAGCTTTTAACTCAATTTTAAAACACGTTTGCATTCACTTTCAAAACAAAAAAAAAATGATTTGTGACTTTAATTTTTAATTTTTAAAAATACACTCTTGTTACATTTGATAATGACCTTTCCAATCGTTGCCATCACTACCACCACTACCGTTATAGCCACCACCATCATCATCACTATTGCTATCGTAGCTGCCATCACTAGTTCTACTACCACCACCGCCACCACCATTACTATTGACACTGCTGCCGCCACCACCATCACCATCACTATTGTCGTTACCACCACACAAATACACTCTTAAACTAATTTTAACATAATAATAAGAAACTTTATTTTGAAACTAAAAATTTAAAAAAAAACTAAAACTAATTTTTAAAAACTAAAAACTAATTGTAGATTTTAAAATTTTTGAAACTTACAACTAAAAATACCCTACACGAGCCCTAACTATTTTTAAATAGATCCCTTATTGTCACATAAAATTTAAGAACACTCACTAATTTTCACTTCAATGATAAAATCCAACTCAAGTTCTTAACTTATTTTTAGTGAATCTTATTTTATCTCTCTACTCACCCAAGAACCCAATCTTAAGTTGGAAAAAAAAATTTTAATAGTTAAACAACCTTGCTTATAGTTACTTATATAAGTAACCTGTATAAGAACTCTATAAAAATTTATTTGCACCATTCCAATAATATTTTCAAGTTGCTTAACCAATATAAATAACAATATTGTAGTTGCTATGAGATACCATATCCGTATGCAAATTTTGTTAGTTGATTGACAAAATTAGGCTTGAGTAATAGGATTTTATAAGTTCAAGGAGAAAAAGAAACAAATAATACTTAAGGATAAATGCCAAACTCGATAATAAGTTAAGGAAAGCAGTGTAATTCCATTTAATTATACATTAAAATTCTAACATTATTTTTACACTATAATTTTTTTAAAATAAAAGTAGAGAAATAACATATATTAAAATATAATTTTTTATTATCTCAAAAGAAAATGATGTAAAAATAATATAAACTTTTTAATATACAAATATCATTGCACCAATATTGTAATTTTCTTGTGTAATGTAGCCTACGCCGCTAGCTAGTTGGATTCGCATCTGTCAACGTTTATTACATCATGCTGATGCAGTGCCATGCACACATATAGGAATTGAAGGGTCCTACTTTCATTTGGTGTTTAGTGCTAAATTTGTCAATGCAATGAGCTGAGGATTTGAAGCCATGTATGTAATCCCAAGGGCGTGGGAGTGGGATACATTCGTGAGACCTATTGTTGCATGTTTATAAGATAACACGGATTATTTTAGACCAAAGAAAATTTAAGGGCGCTTTCATACCAAACAAAAAACAAAGGAAGGGGTGATAAATTAAGTTAAAGAGCTTGTAATCCTCCAACCATGTTCGGCACTTTAACCATAGCCGGCCTCCCCATTTACAAGAACGAAACATTGGCCAGGTTTTTTTTTTTCCAACAAGCTTTCTCAAAATTCCATAAACTACTAATAGCATACATTAATAAACTAAAGAAAATAGTACGTTCTTACTATATAGTCATGTTTTACATTCAAATTTTTTCAGACCACTAATAATTGGATTTCTGCTTTTTAATTTTTATTTAACGATTCATATTTCTCAGTTCACACATGCCCCACTCTTTTTTTTTTTTAAGAGACGTGTCCCACTCATAATAAAAGACATTTTGAATATTTTGAAAACATACATTGGTGGTTGATGTCTGGTTAACCACGCTCAAGTCAATACCAATATGACATTAGCATTTATCTTCTTTTTCTCACAAGATACTATTCATTGGGGTGGGGTCTGCCAAAGGATGTGGTCCTCAATCTCAACACCAGAGAGAATTAAAGGACAGATTTCTCATTTCTTAGCCAATATGATAATGTTGAAATAAACTTTAACAAAACTGAAGCCTGCATTTTATTAATTGCCTCGTTAAACATACTAAAATCCAAGTAAAGGATTAATAAATAATTTCAATATTTATACATAAAAATTTGACGCTATATGTGATATAGATTATATATATTATCTTTATCTCTCATTTATTATTTATTTATATATTTTGTATATAAGCACGTAAAAATACACTTTAAAATTAAAGGCATAATTTTCTGTTATTCAATTTTTTTGTTCAAAAATTATTTTCTCTAATAATGTCATAAGAGTGGTATGTTAATATGATATTGAATAAAAACTTAATGGCATCTCTATTTTACGTCTCTTTAATCAAAAAGATAACACATTGACCAAAAAAAAAAGTTAACAAAAGAAAGAAAATGGTATTTTTTTTAATGATGTATTATTATATTTTTTAATTAGAGGAACAACAAAAGGAGTAGAAAAATAGGGACAAATGATTTCAACCCCTCTAACACGATCATATTATTAAATATACTTTATTAATAAAAGAGTAATATTATTTTTGTTAAAAAAAACTTTATAATATTTTTTACAAGTCATTTTTTTTTTCTGTCATATCACCCATCTTATCTCGTGTTTTTCTCTCTTTGTAAAAGGTGTATAAGAAGATATTGTTAAAATAACATTATTCTTAAAAATTTCACAATTAATAGTCCTCATACTTAAAAGTTCGAGCATTATGCATGCCCTTGAAGTAATAATGTAAGGGTGGCTTCATATGTCATTTTATTCCTTCTAATTGAGGAGAAGAGAAAAGAATGAAGATACTGATGAACCGGAAACTCCCTCCACATGTATATAGCCATGTCTTGATGAATTAACACACAATGCTCTCACAAAATACAGATGATGACGTATAATAGATTAAAGCAAAGAAAAGCCACACTGCATGCAATAAAGAGAATGTACATTTATAAGTGACATAACCAAGGACAGTAAAAAGTTAAACTTAGAACCGAAAAAGAAAAAGAAAAGGTTTATGATCTTCTGAACTCTAAACAAAGGAGAGATTCACTCTTCAAGAGAATCTCCTTTATCACGAAAAAATATATATAATATCATCATCACCTAAAAAGCTTTGGTTTCAATCTCCAGCAACTTCTAAATTAGCTCGTGGTAAGATAATGGAAAACTATGATCATATAATGAATATCCATCATCTTACTTGGATTTTATTTATTAATTGGCTATGGATGGTGATTGGTGATACACAAGCTATGAATCAGGGAAGCATCCTAGGATATGACTAGCTTGATTTTGAGCTTGTAGCTCATGGTTATGGGGCATGATCATGGGCAAGTTTGGATGTGAAAAATAAGCCGTTTCACTCAATTGTGACCCAAACAAGTTGTCCAAGCTCTTCCAATCGATACCTTGTCCACCGTTATTGCTCCTTTCATCACTGCAATATTCCTCATTTGTTAGGCCATTATGGTGTTGTGGGTTACATTCTTTCATTGCCAAACTTGCAGTGGGACTATCTAGCTGTGGAAGCTCAATGAGTTGTTTGTCCATAACAGTTTGGTTGGATAGAATTAAGTGTTGCTGATCCGAGCTGAAGGGGTGACTAAAACTTGTACCTTCAGCAGGGTGAGGCACACTTGTGTCATTCAAAATGTCCGCAATTGATAAGGGTCTTACGTAGCTTTGATCTCTGAAAAAGTGTTGTTGACTACTACTGCACCATGGTTCAAAACCTTGCCTGTGACTTGGACTAGGCTTTCGAAATGCTCGGCACACAACCCATCCTTCTTCCTGCAAAAGGAATTAAGTACCAAGTTCAGCTAGCTAGCTTTTCTCATGATCCTCAGATCCGTTCTACTGTATTATTATTATTATGAACATATATAAAGAAGGACAAGCGTGTCGCAATTTGCGTTTGCCTCTTTGAGCTTTATGAAAGGCAAAAGTAACTTTTGAGAAAGTGGATTTCTTTTCAGTGCATGTTTGAAATTGGTTGTATGTAATTAACGATTCCTAAAGATGGTATATACCTCTTAAACTTGTAATATACTCATGTGCTTGTGGATGGAAAGGGGGAAAAAGAAGAAGAAGAAAAGAATGTAAAAGTATGATATAGAATTTGGAGTGTGAAAATATATTTTTTCCCATATGTATTGCCTCGTTCTAGAAAACTATATAATATTAAAAGGTGATTGAAAAGTAAAGAAAAAAAGAGTGAATATCAATTTTTTTTTTACTATAAACAAAATTCAGTAAAAGATATTTTATTCACATAAATTTTTTATACTCTTTCACACTTTCGCAATCAAATTTCACATTAAAACAGAAAGAAAAAAATAAATTACGTTTTATAGTAATGTTAAATAAGTGTAAAAATATCAAGGTTCACAAATAGAAAAGTGCTTCACAAATATTACTGAAGCTATCTTTTTGTTACTTGTATCATAGGAATAATAGAGGTAAACCACAAACTCTTGCTGTAATTAGCTAACAAATTTTCAAATTTAAGAAATATATTCTATATATGCTAATGGGTATATACGTACGTGTTTCCTATTGAACGATGAAGAACCCCCATTTTAATATATTTTTATAATTAAATTCTCAAATCATGACATATGCATTTTTTTCAACGTAAAATAGCTTTCGTTAAGAATATGTTATTAAACAAAAATAATATTAACACATCGTTGTTCGATTTGAAATTTCATAATAATAACATAAGAAAATTGATGATTGTTGTCATAAAAAAGGTTAATAAGCATGCTTTTATATATCACTACAGTTTAAGGCAAATGTTTAACTCGTGCAATTAGGATAATGCTTAAGAAAATAAAATAAAAAAATATTTATTAAAAACAAAAGTATTTATTATATTGAAATACAAAAGTAATTAATACTTGTTTAAAGTAACTATAAAAAGCATTTAATATAATATATTAAATATCACTTTAGCTAGTATTTTTTTAATACTCATTAACAGGATAATTTAAAATTGAAATACTGAAATTAAAAAAAAAAGATAATACCGAATTATTTATATAGAATTTTTCCAAAAAAAAATAAAGTAATTTTATAGACAATCTAATAACCATTTGGTTCAAATTATTGCAGGAAAGAATTAAAAAAAAAGACATATATAAAAAAGAGAAGAGAGAAGCAAGAGGATTATATGATAATAAGAAATATTAATAACATACTCTTTCAAATTTGTCTAATATACTCTTTATTATTAAATTAAATTTACATGAATCTTTTTTAATAATGAGTGAAATTCATATCATTTAATAAGACTCAAGCGTTTTATACAAAAATAAAAGACCTGTCAGAAAAAATTGTGTCAAAAAGTGTGACACCATTAACAATGGTGGAATTTGAAAAAGAGTGTGAATGTTTGAAAATGAAGTGTATGGAACAGGAAAAGTACTGTTTGGGGTGGCTAAGTATAATTTTGATGACCCTATTTGATCAAAATGACATGTTTGCCTTCTCCTTAACTTACGTAATGCATACGAGTATATATATTTTTTATTTTCATAATATTAGAGTAAACAGATTATTGGGAACTACCATTGAATTATAATTTGCATGGTTAGTAGCACAGACAACTTCAATTGACAATGGTTGATATATATGATTCAAGAGAGAACAAGCTTGCCTGTGGAGGGCCATGTTCAGAGGTTTGATGCCTATATTCATGCATAATCCAGTCTGTTTTCCTTCCATTTGGGGCACGTCCCTTGTAGAACACCAAGGTCTTCCTCATCCCTATGATTCTATTTTGGTCATCACAGCCTTGTCCCTTCCTGTTGCTTTCCAGAATCCAGCAGCAGTGGCCCTGTTAGTTCTTGTCCCTGTGGGATACTTCTTATCTTTATGGCTGAAAAAGTACCACTCATTCTGTTGCTCATATCCTAGCTTGCACCTATCTGCATAATTTCAAGCATAGCACGTCAACTTTGTAACTATAATGTCATAATATATCTTGCTCCATAAGGTTATGATATGGGTATAATTAACTGATGAAGTTTATCAAATTTCTAAAGTTGACTTTTGTTTTTGAATTATTACTTAAAGATTGTTGAGGCTCTTTAAGAGAAGATTAGTGCCAAGAATATTGCATTGTGATAACTAATATACCTTGTATGTCCCATGGTTCCATTTTGTAGAGATCAATCTCAACAATAACATCTAAATCGATTTTTAGCGAGTTTATCTTCCTCTTGAGGTAATACCCCACAAGCTCCTCTTCTGTGGGATGAAATCTAAATCCTGGAGGCACACATGATTCCATATCAATTGATGATCTCTCCTGAGAGAAGCAAAGTAAAAGGAGTCATTATGTAAGATCAATTTGACCATTTATGTTTCCGTTTTAATTTCAAAAGTTTATCTTGTTCTACGTGCATCAAGAGAAAAAAATAATAATAATCAAATATATAAATATGATGCTCAAATTCTTTTGGCCAAGGCCTAACAGAAAGGGCAGCATTGGAAGATAAGGGAAAAAAATTCAATGGACATTGGCTCTTCGTTGCTCTTCATTAAAGTCATAATAGTTTACAACCTTATAGCTCTAAAAAACTCTAGGGATGAGATATTTAGAAGTGATGATGATGTATAACTTTGTTATTGGACCCAACAATTGTGAAGCATGTGCAATGACAAAATTGGCAGACCATGTGTGGAACCCACCATTAATAAAACAAATTAACTAACAAGATAGGCTTATGATTAAACCTAAGAAGCTCTTTTTATGCCTTTATTTGCATGACATGAAGTAGGCAAAAGTATATTGAACACAAAAGTTGGCCGAAAAGCTTGACTTTGCTGTCACAAGCATGTCACATTTCTTTGAGTGCAGTGCACTCTCAAGGCCTGCTGGTGGTGGAGAAAGACCTGCCCTGTCGTGATCACGATTAATTCACGACCACCAGGCACACATGTAGCATGATGCAGATAAAGTTCCACTCATCAGCTTAAGCTAATTTTCAGAATTTTCCAAGGACACAATCACTACCCATGGTTCGTAAACCTTGACAACCAGCTAGCCCTAACTAATTACTACGTAATACTTTAAAATTTTTTCTCTTGGTAATGGGGGAGACTATTTCATTGATGGTTTGAAAATTTTCAAATTAATCATATCTCTCTCTTTTTCTGCCGTTAAGATCATGATATTCACACGTTCTCAGTTGACAAAAACCAAAAGATATCAGACTTGGATTGGTGCCGTTCATTTTTGTTCAGAAAACAAACAAATGTGAAAGAAAAGCAAGCTATAGATCCATTTAACATTTTCAGGTTTGTAGATAGACATGGATAATAACACATCAGAAGCTGTAGAATTCCCCGGCCCTCTCTTGCAAAAAAAATAAAAATGCTGTAGTTCCCTTGAGAAAAACCCTCCAAAGGATTATTACCAAATGATTTCAAGGGGGTTTCAGACTTCTCTTGACATGCTGTTATGAAATGAAAAAAGAAACAATCGTTACATTATAGACACTATAAATATGTATGAATACTCACAGGAATTTGGGTTAATGTCATCTTCTTCTTGAGCTTGCTAGCTAGAGGCACTGAAATAGGATTAAGGGGAGAAGGAGCGAGAGAGAGGGAGAGAGAGATGTGTTGAAGTAAGGTGAAGGTGAATGTTTGTTTAAAGAGAGATAGGAGAGTTATATATGTATTTGCAAGAGCATGTATCTAGAGAGATCAGAGAATGTTGTACAGAAAAGAAGCAGAAGAATAATATATATATATATATACATATATAGAAACATATTGTAGATGAGGTTATTGATTGCGCGTGGGGTGGCAGATAGATGGAAAGGTCTTTGTTTGGACGGCGTGACACCGAGTTTTCACGCCACCCCCCCTTCCACCGCTATATTGTACCCTAAGCCTTTTCCACCACTTTAAACAACAATGCTAGCTACTGTACAGTGCTCAGTTAATTTTAACCAAATATATTATTGTTGTTATTATTATATGTAATGGATCATATAGTTTTTATAAACTTGTATTATATAAATACTTGGCTAATGAATCGATCGACTAGATCAGAGGCTCTCACACTAACAAACACAATTAGTGTATACATATATGCATGTCACATTCTCCTCCTCCTTCACAATAGAGGTTTCACAATTGTCTGTTTGGTGCGCCGTCCCTCCACATTTGGCACCGTTGCTTTTTTGACATGTGGAAGCTATGTCTAAGCTGTCCATATCAATATGTTAATCATTTGTGTCTTGTGGCTTCAGTGTTTTCATATGCATACCATAAGACCTCCACCAAAGTTTATCCGATTATTGTTTTGCGCGGTTGTGGTTTTGATTTTGCATTCTCTGCATAGTGCAACAGCTCTGCCATAATTCATCTTTGGTTGTGTAATTAACTATTATCAGACCATTGGATGGATAAAACAGTATGTCCAATCAATATAAATGATATATGCACGTATATTGATTAAAAATTATATCATATACGACTTTTGATTAGTTAATTTACACCAACAGCCTATTAAATTCATATACATATACATACATGAATGTAAAACTTGATGAATTGTTTTTGTTAATTAGCAGTGTAATTAGTAGTATATTACTATATATACGTACACAATATAAATTAATAATTATTAATGTTTTTCAATTTCTTTTTATGGATATTTTGCAGTCTGCACAGGACAATAAGAAACATACTCGGCAGTTCAAGTTACAAGACCACCCTTTTTCTCTTAACGAAGTTCCAGCTAAATGACTTGATTATTGAGAAAGAATACACTTTTATATATTATCCCTTGCTGAAGTAATACTAACTGATAACAGGTTTCTTTGAGAACAATGCACTCTTTTGGTATATTATAAAAAAGTAATGAATGTATTTATTATATGTGGATTGAAAAGGCAATTTTGGGATTTGTATTATATGTGAATATATATAAACACACAAAGGATTAAGTTAATTTGTTTTATATACACATAAAGCCTAGATAAGCTGGGATTACCAACTATTGTGCTTTTCAAGGGTTTGTTGTCTTATTCAGAGTAGATCCATTAATTTAATAAACAAATATGCAGCAAATCTAGTACATAAATTCCATTTATTATATGAAAGAGTAGTGACCAAAAGCCGAAAGCTTGTATAGAAAGCTTACTATTACCATATTATTATACCTGAGGGTACCCTTTACACCTACTGAATACAACCTTCAAGGGACTCTGTTGGCAGAACAGCAGTATTTAACCAGCAACTTGTCACCTATAAATTGAATAATTAATGGTTTAATGCTAACGTTGACGTCATTTTGTCCCAACACTTGCTTACGTATACATTTTTTATATTCTCACTATGCACTTTTTATTAATACTCTAATGAAACTTTCATTATTTTATTTATTACTCGTTTTAAATTAATATTGAGATAAGTGGACCATGGTTTGCTGTGTCTAGCGACTCTATGTTTGGATTTCCATTATACAAATCCCGTTAAATGTCAATCCACCAATTTTTTTAAGTCATGTTAGGCTGTATTGAATTTCGTGTGAATGGCAATCCATACATGCCGTATCTAGTTTTTCAGTTAGGGAGTTTATCAATTTGGTTGAATTTAAACCTTGTAATCGCTTTTTATTTTTTTTTTAGATTTTCCTTTGTTTTTTAGTGATGTTTGTCGTATGGCAATTTCTTTCTTGTCGATTTAATGGAAACCGAGCTAAAAGTTATACCAAACCAATTTATATGGTATGCAAGGATCTGTATATATGCTCTAATATAAAATTGCATAGCTAGAAAATTAGCCAAAATTTAATCAAAAATTCAACTAGACTATTCAAGTATACGGGATGAGAAAAATTATAAAAATCAACGATTCACTAAAAGTCATCAAACATAGTTTATAAAAAGTATTTTTTGTATAATTAAATATCGGCCTAACTTTTCTTCCTTTTTTAGAGAATAATGTTAGAAGTGCGTATATCAAAGATTAAAAAAAAAGTGAGAAGTGGAAATAATTATATACAATATCAATTATTTAAAATTTTAATTTTGATACACTATGTAAAAATATTTATAGTGTCAATTATTTAAAAATTATCATAAATATGACTTTTAAATTAATAGAAATGCTAACAACACGCTATCTAATACACTCATTTAAACACACCCTTTGTTATTGATTTATTAAAAATAACAAAATTTCGTGACTCTCACTTCTTATTTAATAAATCTCGTCCATGATTTTATAATTTTTAATAAATTTTAACCAATATAGAGAGTGTGTTAGGATGAGTGTGTTGCTAGCACTCCTCTTATAATGCAATCTTTGATTGAGTAATAAAAAAAAAAATTAGTCAGGTATTAATTAAATTCATTATTTAATGTTAAAACAACAGAAATGTTAAAATAATAGAATTGTTAACTACCACTGAATACATGAATCAACTGCCTAAAGGTAGTTCCAACAACTAGTGATCACAAGTTATATACAACTGCCGTAAATAATCAAAGAGAGAGTTTTACTGTTTATAATAATCTTACTCAATTCAAGCAAGATTGCTTTCCAAGTAGGATACCTATGGTCTTAAACAAACAAACAAAAAACTGTTAACTTATTTTGTTGAAGAATTTCTAGCTATTTAGTATTATTCATAAATAAAATAAAAAAAACGAATCCGATAAATGAAAATATACCAATATTAACTGTATTCGGTACGGATTACAACTTGTATACTCTTGTATAAATTTAGTTTTAATTTATTTTATATGGTTATGTGTTCCATTATTTTATTGAAAAAAATGAAAGGTTAGAAATTATTTTATATAGCAACAGGTTAATTATGAGAATAATTAACCGCAATGAAATAACAATCATTACCGACTAACAAAAGCAGAACTTGACTTTTGTTTTATTAATGAGGGAGGCAGATTAAGCTCATAGTAGTGTAGTATACATGTTGAAGTCTTTAATCTACTTATGCGAAGATCAAATTGCTTAAATACCTTAAGTGAAAATAAGATTTTAATTTTTCAAAAAAACAATATTTAATTTTGTACTGTTACATAAATGTGAAAATGTGTGTGTTCATACTAATAGGAATATGATTTTAAATACAGGAGCCACCGAAATATGATCATTTTTTTAGCGTTTCAATTATAGTTCTAGGATATAATATTATTTTATTTTGACCTAGACTTAGGAAGAATGTTATATATATTAGACCAAATTATTGTGTCTAAACTCTAATGTAATTAATTTGTCGTTGTTGCTTTATATTAGGGCTATAATATAGACCCGTGGCTCGGTTATTTACATTATTTAGCATCTAGGTTTCCAATATGAGGAAAAAGAAGTTTAGAATTTGGAGCATAAAGTGAAAGCAGTAATAAAATACATTTACGATGTTTATAGTTCTACTGCAAGAAATAGTCAGAAAAAATAAAACAAAGAAAATTAAAAATGGGTTGCTGTTCGCTAGTTTAATTTTTCTGGATAGGGAGAAAAAAAGAAGCACAAACACGAAAACGATCAAAAGAAGACAATGTTCACTTCCTGCAATTCATATTATAAGTTTCACATCTATAAACCTCATTTTAGGTGCCATTTTACATATAATGAAACAATCTTAGGTTTTAGTTTTTCTTTGAATGTAGTTTTCTCAAGTATATATTATATGCACCACTTGAACAGAAAGGCACTAGCTCTATCACAAAACAAGGAGTTAAATAAATATGGAAAGTATTCTTTGCTTCTAAATATATCTCATGTATATTTTATCTAGTGGTGTGGAACAGGTTGCTTGTATATGAGCCCTGAAATTTTGTGAATTCGTTTATTAGCTTGCAAACAACTGCACTAAAGCTTTAAAGCCTGGAATCGAAACGGTACGGATATTGGTTCATTCTAGAATCAAATTGGCATATTTTGTTTCATCTTCGTTAATTTACTTTAAGAAGACGAAGCAGAGGGAAATCAATAAAAAAAAAATGTAGAATTCATGATTGTTTAGGTCCCACACGTGAACTTTTAGAGGACCCACTTAGGGGTTCAAAAGTTCCTATTTCCGATCCCATCTCCAACAGCGAATGATCAATGATAAAGAACAAACAAGAATGGAAGAAGGCTTAACAAGTTAGGGGAGGGGCGTGGGGATGGAGGAAAGTTTTGTTCCCATTGTAAAATCATACTTCATAAGGTTTTTGACAATTTATCATAAATTTTATCTACATTAATTCTAATTTAATTATATTATTGGTTCATTTAATTCGGATTGTGTGATTTTTGTTATTTAATATTTTTACGAGCCAATTAAATTACTTTTACTTTTGGAAATTAAGTAAATTTGGTCTTATTGTCATTTTTCTTTTATCTAAAATTCTTAAATTATTATTTTTATCCAGATATTTAGAGTTTATGATAGATTTAAAATATGAACTCATTTTAAAAGTTTAAAAGTAGAAATTGAGTGAAAATTTGATAAAATTTTAAAGATTTAATGGGATGTGAAATTATTGGATTAAAGGGAAAACATTGATATATATTATTTTTTATTTTGGATGAAATTCAATGTTTTGATTAGAATAAAATTTAAAACAATTTAATCAATTGAATTTGAGAAAATTTTAAGTAGAAAATGAAAATTTGATAATTTTACGTAAAAGGAAATTTATGGCAAAATTAAACCAAATTTGGTTATGTACCAAAAAAAAAAATTGTTAGGTTTAAAAATACAGAAACTGAATTGATTCAAAAATATTTACAAGATTAAAATCATACACAATCCAAATTAAATGGACTAAAAATATAATTAAGTCTTAATTTTTTATACGATGACAGAGTTTTTTAAACTGTTAAAAAATATATTCCTTTCACTCTAATTATAATCTAAGCTTTTGATGAGTTGTTTTATTACCAATGTTTATGCTTTTTAATTATATACTACTATTTCAGTCTGTATAATACATGGTAAATGTTTATTTTATATAATTAAAATTTATAATAAATATTTTTAAATATATATAAAATATTATAATTAACATTCATAATAAATAAATATTCTTGAACACATAAATTATATTTTATATTTATGATAAATATTTTATATTGTAATACAAAGTTATTTTTAATTATTAATAATTTCTTTAAAAAAATAAAATTCAATTTTGAAATAAATATGAAAAGTATAATAAATTGAAATAGAAGAGGTTAAAAGAATTCTTAAAAAGTTAAAGAAAAACTCTTAAAAATGTTCTTGTTGAAAAATAACTCTTAAAAACACTCTTATTTAATATAACTATTCAAATTTATATATAAAGAGAATTTAATAACTTAAGTGGGTTAAAAATTTAGACCAACTTACATATTAGGTTGCATATCGGTCAAAATTCTGGGTCACACCTTTCTGTCATATATGACAAATGTCAACTGTAACTATAAATAGACTTAGGGTAATAATAAGAACCTAAATACGTAACACTAAATTATATTATATACAGTAGTAACATGAACCACTACTTGTGGTAGCGATAAAGTCAAGGAGGATATATAACACAGTGATATAGCTAGTAAAACACAGTCATGTAGAGCATGGAAAATGCTCCAACGATGTAGGATATATAACATCTTGAGAACTGTTTTGACATTTGTCACACGCCTTTAGACTAGGTCTATTTTCTGTTATTTATTTTCATGATCTACAGAACTGTCACCAGACAAGGCATTCATTCGCTAAACATGACGTAAACAACATGTTAATCTGCAACAGAAATAAAGTTAAAGATATGTGAATTGTGCAAGGACTAAATTATCAAACAGAATGAAAGTTATGGCCACAAAAACTTTTACCAGTTTCATAATTGTCAAATCAGTATCTTCAAATGTGATCGTCTTTCTCTTTTAACATTAACCTATCCACATCTTGTTAGATAGTCGGTGCTGAATTTTCAACGGAAGAAACAAAAGGTGAATCTAATGTTCAGGAACTTCAATGACCTTATCAATCTTTCTACTAGTTAACTATAAGGATGAAACACTGCTTTAACTACCAAGACCATCTTTACTTAATTTTCAATTTTAGTTTCACCCCCCCCTCTCCAAAAAAAAAAAAAAAAAAACTAGTCGAAGATAAAAATGTGGGTCCCGTCTCAATTCTCATAGATCACAGAAAATCATGAATCCAATCTGAAAAAATCATCACAAACAGATATGATCTACCGACTTTACGTTTTCAATGATATTTAAATGCTGTAATTATTGGCCAAGATAGATTTTCCATTTCTAATTGGCTGAACTATCAATCTTTTTCTTGGGGAGGAGGGGGTGCATCTATCAAGTATCAATCTTTGATTAAGAATGCTAAATGGGTTTGAAATTCTATTTTTGTCTTTAATTATTTCAGATAGCAAGGATTGAACCAATTAGTACTTAGGTAGCAGCAACAGAACAAAAAGGGTAATTAATTATACACGGCAATTAATAATCAAGAGGAGCAAAACAAATGTCATTATTATTATGGGCGCGTGTGGTGGAGCTTAACATCTGCGGATCTTATGCTAGATACTGCTGTTTTTGTTGATTAACTCAAACTGTCTGAAAGTGACCCTAGTCCTCCACACCTCACCATCTGAAAGTACCGCTGCTAGCTATAGCAATTGCTTCAAGTACAGACTCTAGAATTGAGGTGGGACAACCATTGCTCTATATGTAGACATTTCTACTTCCATATGAAGCTTGTTAGAGAAACCTTGCTCAAATACTATTATGCAGACACTGCATGTGCAGGACTATAATGTTTTTTTAGCCAATACATGACCTTTTATATATATATTAATACAAAATTCAAGTCCATGGTAAAGATCAATTTGTGGAGTTAAAATTCACAATTTCACATCAAGCAATTAATGTTCCGAATATATGCATCTTATTTTGAATATTAAAGGTTTAGCTAGGCTTTGTCAGAGAAAAGTAATATAATTCAATTCCATATGATCATATATTCATATGTATGTTTTAAAATTATAGTCTATGTCTCTTATGGAATATGATTGTAGTCATCTCAATCTCATAAGGGTATTTTGCAAAAGCGATTATCAACAAAATGGCCTAGAGGTGTCCACCAGGTCCACTACTAGATTTTTTCGTTGAATGAGTATAGCTATAATTCAGAGTTGGGAGAAGGGAAAAGGAAAAAAAAAAAAAAAAAACCCGGAATCTAGGTTTCAGTGCAAGCACCATGAGACTTGCGTGTGAACAAGATGTACAACTCATTGGCTGAAAGAGAAAAGGCCCATTATTATTTTAGCATGCAACATAAGGAAGAAAGGATAATCATTATGATATGTATGTATCCTGTTCCCTGATTTTATTCATTATATGTAGTGTAACAACATAAAATATTTTACGTTTTCACTTTTGTTTTTTCTTTCTTCGACTTTTTCATAGACACAAGGATTCTCGCAATAAATTCAGTCATATATTGTGGCCAAAAGCATGTATGTAACGTACTATTCACACTAATTTGAAGAGCTGCAGTTTGTCCCACTTCAATTTTGTTGTAGTAGCTAGGTGTAAGTCGTATATACCAAATTAAAAGAGCTGACATATTAATTTTTATCTCGGTAAGCACAAAATTGTAACCTGAGTTCGAAAGGGTGGAATAATTAAAAACCCATCTCTGTTCATATTTAGTCAACTTCAGCCAGTAAGCAAAATTAGATCGATTTAAGTCAAAATCTGTAGTAAGTGAGGTTGATCATCAATTTGTCACTATCATGGCCGGTAACCAAGTTGTGTCTATGGTGACCGGACGGCACCAGTGACCAGTGATATGTCACCAGAGTGGTCTTAATAGGAACTTGCAATATTAACCTTCCTTCAACTCAATTTGACTTTATTCAACTTGCTTGATGTTGCTTATCTTGGGTAAAAAGATCATTTGGGCAATGATGCTCATGCTTGGTATGATTATATATCTAAAATATGGGGATGGCATTAATTAGCACTCGCATAAATTAAAGTGTCACAGTTTCTCAACATCGTAGCTAAGGGTATAGTTTCTTAACAACTTTCGTATGATATTGAAATATAAAGGATTAATTCATTTGAAATTGAAGACTTTATGTGACCCTTACGAATAGAGCAAAATTTTGGCAACAAATTTCAAGTAAAAGACAAACACAAACCTAAGTAGCTAATACTTTTTTCTCATGTCATGTCCTTTTAAACTGAACAAAGAGAATCATTCCCTTTAGCCTTCTTCTCTTGTTTTAGAGTAGTAGTAGGGAACCAAACCTTTGTGGACAACTATTTGAAGTCTCTTTCATTGAAGCTGAGGAGGGGGAATGGATAACCAATAGATTGTTAGGAAAGCAGCCGCAGAAAAGAAACTATTGGAAGGTGAAATGGGGGATGATGGACCCTACTATATTACAATGCAATTCTCATCATTTTGATAAGGGCGTGGTGGGGTTGCTTCATCAAACAAAGAAATAGTGCAAATCAAGCAAGTTGAGGCATTTGGGGCGGTTTGTGGGACTGCAGAGGAGGTTGGGCTGCTTTGTCCCACATACATTAAATGTATTTATAAAGCATACATTTTCAACTCTCCTCATTATATATCCATATACGGATTATCTATGTCATTTTCTTTTCTTTTCTTTTTTCTTTTTTTTTTGGTTACACTACGTGCTTCTCTTTAACAGCAAACCTTATAGAGAGGAAATTTCAAGCTTAACCCAAGTTTGATAATGACATGCCTTGTGTCGCAACCCAAGCTGTCCCCCTTTATAAATTTCTCCTAAGAATGTGTCAATAGTGAATTGATGATTAGTTGTGGTGATTATTCCTTTTGTCTGTTGTGAACCTATAGCTCTAAATAATATTTAATTAATAGCTCGGGACAAATTTAATAAATAGCTACCTGGATTATGTTCTATATATGCTACTTTCATTTGGTAACATACAAAAGGCAAAACACTTTCACGAGTGTCTGAGAATTTCAGTTTAGAGATAGTTTTTAATTAGGGCGAGCTCTAGGATAAGGCGCTTAAAGCCCTCCTCTAAAAATTTTTTTTTTTTTTACTTATTAATGATATTTTAAAAAAAATAAAGAGTTAGTAATAATTTGATAAGTGATATTGTCTATTATATAAATCTTGATACACGAATTTTAGAATTGTCATATCAGCATCTTGTACTTTCTCATTTAATGAAAGTAATAATACTAAACTTCCCCCAAACATCAAGTTTTTTTTTTTAATATATATGATAAAAAATAAATTAAAGAAAAATAGAGTAACCTATTTAATTGAATTTGTCAAGGAGGAGACTATTGGATGAATAGCAATATAAGTAGCTTTAGACCCGTCTAGAAGACTTAGGTCCACACAAATGAACAAAACCAAATTATCCTAATACTATAAGCCCGATTGCAAGTCTATAGACCAAATATTATATAGAGATCGAGAATCTTCTAACCTTATATAAATACCCATATAATCGCAAAGCATAGGATTTGATATGTATTTCGCTTGCAACGAATTAATAGTGAATATCACAGGATCCGCTCTTAGAGGCACCTTTCATGTCTCATCACATAAGAATCACTTCTATAGCCTAAGTAAGAACAGTATAATCTCCACACACAAATATTAACTTTAGCATAGAAGTCTATGTAGCTACACTACCAAAATCCAGCTCGTGCAAATCACTAGAAATTTTGCTCAAATATTTCATCCATTAAACTAGTGTTGAATAACAAATAAAAAAATAAATCTTTCTTTATCTTTTAATCTTTACATACACAATTTTAATTGACAACAAAAATAAATTTTAATATCAATTAAATTAGTCAATTAATTATGTGAGATTTTTTAATTTTCTGTTTTTTGTATTTTTTTAATCTTTTTAATCTTTTTTTTTTAAATTCATAACTCCCCAATCCCCCTTGAAGTAAGGAAGAGTCAATATTTTTAACCCATTTTAAAAACTAAAATGGGTTGAACTCCAAGTCTCCAACTTGTGTTTTTGATAAATCGTTAACAAATTAAACTCCAACTTGTGTTTTATCATCTCGAATTCGAATTATCTTGCCAATTAACCTTTCCTCAAACAAAAAGAAAAATCTAAAGTAACAAATATCAAGGAAAACTTCAATCGAAGGTACTAACCAACACTAACCATCATCAATTGTCCTCCGAGGTTAGGTAACCTTAATCATGATCGCATCAATTTTAGACTAACTGGGAACTTTTTCTTTTGTATAGCTTGTCATGTTTTTTCGCAAGTCACACCGATTTAGGTAGCTTTTTGGTTCTTATGAAATACTCCCTTTCTTATATAAGACAAAATTTGCCTCAGATACGATCCTCCTCGCTTCCAGTACGTTAGGAGCTGAAATGAGTTATTTGTGAATAATTCGAATTTAAGTATTTAACTTATCGAAAATTTAAATTTATACTCAAGTATTTAAATAAATTAAGCTTAAGTTTTACAAATTTGACATTAATAGCTCACAAGTTAGACTTAATTATTATTATATTTTATTTATTATAATATAATTTTATTTATTATATTTGTTTAAAAAATGTTATTGTTTATTATTATCTTTATATATACTATTTACCTAATTTAAATTTCAAGAATTATATTGAAGTGAATGACCATAATTTTTTTAAAAAGTCTACCATTTTTATCATTAAATATTTTATCTTCAATCATTTTTAAGAATGTAAAGTTATATATTATTATTATTATTATTATTTGAAATGATGATGTGTTATTTTTTCTTATTTTTTGCTCAATCGAATTGATAATGAAATTACTTGGTAGTGAAGAAATTAGTGACCTAATCAAAATTCTAACATCATATCTTCCAAGTGGTAAAGACTCCTATTAATTTTTAAATGACTTAATTTAGTGATGTAGTATACTAAGTCTTAAAAAGTATTTTTATTTTTTAAGTGTAGAACTATTCCTAATTGGTGGAGTTAAATATGAGGCCTAAATTTGTATTTTGAGACTTCTCCGATGAATTGTTCCTCTGCTTGTGGTTGAGTACAACAGATGGAAATAATGACACTTATAAAAAATTTGTTGCTCAAGTCAATAACTGATTAAACAGACTAACAATATATTAGAATGAAGAAGCTACCTAACGTAGTTTTTATTATAGGTGTGGGATGTTGATGAGGTGCAAGGGCATTCACTAGTATGTCACCTCATCCCAACTTAAAATGAATGGAATCCATAGATGCCTATAAGTTTGACCTTTGATCTAAAATCAAGGTTAATTGTGTCGCCTCCTATGACGCATAATGTGATAGAGAATAGAAACATGTTGCACATGATGCATTGTGACTCATTGGAGGGTACTTAGCCACTTGTATAAGTGATTAAACTAGTCTTACATTGTGTATTTCACCTGAAGAGTTGCTGAGTGTATCCAAATCAATTGAGGCATCTCAAATCAAGGTCAAGTTGCCTTAAGGGCCTTTAGACGGGTTAAAGTGTCTTGGTTACAATTGGAGGGCATAGATGATGGTGATACTAATGTGCATATCAACCAAATGCTTTTTAGCCATATTAATCATTTATCATGTCAGGCATATGTAAGTTTAGATAGTTTATGATTTTAAGGAGTCATACTCCAAAATTGGACCTCTTTAAGGACCCATTCCAAAATAATTCCTATTCAAAAAAATAAAAACTAATAGAAGATAGATGAGGTTTAATGGTTTATCAAGTTTCAATTTTGAAAAATAGATTAGGGGAATTACCGAGGAGATTAGGAGAAAGAAGAGGATGAAAAATAAAGAGAAATGTAGAAAATATAGAAATGAGAAAGATATACGAACTTGCTAGATTGTAGTCACGCAATTTGTGGTTGTCAGTGGCTAATTCTCGTCGCAGGTACGCGTTCATGGTGCGTTCGTAGTGGGGGAAGAAAGAAAGGCAATTAGGGAAATATCCATGCGAAAGGAAATAGGAAGTTAGTGCCAAAAGCATAAAAAGCAATTCATCTACTGAGGATTCAAAACTGGTCATAGATTCTTTTATTCGTAGAATTCATTTTTAATCATATAACAATAATATAATTTTAAAAAATAAAGTTTGTGGCGGTCCATAATTGCCGATAAATCTAAAAACCATCAAGAAAATTTTAATCTTAACATCGCTTTTCAAACATGCGGCAAACAAACTTTTTAAGGACAGTTTTACTTAACCGTCGCTAAGGAACCACCTCTAAAATCCGCTTTTGGTATAGTGTTGCTTTGGGAATTCAACATCATGAAATGGTTGTTGCACAACCTTATAACTAAATTTTAGACTAAAGGAGACTAGTCCACTTGGTAAAATTTGGAACCATGATTTATAAGGATGAAAGTTGCAAGAATTTTGTTAATAAATAATTTATAAATATCTCTAAGTATTTTTTGAATTTCAAGGTATCTGCCAACTCTAATAAGTCCTTAAGTCTTAACTTAAAAGTTTATGAATTTTTTTCAAATTTTGTATTTATTTCATTTGACAGTTTGGCTTTTTTATTTTATTTTATTAATTATAAAAAAAAATTATTGATTATGCCTAAGGATAAAGTGTTGAATTTGTGTCCACCTAAAAATTGCTCTTAATACCAACAGCATCCACTACATAATCTTAAATAAAAGCATCCAATTTTTCTCCTCAAATGCATGAAATTAGTTGGTTGATAATATTTTGCCCAAAATTAATTCCTCAATTGACTTTCAATGAATATTATTAAATTCTTTCAATAGTTTTTCTTTATTTAAAGTTTTCAAATACTTATGTGTTGTTTAAAATCTCTACAAATTGAATTAACTAACCTATTTTAAACCCTTTTTTGTACGAAGCTTAGCAATTGAAACATGTTTTTACATAAAATTAAAAATTTTCAATTTTTTTTTCTTAACTTCAACTCCTATAAAATCATTTGAAGTTAATCAAATTTTGAGTTTCTAAATCATTCAAATAATTTCTTATTCTAAATCTGTCAAACCCACTGATTATTTGAGTAAAAAAATGAAAATTTTAAAGCTTTAAGTAGAAGAAAATTGATAAAAAAAAATGATTAAGATAATTAGAAAAAGTAAATTTGAACCAAAAAATTATTAAGAACTCACGCATAACCTTAATAAACGGGAAAAATAATAACCTTTTCAAAAGATGACACTGCTAATGTGACTGTTACATATATAAGCATTTGTTAAACTTTTACTGCAGATGCTTCACTATATGAACCACTATGTCCACTATTTCTCACAAGCTATAACCACATGTGTGACAAACATAAATACTTCAGACAAACATGCTTGATAGATAATTAGATATACATCTGTATAAGTTATGAAAATAAGAATTGGGCCATTTATTGTACAAACTTCAGAAAATACTTGCCAGCCATGCAATTGCATAATTAGAATTCTCCGTAGTATTTGAAGCACATGACTGTATTCAGCACCTACAGGCTACTGCATGCATGTGTAGAAAAGAGAATCAGTTAGCCTATGATAGAGTTGATCAAGAAAAGAAAATCAAAATAATATACGTAAAGAATGACAGAAACTAACCATCAGGAAAAAGAAGAATTCAATTTCTCAATGAAGCTCATTCAACAGATGTTGTCCAGGCAAAAGGCCTCAGCATATGAAAGGCGAACTCAATCAAATCAAAGGAAGTTCCTCTGAAAGTTTCCAGAAGAAAACCTTGAAGTTAAGCCCTTAGACATGCTTTCTGAATCAAAATTTACAGTTTTCCTTCCAGCTGTCAGATCCTTT
This sequence comes from Spatholobus suberectus, assembly GCA_004329165.1. NCBI lineage: Eukaryota > Viridiplantae > Streptophyta > Magnoliopsida > Fabales > Fabaceae > Spatholobus > Spatholobus suberectus. The sequence continues at coordinate 22,164,668 of CM014735.1, forward strand.
TCACGGTCCCATGGCTTCCATGGATGTTGATCCACCCAGTCTTCCTTCTGCGGCTGTTGCTTGGACTTTTTCTTGGATTTGCTAGAAGCCTCTACTTGATACTTCTGCACCAATGTTTTTGATCGTTTTGCTTTATTGTATTTGTCCACCAATTCTGCATCCGCACTAGCCCTTTTCTGTTCCTCTTCATTTGAGGCTAGTGCAGTAGCTTCATTGTATGCTTCCAAGTAACTGCCATGTAAATATCATTTTTGCTATAAAGCTCTTGATTTCAGAGAGTGGACTATACAGGTTCCAGGAAAGAGAAATTGACCAAGCAAAGCATTCTAGAATGAAAGAAGATACATACTTCATCTTTGCTTTCTGGGCCCGGTCCGAAGGAGTGTCTGTCCAAACACTAGTATCACCTCTACCTTCCTTTGGGCCCCGGCTAAACTTGGTTGATTGCATAGTCATACCACCAGGCTGAAACACAAATACATTAGATAAGTGGGTATTATTTAGCAAAAAAACTGAATTCTATCTTTATTAAATAACTTAGTCTCAAGCATATTTTAGTAAATTAGAATCAAATTTAATGAAGCTAGCAAATATTAAAACAGATTTTAATGATGAGAGAATTACACTGTTCTCATAAAACTAAAAAATATTAAGAGTCATAGTGTTGGTCTGGAAACAGGACACTTTCTGCAGATTGAAAATTCCCTCCTATACGAAGTTTGAGTAACTCTATTAACGGCAACCAGAAAATCAAGGACATAACTGTCATTAAAGAAAACATGAAGGCTCCTAATGTAGGTATGTGGTGCTCAGACAAGGATTTAGAATTACAAGCTTGACGTGTTAGATATGGTTGAGCTGTGATAATTATCCTGGGGTAGGAAAGTAGAGTATTCAGAAATTAAACAAGGAACCAGGGACTATGATAAGGACTTGAGGCCTACATAGGATGCAAGAGTAGAGTTCATTCTTCTAGGATTTTAAACAGCATTCACAAACTGTGGTTTTATAGTTTCAATATTTTAAAAAGAAGGATGGATTAGTGGTTTCTAGAAATACTTCAGATGTATGCCCAAAAAAAAGGGAAAGGAATGTGTGTGTGTGTGTGTATATCATGTCTACCTTTTCTTGTCTATATCTCTTTTCTGAGTTTTTTCTCCTTTTACATAATTTTCTGTGATGACTTCTCACACCCTCCTGTTCCTTCCTTAATATCCAAGACCATTTATATAGAAAGCTAAAGTGACTCTATATTATTATATCATATAGATGGGTTACATTTTCTCTATGGTGTCCTACTGCACTTGTGTAGCTTGCACAAGTGCCCAAACAAAATCAAATGATTGACTGGACTAACTTTCCTTTCCGGAGGCAGTGTTGTCATCCACTCATCCCTTTTTGGTTCCACTTTAACCTCTGTCTCTGCCAGAAGCTCTTCATCACCCTCCATGGAAATACCTGCCACAGATTTCCTAGCTATAAGATAACAAAGTTCACAAGTAATAGGACCCAACTGCACGCCCTTCCCTTCAAAAACAAAAAGTAAACTTAAATATATGTAAGGGGGGACGGTGCCCAAATGAAACCAAGAGGGGGCATGTTCGTTCATGCCAAACCAATTTTCCAACCTCAAACGGTCGCAAGACAACTAGTCAGTGTCAGCAAGAGGCAAAAGTATATTCCAAATACCATAAATTAAGCACACTATCACCAAATTATCTGGCACTTTGTGCTGGTTTATTGATATATGACAGTAAAGTACCTTCTCCCAGCAAAAGGCTAGATCATTACAATTAAGAAGAAAATAAGAATAAAAAGAGGGTTCTAAAATGAGTCTAATCATCATGTAAAGTAAAACTAGAACTTGATGCATTACTTGAAACAAGCAGCAAAATTTTCTCCTTTAGTTCATATATTACAACCTTTAAATACCAAAATATTAATACATTTTTTCAGTTTACATAAAAATGGTTATATGCTTTATGAATGTCAGAAAATGTAATCTCACCATTAAGCCCCAATGAAATGTCAGAAAATGCATTACTTTGCTCTTAATTTTCCTCCACACCCCCGCCTACCTTCTTTTCATGTTTTACTTGAGGGACTGGTGCTACAAGTATCTCTAACACAACATAACCCTTTCAGTTTTCCCATCCTCTTTCCAATTTTTTCCTTACCAAAGTAAGTTCATACCACTCCTCATCGTTATATTAAGCATGTTATGCAGGAAAGTGACCTGAACAAACTTGACAAGAACCCTCTAGTCCTCTACATTGTGAAACTCACCTTGAGATCTTCTCCACAGTGCAGCCTCACGCATGGTTTTAAGTTCAGCCTGCAGTTATGTGAAGATATTAGGATTTTCAAGAACTAAAATTACAGCAGAACAAATAAGTTCAAGTTACCTTCAATTCCTCTAGTTCTTGCTTGTGTTTGATTTTGTCATCCATTGCTTTCCGCTACAAAAAGCACACAACATCATCTTGTTAATAAAAAGAATTCAAATATATTGCAAAAGTATCTGATCTATCGTATTCATATGTCAAACTTGAGAACAAAAAATCTTTCGAAAAAAAAATACATGCCAAAACAAAACAGCATTCTAAATTGAATAAATTCCATAGGGAAAAACCAAAGGTAAAGGAAAATATATGAGAAATAAATTAATAAGCCCAGTGCACATATTTATATAATTTTCAAGTTTCATGTGAAAGCACTTATTCCTCTCACTTGTGTGCATGTTCTAGCTTCTTTTGGGGGAAATAATCACTCTTTTCTTCAAAAAATTTCTCAAGAAGCTGCAAAAAAAATATTATATTCCCCCAAAATAAGTTAATCCAAGCATACATAATCTGCAGCCAATGATTGTTTATTCACTAGCACAACACATGAATGTTAGTAATAATGTGGGTCAAGTGCAAGAAATTGCTAACATCTTTTTCAAATGATCTTAGCTACACATACACCAAATTACTGATTACTCAAGTTCCTTAAACCACAGTTCTGCTTCACACATGAAATTTTAAAACACCTGATGATTTTTGACATATCTAGGGTCCTTACAGTGAAAAGAGTTAATTATTATCAGTTTTAGATGGAAATAAACAAATGCCTTTCCTGTTGATGTATCCCAGCAGAGGAAATAAATTAACCTAAATCACAGATAAGCCTCTGAACGCAAATCAAAAACAATTTTAAATAAAATAAACCCAAATTGTCAAATAGCTAAACATCTAAAGCTGTCCAATTTCACTGAAGTCTTTTCAAATAATAATCAGCCCATAAAATAGGATTGTATACAGAAAGTCAGAAATTTATCATTTGAAAAATCGCCAATTCTCTGTTACAATCATTTTATCAGCTCCCCAGTACCAAAAGCATTTGATGGATAAACATAATTTTAAGAGTAAAACAAAGGGTTCAAACTCTAAGTCCTAAATAATAGGACTTCGGATAGGATAAATGAAGATATTTGTAAATATTGACAAGATATATGCAATTTCCTATTTCTTAGGGATGTAGATAACTATCTCCCTGATTCACATCCTATCTTTTGTGTAAGAGAGGGCTTAGTACTCTATTTTTCTGTATCAGTTCAAACTACAAAATATTTTTTACCTTCAAGTGAAACAATCAACCAAAACAAAAAAGGAAAGAAAACCCAGATATAGATAAAGCAATTAATCAAGTGTATATCACAAAAAGAAAGAGCTGCAAGAATATCCCACAAAAAGCACCCTTAACTTCAATAATAAACCATCCTCCTAGCAGGCTCACCTTTTCTGGATCTTGCAACTCTTTGAAAGCTTTATTTAACTTGATAAAAGCCTGGTGGGCTTGTGGATGAGAACATTTATCTGGATGAACCAATAGTGATATCTTCCAATACCTAAGGGGCATTAATCGAGATGACATTAGACAACAGAATAATCTTGATCATATGTAGTCATTTGATGGAATAAGGTTTGATTGTTTTTTCTATTATTGTATAGATTATAGAAGAGAACTTAATATATTTTAGCGGCTTTTCCTTTTTAGTTCCCAGTATAGATATAGAATGCCTGGAGTCATCCTTAAAAGTTAAAGAAAATCAGTTCCTTCCAGTGACATTTTTATTATATTATTTACCATAATAAAATTATGTTTTGAGTTCAGAACACGCTGCTATAGTCTACATTTTGTTTGTAGCATGATAATACAATGGTTTGAATCATGAAGATTTCATCAAGTACTTAATAATTTCTTGAGGAGTGCTAGCAATACACTCTCAATTATTAGTTAAAATTTATTGAAAACTGCAAAATCATGAAAGATTCATTAAATAAGATGTGGGACTCACAAAAATTGTGATTTTCAATAAATTTTAACTAATAAGAGAGTGTGTTTAAAAAGTGTGTTAGAGAGTATGTTCCTAAAATTTCTCTAATTTCTTTTGAGCAATAGGCAGCCAAATACTGAATAATCATTCAGCCAATGCCCATTTACCAACTAACTCGAAAACATAATTAACCAGAAATTCTTATTACTTTGGTTAATAAGAGAACATACCTTTTCTTTATGTTGTCACTGGACATATTATGGTTAACTCCTAGAACATCATATGGGCTGTCAGCCTCAACTTCCATGATCCTGGTTACCTGAGAAATAAACAGGTGATAACTCGTACCTCCACATTCAATTACAAATAAATATCCAAAATCTATTTCTGTAATAAATTAACAAGTAATCAGAGAATTAAAAAGCCCCCCCCTCCCCCGGCAATAAGAAACCCTATATAAAAAAAAGACATAAATTAATAAAACACAAATGACCAATTGTCAAAAACAAAAAGATTAAATTAAAAAAATATAGAGATTCGCATCTTCAAAGAGCCAAACTACCACCACCACCACCCAAAAAGAATTCCGCTAAAGATGAACAACTGGAGCACCCCTAGAAACTCCATGACCAGAGGAAACCAAACTATCTTATCGCATAAGAAAACAGGACAATTAAAGATTAATCCAAATACAGCAGTTAATGACTCATCAAATTCAGGTGACAGATTGTTCAGTTTGAGTGAAGGAAGCTACATAATCAAAGGAGACAATAGAAAGCATATGCCACCAAATTGTAGTTCTTCCTCATGTCCCCAAATAAAATCCAATCTTATAAGTGGAATACCATACATCAACCACAAAATCTGAGTATTTTAATCTAATAATTGAAGAAAAAATTAATAATAATAATCGTGTTTAATGACCATTGGGATTAAATACCTCTTCAAAACGTTCTGCTTCATTAGCTGATTCTGCTTCGGAAACTATAGCTGGTGGTGGAGGTCCTATAAATAGTTCAGTGTCATCGTCCAATTCAGCTTCTCTAAAGACATTAGCATCAAAATATCAGCAGCAGCATCAGATGTGAATTAACTCAATTGAGCCGGGAAACAAAACCAACAAGAACTTAAATGGGGCAGTACCTGAGCTCAGTCTGTGCCTCTGTTAATTTGGCAGCAGCAGCGAGTAATTCAGCCGATGGCATTGCAGGGCCAATCACCCTGCACAATAAAGTAAGCAATAATTCCGAAAAATAAAAAGTAAAAAATAAATGTCAACAAAATGACAAAGAATTGTCACCTTCTTCTAGGACCAACAGAATGATCTTCCAGTGCAGCCGTTACGTGGTCATCCACCACCTGTTCATTTCCAATATCTTTTGGAACTGAACATGTTTCAGCCACTGGTGCAGAAGTACCAGCTTGCTCATTCAATGGACTCATGTAGGAGTGAATTAGAGGGCCAACAACATCCAGAGTAGGGCGAGCTTTAGAAGGCAGTAAGAAAACCCTATCTCCATTTTCCTTAAGGTTCAACGAAAGGAACAGCTTCTTCAAATGCTTCATTAAAGATCGTTCTGATATACCCTTTATGTCAACAGCTTGTCCATCATCAATCATTTGCAAAAGCTAAACACAACAGCAACAAGACCAATAAGAATCAATTACATATATGCATCATACAATATTTTCATTGACCTTGGAATATGCAATATAACCAATTTCAAACACTACTCTAGTGGTCACCAAAAAAAAAAAAATCACTAACAATGGAATTGACAAGAGTGTGAGGAGAGCATTCAAAGTGAAACCTGCTTCAAATCGTTGCCAACGTTGGGAAACCCTCTCATCATTTCGGTTATCACAGTTTCAGGCTGAACCCTAGGTTCGTCTTCCTCCTCCGCAGAGTGAGACTCATCGGAATCGTCGCGCCTTCTCTTCTTTTTGCTGTCTCTGTCCCTCTTCTTCCTCCTTCGCTCCTCCTTTTCCTCGCTCCTTCTGCGCCGCTCCTTCTCGCGCCGGTGCCGCCTCCTCCGCGAAGAGCGGTCAGAGTCCGACGACGAAGAGGATGAAGAAGTGGGAGAGTCTTGCACACGACGCTGCTTCTTTCTTCTGTCTCCCATTTTGGGGATTCACCGATTCGCACCAAAAATCTGCGTATGATTCAGGACAGGACCAACGAATCAATTCAATCGAATTTTCAATGTTAATTTATTCTTGGTAATGTACCTTCTATTTAAGAAGATATGCTAGCTTTACATAATGAAATAATAAAAAATAATTATTTGTATATTAAAATTACATTATAAATAAATTATAATTTAATTTTAATAGTATTTTAAATTTTATAATTACAAAAAATTCTATCAATCAAGATTTATTTTAATTTTTTAAAAATTTAATATTAAACATGAAAAATATGTGAGTGTAAATGAAATAGATAACAAAAGTAATTTCACAGGTAATTTAACAATTAAAAAATAACAAGATCTTAAACAATAAGCTATATTATTAATTCTATGTTATTATGTATTTATTATTTATTATTCTACTCATTAAAAGTACCAATACCCATTAAAATATATAGGCACCATAGAATTTACCTTTATTCTTTACCCTTGTATTTTACTTTTTACTACTTTTTTCACTTGTTTTTCTAAGCCCTTTTTTTTTACCTTATTTAAATGTGTATTAATAGTGATAAGAAAATAAAAGTGAAGATATATTTGTCATGTGTAAAACATGACTTACTTTTTATCAATAATTAATTGATACAATGTACTTGTTCTTTACATTTAATGTGTATGATTTAACTTTTTTAATATATTATTTTGTATGATTAAAATTTAATTTACTTTTTTGTAAGTAAAAGGTAATGAAATATTTTTTCAAAATGCATATTTAAATTATTAAATTTAATTTTAATTAGTTCTATAAAATATTTTTATTATGTATAATTTTTTTATGATTTAAAATATTTAAATAATAATAATTTCATATTTTATGCAAGTGATAAGTATATAAAATATTTTATTAATTAAAATCGTTGACCATCAGATATAATATTAATTACATTAATAGTAGTAGTAGTAGTAATAATAATAATAATACATAACAATAAATCATTAAAAAGATTTATTACTACACTAACAAATCTTTATGAAGTAACCAATATGTCGTTAGTTTGAGTAAAATTAGGCTTCGATTCTTTATGTAGGGTCTCGAATTTGAGCCTTGTGAATGAAAAAAAAAATGTGATTAAAAAGAGAAATCTCGAGAGCGAAAAAGTAGAGAGAGAGAAACACAAGTAAACTAAAATGTAATGGGATACCTATAATGTGTAACGACCATCATTTTTATATACTAGGTTAAGTATATACAAGCATAAGGACAAAGCCTGTATGCATACTAAAACTTTTTATTCTTAACAATAACATCCTTATAATAACTCCTAACACCCCCTCTAAACTAGAGCATAAATGTTAACACATGCCCAGCTTGTTACAAATAAAATCATTGTGCACCCCATTCAAAGCTTTTGTAAATACATCTGCTAGTTGGTTGTCTGCCATGAAATAAGATTTTATTGGACCTTCTCTCAGATGAAGTGAGACTTTACCTCAATGTGCTTTGTTCTTCCATGAAAAACTGAGTTTGATATGATATATATGATAGCTTGGTTGTCACACTACAATTTCATATGACAAGTATTAGCAAATCTTATCTCCTCCAAAATCTATCTCACCCAATTAATTCATAAGTTGTTTGAGCCACAGCCTTGTATTCTACCTCTACACTAGATCTCGCCACCACATTCTGCTTCTTACTTTTCCAAGAGATTAAATAACCTCCCAAAAATGCACATTATGCTTCTTACGGTCCATAGGAGACCTCGCCCAATCCGCATCATAAAAAGCCTCCATTTGCATATATCCACGATCTTGATACACAATCCCCTTTCCTAAAGCTTTCTTAAAATACTTAACGATGTGGATTAATGCTTTCCAATGAGTGTCAGTTAGAGAAGACATGAATTGACTTACAACACCTACTGTGAAGGCAATATTAGGTCTAGTGACAATGAGATAGTTCAACCTCCCAACCAATCATCTATATCTTTGTGGATCAGAGAATGGAACTCCATTTATTGTCAGCTTAACTCCTGGCTCCATAATAGTCTCACATTGTTTAGCTCCCATCAAACCAGTCTTAGTCAGCAGATCCAAAACATACTTCTTTTGTGATAGGAAGATCCTTGTCAGTTAGGTTCTCCGTTGGATATTAGTAATCAACAATATTGGTAGATATTTCACATTAATAACATGGTGACCAAAAAAAATCCTTTAAAAGTAGTATTTTAATAAGTTATTGTTTTATTTTTAAAAAAATACACCAAAAAATGTAATTTGTTAACATAGTCTTTTAAAAAAAAATACTTATTTTTTGTAAAAATTTGTTAACAAGTTATAGTTTTGATTTTTTTTAAATGGAATATAATGTGTAACTTGCTAAAATATGTTTTATAAAAATAAATGGATATACATTAACAAACATTGCAACTAAATAATATTTTTTAATACACTATATAATTTAATTGTTATAGGTATTAAAGCTATGTTAGTGTAAAATGTAAGATACTAGTATCCATACCCCTACAATGCATGGGATAATTAAATGTAATTGAAATTAAAAATATTTAACTTAAAGATATAAAGTTTATTTTAATAATGCTTATACAATAATGTGTTCACATTAAAAATATAATCATATTAATGATAAATTTTAATTTTTAAGATATTGAATAATACTTATAAAAGGTGTAAAAATTTCAAATGTGATGCTTTATATTTTAAATATGATACTTACAATATTAAAATTCAAATAAATAAATATATTAATCATTTTGTGAATCATTTCATTGAAATATACTATTATATAAAATTCACATGTTTATATTAAATGTACAAATTATTCTTGCATTGCACGGTTAACTCACAATATTCAGAATACGATGCTCTATACCTTCACTTTAAGGTCTATCACCTTTCAAAACCTACAATTAAAACATTTTGTATCAAAGGATTAAAAGATGAATAAAAAATAGATGCAGCATGAAAATTTTATGAACATTAAAATGAAATATTTAAACACTAACCTTATATCCAAATTTATTGAAACACCTCTTTGTAGACAACATTTTTTGTTGTTCGGCAAAGCTTACCATCTTCATCAAATATCAATATTTTCAAACCACTCTCTGATTTAACCCTTGAAATGACAACATAAAGCTATCCATAACTAAAAAACATAGTTTTAATTTTTTTTATATATCATATACCAAGGTATGTTCAAAATGTTTTTAGATAAGTTGTACATCTTTATTAAAAAAAAAAAAAAACTTAAATGTGAGTGTTAGAATAGACTTGAGTAAGTATTTATTTCATATGGCAGAGAGAAATGTTATAAGTAAATTGTTTATTTATTTCATATAGAAAAGATTGGAGCATTAAAATATTTATTCAAATCACATTGCATTTCTCCATATATAAGTAAAAAATGTGTTTAAAATCATTTATAATTGTTATTTTAAAAAGTAAATGATATCATATTTTTTGAGAAAAAATTAATAGAGAGGTAATATATACATAAATTGAAACTTAATTGAATTTTAATATAATAGTATCTGATAATGTGTTTATATAATGTATAAACATGTAAATTAAAATTATGTTGATTGCATAATAGTTAATAATTTTATATAATTGGTACAAGGTTGTTTCGGCTTAATCAATGATATCGAGTTTAAATTATGAATATGTAGCTGCGTTAAATACTTAGAAGGAGATCTTACTTGACTCGAGCAAGATTGTTTCTTGTAAAGAATACTTGTGATTTTGTACCAAATACTAGTTTTCAATTTGAAATTATAATCAAACAAATGAAAAACATTTTGCAATGTATTAATTGATTATTTAAAAAGAAAGTTGATTGCACGAAGTTTAAATTATTATATTATGTAAAAATAAGTTTGTTCTATAGGACCAAAGTCATCAGAAACACTACGTGCATTCTTTTCCTATCAATTTTTTTATTTTTTTTGTCAATTTTATTTGCAACATGAAAATAATTAAATGTTAGATATTTACTTCAATTTAATGATATCCTTATTGAAAAAATAAATTTAGGTATTAATATTGAAGAAAATTAATTAGATATTGATATTTTAAATACACAATCAGAATTTGAACAATTATATTAACAATGAAAATTTTCAATTGGTCTAAAATATCAAACATTATCAAACAAAAGAACATTCTCTCAATTCATTTAAACAAATTCATCAACTATTGTACTACTAGTATTTTAACCTGTGAATTGCACATAATAAATGTTTATTTTATATAATTAAAATTTATAATAATAAATACTTTTAAATATATAAATTATATTATAATCAAAATTTGTAATAAATAAATATTTTAGAACATATAAATTATATTTTAGATTTATGATGAATATTTTATATTGTGATACAATATTATTTTTAATTATTGATAATTTATTTTGAAAAATATTGAAATTCAAGTTAAAACTAAAGATATTGAAAATAATAGATTGAAAGATATAAGAGGTTAAGAAAAATTCCTAAAAAGCTCTCATTGAAGAATGACACTTAAAAATAATTTTGTTCAAGATAATCATTCTAATTTATATATATATAGAGGGATATCATATGCATGTTAAAAGCGTATTTGAATTTTGAAAATAATATATATATATATATATATATATATATATATATATATATATATTCAAAATTGGTTTTTGATATTTAGTTACAGCTTGTTTGTTGAATCATTTAGTTGATATTAGGAGTGTCTTTGAAATTTGAAGATAAAATATATATATTTGAAATTGATTTTTGATATTCAGTTACAACTTATTAAAAACATAAAAGGATATACTAGATGCACGCTAGGAGAGTGAAATTCACCTCTTCATGAAAAAAGAGTATTCAAATGAGAGTGAATGTGAGAAAGAGTGAGGAGAGTGGAGGCCTAAGAACGTAGATAATTTTACACATTTATATATATAAAGGGATTCTTTGTGTGTGTAATTCATTAAATATTACAATTTTAAAATATTTTTTAATTTAAATATATATAAAAGAATTCACATTATATATAAGTTCTCTCATATTTTAAAGTCGACTCTCTTGAAAAAAATAAAATTATATATATATATATATGCAAGTAACACTTGTTGAGTCAAGCAATAGTTGTTTTGATGTTGTGAAACATTTTTAATAGAATTTCATGTATTATGAATAATGTAACACTAATATATGTTGCTTGAGAATGTTTAAGAAACACAAGATTCACAAATGATTGAAGAAACCAATTGAGAAAACAACGATAAAACTTAGGATAAATATAACATGTCCAAAAGAGTTATTCAAGTTTCAAAAAACTTTATTAGATCATATCTACCATCTATCATCTATCAGATAGATAGCTTGTTAGAATATATTATAAAGAATGGAGACACATATATTGTTGATAATTGTCATTTTTATTTACCTTTTAGGTGCATGTTTGATCAATATCTTTTTTTTTTCTAAGACTTAGGAGCTAGGACCTACGTTTGGCTCTTTTGATTGTAGTTTTGTAATTAATTAGGATTAATTATTTTTTTCAATTTAGTTGCTTTTAAATTAATTTTTTGTTGTTTTGGTAGGAATAAAAGTTTAGAATAAGCCCTTTTTGAAGCTCATTTAAAGGCCTAGAGTTGCCTTTCGTGCTGAGTGCAAACACACTCGCGCTCAGTGCAAGGTTCAGAACTAGACTATCACAAAAAGGACATTTAATAGCACACATTAGACAACATTTGTTTGTTGCAAGTGCTGTCTATTGGAGGCAAAAACATAAGACAACACTTTATAAAAGAAGTGCTGTGAAAGTAATGATCATAAGATAACACCTCTTTTTATCAAGTGTTGTCTATAAGAACACATTAATATTTTAAAAAAAATTAAACATAAGACAGCGTTAAGTTATTTAAATGTTATTAAAGATAAATAAGACATACATTCTTTATTAAAAAAACCCATGCGACTCTTTTCCCTTTGCGCATTCTATTATGTCTCATGCATTCTAAACCCAAAACCTGGTGCTTGGAGCTAATCTTCTTCCTTCTCCTAAAGATGTGAAGCCCTAAATCTCTCCCTATGAAAACCTTGAAGGAAGGGAGGCTAACATTATCTGGAGAAGCGAGGTTGTGTGGATCATACTCCATCACTGCACTCTATCAAAACATGGAACACATGCAAATAAGTAAACATTGTGTTTAGCTTCACACTTCTTGTTCTTGGATGGTAAGATTTTCCTTCAATTCCCTTAAACCTCTTCACGCTACCAATTGTGGTTATTCCCCTTCACACTAACCAATTTCGTGTTCTCGTTCCCAATTTATTGCTTTCATGTCTTCCTCAACTAATTCACTAATCGCTGCTTTTGTTTCTATAGATCTCTCAAAACAGAGCAACTAGAACGTTCTGGATTTCTATGCTTTTGCTTCCCATGCTGTCCACTATGAAATCCCTTTCCCCTCCTTATTCATTCTCTTTGACTCAAATTTTTGTATTTCTCATTTTATTTTCTAATTGTCAAAATTAATTTTATTGTTCAAAAATAAAAAAGAATGAACAGAGATTCTTCACAAAATAATTAATTTTTTATTTACGTGGTTCGAATGTTGTTGTTATCCATAGGTTTTGAGTAATCTAAGATAATCATCAATGTTGGCTTTAATAAGATCCTTGGGTTGCGTTTATTAATAGAATTTATTGTGTTTTTCCCCCTAATTTTGTGTTTTTTGTTATATTCACTAACTTATTGAAGAATTGATATAATAGATTAGTATTTTTTATGTGTGGGCTTTGTTGGCAATTTGTTTTTTCTTTTTTTAGAGAAGAGTGAGAATGCTTCCTTTGTCCTGTGCAATGTGAGTGAACCTTGAATCCTTGAAAATCTGCTACATAATTCAGTTGTCGTTTTGTTGAGATTTTCTTAGGTAAATCATGTTCTAAGTGTACCAAATGATGTAAATTGAGTGCTATATGATTAGTATATGAAGCCCCAATTTATTGGTGATCAAAGGATACCAAAATCACTTGGTTTAACACTTGAATTTATGCTATATGCAAAAGAAAAAAAAACACCATGAATCTGCCCTGCATGATTTCAGCAGGCAGATTTGATGATTTTGAGTCCTTAATTGATGTACAAAATGATTACTAACAGATACTTTTAAGTATAAGGCAATGTTGGAAGAGAAAAGGAGTGAATTAGATGAGTTGGAGCCTTGAAAGGCCTTGATTTTGTATAAAACATATATGTTGTCCTGTTTTTCTTTGACAATAAATTGGAATGAAAAATTGATATTAGTGATGCATAAATAAAGAAGACTTTAAATCTAGATGTGTTAGATAATTAATTAAACTTGATACATTTTCTTCACCTTGACATGAATACAAGTAAGATATCAAGAGTAAGCATATGTATGGATTATGTTATATTATACTTATGATAAGTTTGAAGTTGTGTTCTAATAAGAGTGAAGAAGGGATAATTATGTCTATTGTCTAGTTTGTGTTTAACTTCAATATTTGTGTAAATAGTGCTCTACATAGAGGTATATATATGTATATGTTATTGGTTAACTTTAGTTTTGTGTCTAAGTATAACAATTGAGGTTTTATTGATTGAAACATGATTAATTACCTATAACATCTATTCACCCAAGGTACTAATAATTGAATATGATTTGACCAAATTTATAGTTTATAGTAACAAGTAAGGTAAAATTATAAGGTCATAGATTAGTAAGCAATGAGAACTTAATTAAAGAAAATCAACCTGTAATTTAAATACTAAGATCTTTATTCTAATTTTGTTTGATCTTAAGTCTTAAATTAAAGAGTTTAGAAAAGATGGGATATATGAAGTTTGTGAACTAAGACTTACTAAGTATTGACTAATTTAAACTTCTAATCAAAGTTCATAAATTTGAGAAAACTAACCTACTAGGAATTCTTAGAAATCTGATTTCTCTAACAAATTTGTAGCTACTGCCTTACACCTAAAATTATAAATTTAACATGTTAAGTGATATAGGTTGTGTTGGAAACATTGTTACATTATTCCTTAGGTTGTTGGTGACTAAATCATGCATGAATGCTATGTTTGAAAACTTGAATCCTTGAAATTTACTACATAATTCAGCTGTTGTTTTGTTGAGATTTTCTTAGGTAAATCATGTTCTAAGTGTACCAAATGATTTAAATTGAGTGCTATATGATTAGTATATGAAGCACCAATTTATTGGTGATCAAAGGATACCAAAACCACTTGGTTTAGCACTTGAATTTATGTCATATGCAGAAAAAAAAGTGAATTTTCCCTGCATGTTTTTAGCAGACAAATTTAATGATATTGAGTCCTTAATTTATGTACAAATGATTATGTAAAACACAGAAATAATACAAGAAGGGGGGTTGAATTGCGTTATACCAAATTTTTGCAAAAACCTTTTTAAGAACAGTTAGTCTGAAAAATAAAACAAAAGATTTTTGAAAGAATTTTAAATAAAGTCGAAGGAAATACGCAAGCCAAAGAAACACAAAAAGTTTATACTGGTTCGTCTTCCCCAGAGACTACGTCTAATTCTTGGCAACAACCAAGTCCTACTAACTTGAACAAGTTATAAGTATTCTTTTAACTAAGTCTCTTCAGGCTCAAACCAAATAGTTTTTAACTTGCCTCTCTAAGCAAAAAAACCAAGTATTCTTTGAACCAAAGCCTCTTCAGGCTTCTACCAATTTCTTAAAGAAATGGTTGATCGTGCTTAAGCTAGCATCTTATCATACTAATATACAATAGAGCACAGGAAGCATTTACAAAAGAAATGTACTTAGAGATTACAAATTGAGAGAATTTTTCAGCAGTTTCACGCACTATCAAAATCTATCAACAATTGAAACTAAGGTCTCTTCTTCTATTTATAAGATTCTCCAAAAAGTGTCTGTTGTGAGTATTGCAGGAGACATCCTTCGTCTAGCATTTGTAAAGGTAGAAAAGAGTAGTTGGAGCATTAAATGTAGCATTTAATGCATTTCACCAACCAGTCACTCTGATAAAATAAAGCAGTCTGCTTATCTAGCCTTTCTTATACTCAGTCTTACAACAATAGGCATATTTGCTTTCCATACTGACAACCACACACAAAATCCTTCTTTTTTTTTTTGCGTAAAGTGGTCTTTTCTCGAGAGTATGTACATATGCTTCTATTCTTTCGAGGTTGTTTACACTTTTACAAACTTGTAGAGCACAGAACGTTTAAGACATTATCTGAATAAAGTTAGTTATTGATTATATAAAGATAAAGAAAGATGATGAATAACACGCAGTTAGACGATAGT
Organism: Spatholobus suberectus; assembly: GCA_004329165.1. Lineage (NCBI taxonomy): Eukaryota > Viridiplantae > Streptophyta > Magnoliopsida > Fabales > Fabaceae > Spatholobus > Spatholobus suberectus. The sequence goes on from CM014735.1 coordinate 22,180,465, forward strand.
GATAAAGGCAATACAAAACGAGTCACCAGACATTTGATTTAAAAAGACTTTTTGAGACTGTTTGTTATTATTAAAATAAATGAGGGTCATAAATTCGTCTTTTTTCTTAACAATCTCCCCTTTTTTGATTATGACAAACATCTCTAGTTTTTACAAAACATCTTTATATATCAAAAACGGTTTTACGACATAAGTTTTATCAGAAAGAATTTTTCATGCAAAAGCTTATTAAAAGCTTCAGTCAAGCAGACGCAATATCAAAAAGCATAAGCATAGTTGAGTAAATACTAAACTGTAAAGATAATTGCAGTTTGAATAATCACAAGTGTAAGACACAAAGATAACACAAGAAACAGGGTTGAATTGTGTTATATTTATATGTTTGCAAAACCTTGGTAAAAGACGTATCATCTAAAAGATATGATCAAAGTTTTTAAAAACATTTTATAACACAGACGAAAGCTTAACAACAAACTGGAAAGTACACAAGATTTATACTGGTTTGTCTTACCCCAGTGACTACATCTAGTTCTTGGCAACAACCAAGTTCCGCTAACTATTTCAAATTACAAGTATTCTTTCCACAAGCCTCTTCAGGCTCAATCCAAGTAGTCTTTTACTTGCCTCTCCAAGCAAAAACCCAAGTATTCTTTGAATCAAAGCCTCTTCAAGCTTCCACCAATCTCGTTAAGAAAAAAGGTTTACGTGTGAGTTACCTCACTAGGTTTAACATCTTAACAAACGAATATACAATGAAGTACAAAAAGAATTTTACAATCAGAAAATATACAAGAGCTTTTTCTTTTTTCAAAGAGTTATGATTTTTCAAAAACAGCAGCCACTATGACAACAAGAACCACTCGAAGGAGGTCTTTTTTTTCTATTTATAGGCTTCTCCAAAAGTATCCGTTGAGTGCTTTGTAGAAGACGGCCTTTGTCTAGTGAAGAAAGTCGTTGGAGCATTAAATGCAGCATTTAATGCCTTTCACCAACTTGTCATATGATAAGATAAAGCAGTTTGCTTATCTTTTCTATTCTTGTACTCAATCTTGTAGTAGTTGTCATGTCCGCTTTCTTATTCTGACATTCACACACATATTCCTTCCTTTTCATTGACTTTCCTCGAGAGTAGGTATGTAGGCTTTATACGTTTCGAGGTAGCTTACGCTCTGATTGATGTGTAGATTATTTTAAAATGTTGTCATCGTCTATAAGATTTATTAGTTACGAAGTTTATCTAATCAAAAGATAAGATGATATTCATTTTAAAAACATCAGACGATTGCTTGCGAACAAATGATCAAACGACTATGTAAGGACATATATAATTTAACTATTTGTTATTATCAAAATATTTGAGGCTTATAAATTCGTCCTTTGTCTTAACAATCTCCCCATTTTTTATGATGACAAACAATTATAGTTCTTGTAAAACATTTTTCTATGAAAACGCTTTTTGATGAGTGAATTTTAATTTTTAAAACATTTTTCATATAGGTGTACTTTAGTTAAGCAGATACAATATATATAAAGAAGTAACTGAAAGGAACTAGATGATATCATTCAACACATAATTCATCATTGTATATATAAAAAAATTGTACTCCCCCTAAGATTGATATCTTTATACTCATCTTTATACTCCCTCTTGTCTTCTATTTTTCTCCCCCTTTTAGCATCATCAATAAGAAGATTTAGAGTCTCAAGGTGTAGATGATGAGCCGAGGTCACTTTTGAAGCGCTTTGCTAGCTTGGCTAACAGAACTTTTGCTCGTTTGTGCTTCAATTCATTGAAAGCTTGTCTGTCATCTGAAGGTTGTGGTGCAAGTGCAGACCTGGTAGCTACTTCATCACTGGGTTCCTTTACAAAACATAAGTTGAAAACATAAGGTACAGGAGGACCACAGAACCAAAAGTGGCTGCAAGGTAGAGAGATTTCAAAGGTTTCAGAGAATAAGAAGATATAGGTTTAGGGTAAGTTTATGGATAGTTGGTTTTGGGGGTTGGATGTACAGCTGGAGGGAGATGGAGAAACTTGAGTCCAGTGACCTGTCAGACGAAGGGCAACTTCATGGCTTAGAAGATTTTTCTCTTCGGCAATCAAACCCAAAAGTGTTTCAGTACTTCAACATGGTCTTGCAACCTTTTTCAGTCTATACTTCTAAGAGTTGATTTGCCTTTTAGTTTAGCCAGCTGTGCAGACAAAAGAGCTCTCTATCTAATCATCAAGTGCCTTCGGGGGTTACGTCTGAACTTTGGTTCTTTTCCTTTCCTCATAGATAGATTCTGGCATAGATAATTCTTCTGACAACAGATGCGAAAGGTGGTCCATGGCTTCATGAGGAGCCACATTCGAGTAGCCATGAGTCTAGGCGAGCCTAGCTCAAGGTCTGGATACCTTCGCTCATAGATAGCATGCTGTAGAGATATTTATATCTTCTCTCGCAGGAAGTTATTCATCACTTTCCCCAATTCCCAGTCATCATCACCAATCCTCCATTTTTCAAAATCAGGGCTATCTTCTAGACGGATGGCGAAAGGGTAGGTCTTGATCATCCCATGACAGAACGGATATATAATTTTGGGCTTGTAATGGTACGTTCTGCACATGATTAGATACTTTGAGTAGTTGCATTTTAGCATGAAAGGGGAGGTGTGACAGAGAATCCCACGCTGTCTCCAAACTTCATATCTAGCGGGAAATCTCGTTCTGGTTGAGGGTGGATAGACGAAGATTGGAACGTCTAATAAAGTACTGTATCCTTCCTCCTAGACGTATAGGATGATGTGTGGCTTATAAGACATGGTTGGGGTAGCTTCTTCTTTAATATCAGGAAATTTCTCAACGTACCTATGGCGTATTAGAAGTGGCCATTCTTCATTGATGAGAGTTACCCACATCCTCAGATTATTAACTTCGCCCAGTTCATAGTTGGTGAGGGCTTGAAGAACTTCTGGGTCGAAGGGCTCTGATAATTTATATTCTTTTGTTGTTCCAGTCTGACGCGACTCAGGCTGCCCAAAGTAGATCATTATGTGCCTTTGGAGACGTTCAGCCGGAGGTGTTTCAGAGCGATAAGCTTCTGGTGATGGTTTGTCTATCATAGGTGCAGCTCCTCCAGATGAAGTTCTTTCTGTTTTAGGTTTCGCAAAGGAAATAGAGAGTGAAACAGCCCTTGCGAGCTGATCAAAGTTGGGTGCGGCTGTTAAGTCTACAGAAAGACGGTTGAAGACTTGAGATAAAGAAACAGATTGTGGAACTTTCCAGAAAAGAAATATAGGTAATCTACCTCTTGAGGTAGCAGCAATGTCCTTTTGAGTCAACAACTCTTGCTCTTCATGCTCTACAGGGACTGTTTAGCGCGAGTGCTCAATCACAGATTGAAGCACTGCTTCCTCGATCTGTTCTTGTTCTGCCTCAGCCAGTTTTTCTTCTTCTCCTTTCTTGTTCTTTTCAGCTTGTTTTGATTTAGCTCAGGCTCTCCTGAGCTGCTTTTCCTCTTGAGCTCTTGTTTTTAGAACTAGAACCTTTTTAGATTTTGAGGGTTTTTTAGAAGGTTGGGCAGATGGAGTGGGTTTAGTAGAGGTAGGCGATGGAGTTAGTTGTTCTGATGGAAGGGCAGGAATGGCTGTGCTTGGAGTAGGAAGAAGTGTGTTAATGGGAAGGTCATCGTCTAAGTTAGGTTTGGGAGTTGGTTTGGATATCAGATGAATGGTTAAGGGTTTTTGTTTCTTGTGAGGTGGAGACGATGGGGTTTGAGGTTTGGTCTATTTAGGTTGAGGGTCTAGTTGTGAAGGTATTTTGATGGTTTGTTTTGGTTTTTGTGGTTTAGTTTGTTTGGATTATGGTTGGGATGGTTAGGGTTTCATTTGTGGTGGAGGTTGAGTAAATGTAGTACCAATAAAGGGATCAGCAGACGATCCCACTCTGAACACAGTTCCAACAACTTTTTCTGGTGGTTCTTCCTTGATCAGTGCCAACTCTGGATGTTTGGCAATGTATCCAGAGAAAAGATGTGCAATCCTCATCTTCCTGATAATGGATACATCGATCTTAGAATCTTGTTTCATTTTCTCCAACCCAGATTCTTTTATTCCCACCAAACGGATGATTTCGGTGAAGAGCATGGCGTAGAGAATAAGGTGCTTTTGTTTGCTCTAGGCACCTTCCTTCGACTTGGAGAGACAAGATCTCTAGTTGTCTAGGATTAACGCAAGAAAATTGATCTTCTGATCAGTCAGCATCTTGTATATGCAGAATCTGTCCTTGGAGGTTACATTATCCTTTGAGCCTTTTCTTGGGAGAATAATGTGCAGTAAGACGTTGTGAATCAATCTGCATACAGGCTTCATGTTTGAAGAGTATAGAAACCTCTTTAGAACATCCTTGTTCTCGGTTTGAGGCCTGGGCTTTCCATATAGAACCTTGTCAACAGTCTCTGGAGTTATAACCTTCTCTTAGTCTTTAGTAAAGAGGTCACCCTCCTTTTTATAGCTAGACGTTGTTGCAATGGTGTCAGAAGAGATAATGATGACCTAATTGTCAACGGTTCTAGTGATGGTTCTATTAACCTCAAACGCTGAAGCCCAGAAGTAGGTGTACAGTGCGTGGTATCATGTGGTTCTCTTCTCCACGAAAGCTTCCCATCCAACATTTTTGATATACATTTGCAGAGGGAATCCTTCTTCTTCAAGCTTCTGTAAGTTGACCCATTTTCCAGTGACGAAGTCACCTTTTGGAAATCTCTCCATGGGCACAAGCTGTTTATGGGCAACCATGAGTGCAGGTTTGAGAGATTTAAGATTTGAGAGTAATGGTGAGGGATATGGTTTGAGTTTAGAGAGTTTGAGAAGTTTTCTGAAAGAGTGTAAATGATGAAAAGAGCGGTTATTTTGAATAAAAGAGAAGGTCGAAAATATTGAAGAGATGTACATTTATGACGACTTGATGTGGCAGAGGAGACGGCGCACGTTTCTTGGGTGGTTATCGAGAGTAATCATTAGGAGAAATATCAGACTAATGAATTTAAAAACTTTTCATATTCAAAGGTGATCGTGTTAGTAAGACGAAATAAGATTAATAGTAACACGATATAGAATAAGATGAAACTTTATTTAAATAAGATGATGCATGTAAGACGTTTTACTTTTGCAAAACTTTCATGTGCAAATTTTCTAAGATGAAGTTGAAACGTTCTTCTGGTAACGCTTTTGTAAAGATATCAGCCCATTGATGGTTTGTATCAATTAATATCAAAAACACATTTTTGAACATAGTCACGAATAAAATGATGTCTTATTTCTATATGTTTTACTTTAGAATGAATGGGGTTTTTAGATAAATTGATTGCACTAGTATTATCACATAACATAGGAATGTTATGCTTAAAGTTAAAGTAATCTTCAAGTTGATACTTTACCCATAGGAGTTGTGAGCAGCAGCTTGTAATAGATACATATTCTGCTTCAGCAGTTGATAATGCAATTGAGTTCTACTTCTTACTGGTCCAGGATATAAGATATGGTCCGATGAAGTGACATCCACCACTTGTGCCTTTTCTTTCAAGTCTATCACCAGCTTAGTTTGCATCACAATATCCTACTAACCTGAAATCTTTATTTTTCTCATAGAATAAACTGAGGTTAGGTGTACCAACAAGATATCTAAAAATCCTTTTAACAGATTTTAAATGAGACTCTCTAGGATTAAATTGAAATCTAGCGCACAAGTAGACGTTATGCATGATGTCTGGTCTACTAGCAGTTAAATAGAGAAGTGAGCCAATCATACCTCTATAGACAGTTTGGTCTACAAGTTTACTTGATTCGTCCTTTGTTATAACAACAGACGGATGCATTGGTGTACTCATAGGTTTTGACTCATTCATCTTATATTTTTTAAGCAATTCCTTTGTGTATTTTTGCTGATGAATATATATACCCTTCTCTTCTTGTTTAACTTGTAGGCCAAGGAAGAATTTTAATTGTCCCATCATGCTCATCTCAAATTCATTTTGCATCAAATATGAGAAATCCTTACATAAAATTTCATTAGTAGCTCTAAAAATTATATCGTCTACATAAATTTGAACTATAATGAAATCTCTGTTGGATTCCTTTCTAAAGAGGGTTCTGTCTACTTTGCCTCTCATAAACCCATTTTCAATAAAAAAACTGCTCAGTCTATCATACCAAGCACGAGGTGCTTATTTAAGACCATACAAAGCCTTTTTAAGTTTAAAGACATGGTCTGTGAGGTTTGGATCCTTAAAGCTAGGAGGTTGTCTAACATAGATTTATTCCTCAATAAAACCATTTAAAAAGGCACTTTTCACATCCATTTGAAAAAGCTTAATGTTTTTATGAGCGGCAAAGGCAAGCATAATTCTAATAGCTTCTAATCTAGCAACAAGAGCAAAGGTTCCAGTGAAATCAATACCTTTTTGTTGATTGTAACCTTGAGTCACTAGCCTTGCTTTGTTTCTGATTACTTTACTGTTTTCATCAAGCTTGTTGCGAAATACCCATCTTGTTCCAATGATGCTCTTATCTTCAGGTTTGGGAACAAGAATCCAAACATCATTTCTTGTGAATTGATGTAATTCTTCTTGTATTGCTATCACCCAATCATCGTCTATTAGTGCTTCTTCTATCGTCTTAGGTTCAATTTCTGAGACTAAGGCACAAGACGCTTGATTCTTTAGTGATGACCTTGTTTTAACTCCTTCAGTTCATTCTCCAATAATATGATCTTGAGGATGATAGGTAACGAACTTCCAGTCCTTATGAGATTCTTTCGTCTGATTATCGGTCAATTGTTGAGAAGTTTCTTTTGATTCTTTTACTTCATCTGTTTTTGTTTGATTAGATAGTTCTATCTGTAAATTTGCAAGATCTTCTTCCAAATCTGATAGTCTCCTATCAGGGATTAGTGTATAATTAAATTTAACATGGATAGATTCTTCTACAACCAAAGTTCTAGAGTTAAATACTCTAAATGCTTTTGATGTGTCGGAATATCCAAGAAAAACACATTTATCAACCTTAGAGTCAAATTTTCCAAGTTAATCTCTAGTGTTGAGAATATAACATTCACATCCAAAAGGATGAAAGTATGAAATGTTGGGTCTTCTACCTCTCCATAGTTCATAAGGAGGCTTTTTAATTATTGGTCTAATCAATATTCTATTTTGAACATAACATGCTGTATTTACAGCTTCTACCCAGAAGTACTTAGGGACTGAATTTTCACAGAGCGTGGTTCTTGCCATCTCTTGTAGAGTTCTATTTTTCCTTTCAACTACCCCGTTTTGTTAAGGTGTTCTCAGTGAGGAGAAGTTATGGAAAATTCCATTCTTTTCACAGAAGGATTTGAACTCAGCATTTTCAAATTCAGTTCCATGGTCACTTCTAATTGCAGTAATACAAAATTCTTTTTCATTTTGAACTTTCTTACAGAATATTTCAAACACATTAAAAGACTCGTGTTTGTGGGTTAGGAAGTAAACTCATGTATATCTAGAATAGTCATCAATAATGACAAAGCTATACTTTTTCCCACCAAGGCTAAGAGTTTTTATAGGTCCAAACAAATCCATATGCAGTAATTCTAATGGTCTGGAAGTGGAAACAACATCTTTTGATTTAAAAGAGGTTTTGATTTGTTTCCCTTTCTAACATGCTTTACAAAGAAGATGAGTTTTCCAAGAAATTTCAGGCAATCCTTTTACTAAACTCTTTTTATATAGTTTTGAAATATGTTTCAAATTGATATGCCTGAGCTTTTTATGCCAAATCTATTTTTCATCTTCTTTGGTCATTAGGCAAACCACATTTTGTTTGTTCAGATTTTCAAACTCAATCTTATACAGATTGTTATGTCTTTTGGCAGTAAAAAGAATAGATTCATCATTTCTTTTGACTATGCATGATTCCTTGTTGAAGGATACAATACACCCACTGTCACAAAATTAACTTATGCTAAGTAGATTGTATTTTAATCCTTCAACACATAGGACATTATCTATAGATAGAAGAGGAGGCTTACCAACTTTACCTATACCAATGATTTTTCTTTTTCCATTTCCACCAAATGAGACTGTTCCTTTATGTGATTGGAGGTCTAGGAACATAGACCTTTCTCTCGTCATGTGACATGAGCATCCACTGTCTAGGTACCAAAATGAATCCCTCATTTTTCCTATTAAGGATATCTACAACAGGAATTATTTGAGATTTTGGTACCCAAATACTCTTAGGTCCTTTAGTGTTAATCCCAATGATCTTATTTGACCTTTGTTTCCTTTTGTGTTGACATCTTTGGAATGAATGTCCAGATTTGCCACAAAAGCTACAGAAGGTTGAATAACGTTTAGAAGACGATGGTTTAGCACTTTTGTCTTCTACAAATCCAATCCCAGATTTCTCAAACGAAGATCTTCTATGTTTTAAAATCATTTGAAGTTTTGAAGATCTGTCTACAAATTTGGTTAGATCATGTTTCAGACTAATGACCTCTTTCTTTAGTCTATCAACTTCAAAAAGAAGCATTGCCTTTTCAGGATCTGAGGCTAGGCTCTTATGCATTCTCGTCAGATCTTTCTTGAGTATCTCATTTTCTAAAATAGCATATTGTTATTTTTCTTTATATTTTTTATACTCAAGAGCAATCTTGTGTGAGTTAGCAAGAAGAGTGTCATATGACATATCTTCGTCATCAGACTCAGATTCACTACCATTATACTCATGCAAAAAGTTATTACAATCAGAGTTTACCTTAGACGTTACTTCCTCTGTGTCTACCATGAGACATATATTAGCCTTTTCATCGTCTGAACTGCTACTGCTGTTGTCTAGATCTTCCCAAGTGGCTAGAAGGTTTTTCTTCTTGTATCTTTTCTTTAAACTCCATCCTTTTTTAAGTTTGGGGCATTCAACCTTAATATGTCTAGGTTTTTTGCATTCAAAGCAGATATTTTCATTGTTCTCTTCATGCGAAGGCTTTTTGTATCTGGTGTTTTTCTTTCTGGAAGATTGCTTAAATCTGTCTTTCTTCTTGAGCATCTTCTTGAATTTTCTGGTGATGTGCAGCTAGAGCTTTCGTCTGAGCTCTCGGATTCTTTAGACTAAACCTTCAGAGCTTTGTTCCTAACTTTTGTTTCAGTCTTTTCGTCTGCCCTTCGACTTGATTCTCCAATCTTTAGAGCAATTGAGTCATTGTTCTTGACTTTGTCTTTTTTGAAGAGATGAACTTCGTGAATTCTTAAAGCTCCCAGTAATTCATCCAGAGTTAAAGTCTTCATGTCCTTTGTTTCAGCTATAGCTGTAGCTTTGGGTTCCCATACTTTTGGAAGATTGTCTAGGATCTTGTGATTGTTCTGAGCTTTAGAGAACTTAACACTAAGACTTTGAAGTCCATTTAGAATTGTTTGAAATCTTCCAAACATTTCATCAATGGTCTCTGTCTCTTTCATGATGAACATCTCATAGTATCTTTGAAGAGTTGCTGCTTTTTTGAGACGAACATCTTTTGTGCCTTCATGTGTTATACGTATGGCATCCCACATTTCCTTAGCAGTTCTGCAGCTGCAAAATTTATTATATTCAGTTTTTGATAAAGTACAAGTTATGATATATTTAGCTTTTGCATTTTGTTGTAACATGTTATAGTCATCTTGATTGTATTCGTTTTCTAGCTTAGTTACAACAAGATCTCTATGAGTTATGATTCTCCAGATGCTATAATGATTGGACTTGATATACATTTCCATTATGTCCTTCCAGTAAGCATAATCCTCTCCATTGAAGGCTGGAGGCCTTGACAAAGAGGCTCATTCAGGAATGAACTATCCTTCAAGGTTTTCCATGTGGATCCTTTCCTCTAACACTTGTTAAGGTGCTCAACTCTTAGAGGCTGAGCTCTGATACCAAATTTTAAGACACAAAGATAGCACAAGAAGGGGGTTGAATTGTGTTATATTTATATTTTTGCAAAACCTTGGTAAAAGATGTATCGTCTGAAAGATATGATCAAAGTTTTTAAAAACGTTTTATAACACGGACGAAAGCTTAACAACAAACTGGAAAGTATACAAGATTTATACTGATTCGTCTTACCCCAAAGACTACATCCAGTTCTTGGCAACAACCAAGTTCCACTAACTTTTTCAAGTTACAAGTATTCTTTCTATAAGCCTCTTTAGGCTCAACCCAAGTAGTCTTTTACTTGCCTTTCCAAGAAAAAACCCAAGTATTCTTTAAATCAAAGCCTCTTCAAGCTTCCACCAATCTCGTTAAGAAAAGGTTTACGTGTGAGTTACCTTACTGGGTTTAACATAATAGACGAATATACAATGAAGTACAAAAAGAATTTTACAATCAAAAAATATACAAGAGCTTTTTCTTTTCTCAAAGAGTTATGATTTTTCAGAAACAGCAACCACAATGACAACAAGAACCACTCGAAGGAGGTCTTTTCTTCTATTTATAGGCTTCTCCAAAAGTATTCGTTGAGTGCTTTGTAGAAGACGGCCTTTGTCTGGTGAAGAGAGTCGTTGGAGCATTAAATGCAGCATTTAATGCCTTTCACCAACTTGTCATATGATAAGATAAAGCAGTTTGCTTATCTTTTCAATTCTTATACTCAATCTTGTAGCAGTTGTCATGTCCGCTTTCTCATTCTGACATTCGCACACATATTCCTTCTTTTTCGCTGACTTTCTCGAGAGTAGGTATATAGGCTTTATACGTTTCGAGGTAGCTTATGCTCTGATTGATGTGCAGATTATTTTAGAATGTTGTCATCGTCTCTAAGATTTGTTAGTTATGAAATTTATCTAATCAAAATATAAGACGATATTCATTTTAAAAACATCAGACTATTACTTGTGAACGAATGATTAGACGATTATGTAAGGACATATACAATTTAACTGTTTGTTATTATCAAGATATTTGGGGGTTATAAATTTGTCCTTTGTCTTAACAATAAGGAGAAAAAGGTATTCATTGTAATGAAAAAGAAATACTCCCCTTACAATTGATCTTTATTCTGTTCTCCCTCTTTTAATCTTCTTCTGTTGTTCTCCCCCTCTTTATTCTTCTTCTATTCTCCCCCTATTAGCATCATCAATAAGAAGATTTAGAATCTAAGAGCGTGGTTGATGAGCTTAGCTTGCCTTTGGAGCATTTCGCCAATTTTGTAAGTAGTGTTTCCGCACGTTTTCGCTTCCTGCTTTCCTTGATAAGTACTGCTTCAAGACGTTGAATAATTTGCTTCAGTTCTTTGATTTCTTGTCTAATGTCTGAAGATTCTAGAGCAGGAGCAGAGCTTGTGGCTTCGCCTTTAGCAAGTTCTTCTACAAAACACAAAGGGGATCGAAAAGCCACAAAACCAAAAATAGCCTATGGGAAGAAAGATTTTAGAGGTGTTCCCATCTACGGAGAAGAATATGTAGGTTTTGGGGCAATTTATTATGAGCTGGTTATGGGGGTTGGATGTAGAAGATGATGGTGATGGAGAGACCTACACCCAGTGACTAGTTGGGCGAATAGCAGTTTGGTGGCTTAAGATGTTTTTCTCTTCAGCAGTCAGATCCAAAAAGTGCTTGAGTGCTTTAATGTGTTCTTACAGCCTCTTTCGGTTTGAGCTCCAAAGAGTTTCTTTGCCTTTTAAAGCAGCCAGCTATGCAGGAGAGAGTGCTTTCTTTTTTATCATCAAGTGTCTCTAAGGGTTGCGTGTGAATCTGGGCTCCTTGTCTTTATCCATAGACAAATTTTGACAATAAAAATTCTTTTGGCAACAAATGCAGAAGGTTATCCATGGCTTCAATAAAAGCGACATTCATCTTACCATGAGTCTAGGCGAACCTAGCTCAGGGTCAAGACACCTTCTCTCACAAATTGCATGATGTAGGGAAATCTGCATCTTCTCCCTAAGAAAATTGTACATGACTCTACCCAACTCCCAATCGTCATCACCAAGTCGCTATTCTTCAAAATCTGGACTGTCTTTTAGGCAGATGTCGAGAGGATAGGTCTTGACCTTCCCATGCCAGAACGGATAAATGATCTTGGGCTTGTAGTTGTAGGTTCTACACACGATCAGATACTCTGAGTAGCTGTACTTGATCATAAATGGGGAGGTGTGGCAGTGGATTCCTCTCTGTCTCCATACTTAGTATCCAGAGGGGAATCTAGTTCTGGTTTAGGAAGGGTAGACGAAAATAGGTGTGTTTGACAAGGTGTTGTACCCATCCTTCTAAACGTACGGTTGGATGTGAGGTTCATAGGAGAGAGCAGGGGAAGCTTCTTCTTCTACGTTAGGCATCTTTTCAGCATACCCATGGCGCACTAGTAGTGGCTATTCTTCTTGAACAATGGTGGTCCACATCCTTAGGTTGTTTACTTCGCCTAGCTCATAGTTGATGAGAGCTTGAAGAATCTCTGAGGTCAAAAGGCTCCAGAGGCTGGTACTCCTTGGTCTTGCCGACACTTTGAGTTTCATGATGTTCAAAAGAAACAGAGTCTCAATGAAGGTGTTCAGATGGAGGAGTCTCTGATCTATATAGCTCAGGTGAAGCTTCGTCTATCATCGGTTGAACCAATCCTCTAGACGAAGGGTCTTAGCTTTCGACAGATGAAAAGTAACAAGTTGTGTTGTCTGAATATTGCTTGGTCTGGCCAGGCAATCTGTAGTAAGATGCTTAAAGACTTGTGAAAGAGAGATGGATTGAGGTCTTTGCCATAAGAGTGATCTTGATAAATTCTGGTTAGACATGATGTCTTTTGGAATGAATACATCTTCTTCATCAGGTTCCTCGAGTAAGGTTTGTAGCGAGTGCTCAATAACTGATTGACGCACCACTTTCTCAATTTGTTCCTCTTCTTAATCATCGAGTTTCTCCTTTTCTTCTTTTCATCCTTCTTTGATTCTAGGCTAGCTCTCCGCAGCTGTTTGGCCTTTTGAGCTCTTGTTTTGGGTTCAGGGATTTTCTTGGGCTCTGGAGATGGTCTAGATGGCTCGGTAGGGGCAGATGCTTCAGTGGTAACAGATGGTGCAAGTGGCGGCTATGATGGAGGTTTAGGAAAGGTTGATTGTGTGGTTGTAAGCAGCTGGTTGATGAGGAGGTCATCGTTTGAGTCGGGCTGTGGGATTAGTTTAGATTTCAGACGAATTGTAAAAGGCTTTTGTTTTCTGAGTGGGGAAAAAGGCCGGTTATGTGTTGGCTGTTGTGGGTCTTGCTCGGATGGTCTTTTGATGGGAAGTTTTGGTTTGTGAGATTTGGTCTATTTGGGTTGTGGTTGTGTTGGTGGGGGTTTCGTTTATGGTGGAGAAGGTTGAACAGAAGCCAGGCCAACGAAAAGATCAACAGACGATCCTACTCGAAAAGTAGATATGACTACCTCATCAGCAGGTTCTTCCTTGATCCCTGCCAACTCAGGGTGCATGGCAACATATCCAGGGAAAAGATAAGCTATCCTCATCTTCCTTATAACGGATATGTCGATCTCCGAACCTTGTTTCTTTTTTTCCCAACCAGATTCATTTATGCCAGCCAATTTAATAATTTTAGTGAATAACATGGTATAAGGAATTGGGTACCTTTGTTGGCTTTTAGAGCTCTCCTTGGATTTAGTGAAGCATGACTTCTAATTGTCCAAAATAAGAGTAGGAAGATTCGCCTTCTATCTAGTAAGCATCTTGTACAGGTAGAATCTATCTCTAGAAGATACATTATCCTTCACGCCTTTGCAAGGCAGGATAATGTGCAGAAGGATGTTGTGAATAAGTCTGCAATCCCTCTTCATGTTTGATGAATATAGAAATTTCTTCAACATGTCTTTGTTGTCCGATTAGGGTCTGGGACGCCCATACAAAGCTAGGTCGACGATTTCTGGGGTGATCCTTTCCCAGTCTTCGATGAACACGTCGCCTTCTTCTTTGCAGCCAGATGCTGCTGCAATCAAATCAGTGGAAATGATGATCGTCTGGTTGTCCACTGTTCTAGTGATAGTCTCATCAACTTCAGATGTAGATGCCCAGAAGTAGGCATAAGGCGCGTGGTACCGGTGTGATCTCCTCTATATGAAGGACTCTCATCCCATGTTTCTGATGAAGAGGGTCAAAGGGAAACCCTCATCCTTTAGTTTCTTCAAGTCTACCCATTTGCCAGCCACAAAATCACCTTCTAGAAATCGTTCCATGGGAGCAAGCTATCGTAGAGCGGCCATGAATGCAAGTCTTTGAGAGGTTAAAGGGTTTGAGAGTGAGAGATTGATAGTACAGAAGGGTTTCTGAGAGTGTGAAGAGAATAGATGATTATTTTGAAATATTTGAAGGGTTTGATAGTACAGAAGGGACATGCATTTAATGAGAAGTGATGTGGCAAGGAGAAGCGGCACATGTTTCTTGGGGGGGTTATCAATGAGAATTAATATTAAAACAACAAATGGTAAAGTCAGATAATAATCACCTTTTCACATACTGAAGCACATGTGTTAGTAAGATGAAGATAAGACGATAGATCATAAGACAATATATGCAAGACATTATAATCAATCAAGACCTTCATGTGCAATTTTCTAATATAAAATTAAAGCATACTTTTGGTAAAGCATTTGTGAAGATATCTGCCCATTGATGGTCAACTTTACCTATACTAATGATTTTTCCTTTTCCATTTCCTCCAAATGAAACAGTTCCTTTATGTGATTGGAGGTTTAGGAACATAGACCTTTCTCCCATCATGTGACATGTGCATCCATTGTCTAGGTACCAAAACGAATCCCTCCTTTTTCCTATTAAGGATATCTGCAATAGGAATTATTTGAGATTTTGATACCTAAATACTCTTGGGTCCTTTAGTATTAGTCCCAATGATCTTATTTGACCTTTTGTTTCCTTTTGTGTTGACATCTTTGGAATGAATGTCTAGATTTGCCACAAAAGTTACAAAAGGTTGAATAACATTTAGAAGATGATGGTTTAACACTTTTGTCTTCTACAAATCCAATCCCAGATTTGTCAGACAAAGATCTTCTATGTTTTAAAATCATTTGAAGTTTTGAGGACCTTTCCACAAATTTAGTTAAATCTTGTTTTGGACAAATAACCTCTTTCTTTAATTTGTCGACTTAGATAAGAGTATTGTCTTGTCAAGATCTAAGGTTTGGTTTTTACGCATGCTCTTTAGATCTTTCTTGAGTATTTCATTTTCTAAAATAGCTTCTTGATATTTTTCTTTATATTTCTTATACTTAAGAGCGATCATGTGACAGTTTGCAAGAAGAGCGTCATAAGACATTTCTTCATCAGACTCAGATTCATAACTGTCAGATGAATATGAATTTGTTTTAGAAATAGATTTTACCTCAGGTATTGTTTCTTCAGTATTCGCCATGAGACAAATGTTAGTCTTCTCTTTATCTGAACTGCTACTATTGCTGTCCATATCTTCCGAGGTTGCTAGAAGACTTTTCTTTTTGTTCCTTTTCTTTAAGGTCCATCCCCTTTTTAATTTGGGGCACTCAGCCTTTATATGTCTAGCCTTTTTGCACTCAAAACATATAATTTCATTATTTTCTTCTTGAAATGGCTTCCTGAATCTATTGTCTTCTCTTCTAGAGGATTGCTTGAATTTTCCTTTCTTTTTTAGCATCTTCTTAAACTTTTTGGTCATGAAAGAAATCTCATCATCTATAAAGCAGCTCGGTCTTTCATCTGAGCTCTCTAATTCATCAGACTGAACCTTCAAAGCTTTGTTCTTAGTTCTTGTTTCTATTCTTTTGTTTACTCTTCCACTGGTTTCTCCACTCTTTAGAGCCATAGAGTCATTATTTTTTATATTATCTATTTTTAAAAGATGAACTTCATGGACTCTTAGAGCTCCCAGCAACTTATCAAGCGTCAAAGTCTTCATGTCCCTAGCTTTAGCTATGGCTGTAGCCTTAGGTTCCCAAACTTTTGGAAGACTATTTAAATTTTTGAGATTGTTTTGAGCTTTGGAAAACTCAACACCAAGACTCTAGAGTCCATTGAGAATTGTTTGCAATCTTCCAAATGTAACACCCTAAGGGGCATTACCGTAATTAGGTCTAAATTTTAAAAAAACAAATTGAAAAAGGTAGAAACAACATACAAATACTACTCATAAATATAATTAAATATTATATACGAACAATACAATAAAAAAAAAACATACATGCCAAATATAACGCATCTATCACCTGAAGGTATCGTACAAAATATAAAGAAGAATACAAAAACATAATATAAACTAGACTACGTTTTCTTGCATGTGACTCCAAGCTCCATCTATGCATGTCTTCACTTGTATCCTGAAAAAGGGAAAACTTAAAGGAATGAGACATAATGTCTCAGTGAGTGCTCTAAGGACTCTACGGTTGGGTTAGACTCTTCTATTCAGACAACCTTCATTACTTATCTCTCATGGCTTTAGCCTCATTGGGTTTCTCATAATTATCCATACCTATGGTTGAGTCTACACCCTTCAACAGTCAATACTCCCTGTTAATTGCTCTCTCATTCTCACAACTATTATATTGATTTACTATCTCATTCTTAACTTAAGAACTCATCCTCATTATTTATATTTTCTTACCCAAAACCCTCTTTAGAATTTACTCTTCTTCCTTTTAATATTCAAAGTTGTCCCCTAGGGTCAAGTCTACGGTTACAGACATCCTAAAATACTCTTATTTCATTCTCTCTCTTACTTGTCTTATACCTTTGTATTACGCCATGAGGGAATTCACCCTTCCTCTATCTTATTCACAACTATTATTATCCAACTAGAACCCTCATAACACTATCCTAAGGTCTAGCCTCTCACTTATCCTTAAGGTAGCAAACACAATTCCAATTACAAGCATATAATTGTTTCACATTCTTTGTCTAGTAACTAGACATATACCTCGTTTTGTTTTATCAAACAGGAACGACACTCATGCAAGATATGATCACTTGTCCACAACTTTAACATTTCATCATAAGGCACAATTGTATTCTTACATAGAATTCACATAAATAGGATCACATAGAATTCACATAATTACAACATAGCACACTCTAACATATCACACTATAACAAGATACATATGCGTGCTATGTTCCTAAACCACTACTCATGCACATGTGGTACCAACCTAAACTTTTCGGAAAGTAGACTAGGAGTAAATGCAGGCCATAAGAAGCGTCATCGGTACCGATGCCTTCGGCTTTCGCACCCTCAACTAGCATGATATCCCCTGGTGACTAGTCAGGGTTACCCAGTTTTGCCAGTACGTCCCGGCTCCATGGGATCAGCATGGACCATTGGAGTTTTCCCAACCGGATAACCCCCAAGGCTAAGGTTAGACAACCCATCACGGCCTCCACCAGCTAGATTCCTACATACTTTCCTCATCACATAACTCAAATGTTATGATGCATGGTCACAAATAATGCTTACAACTTTTTATAGACTTTTATCATGAAACATTGACACAATTTTATATCACACTCAGTTTCTTTCAAGGTAAATAATAATCATACAATATAACCTCAACAAGGCATAAGAAAACAAACAACAATGAGTTAAAAACTGCAAAAAGGAGCTCATAAATACAAAGAACGGAATAACAAAAGTCGTATCCGCCCAGCAAGACGGAAGTCCCGCCCAGCGGTCCAGCGAACCCGCCCAGCAGGTTCGCGTCAGAACCCAACCCGCCCAGCGGGTATTTCACCCCGCCCAGCGGCTCCGCGTGCCTAGTGTAAACGCAGAATCCAGTTTTTGAAGAAAAGCCGCCCAGCGGCTATCTAATCCCGCCTGGCGGATCCGAAGTACTAATTTTAATTTATTTTTCCTATTATCTTTGGGTTCTAAATGCTTCACGATAAATAATTAGATTCTTAATCACTCTTCTACATCGATAATTGGTCAATCTGATCTATAATTTCCTTACTCCTTCACAATCCCCTCAAAACCCATCAAATCCCTAATCTTACGCATAAGGTGGGGGAAAAAGGTAAATAGATGAAAAATAACAATATAAAAGACAAGGAAGAATATGGGGGAGAGCACTCACCTTTGTGGACATGCAAAGTTGAGTTCTAGGGTTTGGATTCTCCGGTTTCTATTCTTCCTCATTCTCTTCCTCTTCTTCTTCTTCTCTTCTTTTCCTCATTTTCTCTAACTTTTTTCTTCCTCTATTTTGTGACGGCTAAACCTAACCTTCCTTCTCTATTCCCTTCTTATAACATGTGGGTGGGTATGTGGCTTAGTGGGCTTTAGTCCCCTATTGGGCCCTAGATGCTCTTTTGGGTTGTATGATAATATTCATACTAATTTATAATACTAAGGTATTAATAACAATAATAATAATAATAATAATAATAATAATAATAATAATAATAATAACAACAACAACAACAATAATAATAATAACAATAATAATAATAGGGAATATAATAACAATAATTCTTAAAACATCTTTTGTCTAATAACATATGAAAAGGGTTCCACTAAAAGCTACCTCGTGGTTTATTTATAGTACTTGAAATTTGGGTTGTTACAACTCTATATGACTTAATTATATATTGTGTATTGAATTAAATATTTAGGGTTTTGATTATGAACTATATGACTTGTATGAAGTTTTGTTCTGGTTAGTTGCAATTCTGCTAAAATTACAAGTGTATTAAGATTTTGGATTGTCTATCTTATAAGGGAAACTTTGCCAAAATTTTGGTAGAAATTTCATTGATCAATGAAACTTAAGTGAGTGGTGCTTTAATTAAGTTGTATAAGACTATGGAAATTATGGTATGTGCATGGTTCATTGTTTTCTACTATGCAAAGGGTACAAATGTAAAAAAAATAGATATTTTGACTTATAACTTAGATAAAGAAGAACAATTTGTTGTTTGGTTGTTAAACTATGAACATGGTCTAAGTAATGCGATTATTGAACAAGAACAATTTAATTTGATCATCTTTTAGAATTAAATGTTATTAGTAATTTATTGAAGCAAACTGAACATTGAATGAACCCATTAAATATTAAATTCAGGAAGAAACAACAAAATGAATTGAAAATTAAAAAAAAAATTAACATGGACAACACTTGTTTAAGACACAACAAATGATGTTGTAGGATATAGTAAGACAATGCTTCTCGTAAACGAGTGCTATCTTAGGGCTCATTTTAACAACATTTATTTTAAACAAGTGTTGTTAAAAGAGGCCCTAAGATAGCACTTGTTTAATTATTGTAGGATATAGTATGACAAGCGTTGTCTTATTATGTCCCACGACAACACTTTTAAAGTGCTGTTAAAGGTAACCCCTTTAACAGCATGGGAAAAGATAACACTTGAAAGTGTTGTTAAATACCTTATTTAAGTGTTGTTAAATGTCTTTTTTGTTGTGTATGGCTGTGCTAAGCACACTTTTTGTTAAAGCTTAGCAAAAAAGAAGACTAAAGAGCACTTTATTTGCGTGCTCAGCACTAGAGAATCACGTTAGGTGAGAGATCGCTCCCAAAAAAACATTCAAATCATTTGCACTTAGTGATGTGAAACCCGCATTAAGCATGACATTAATGAAGTGGCATTAAAAGGCGATAAAATGAACAAAAGACGCATCTTGTCATTGTTTGCCCTAACTAGTTCGTACTAGCATTGTTCCATAGCCATTTGGGCTTTCTCATGGAAGCTTGCTTTTCATTCTTCATTTTTTTATGGATTTTGGCTCTCTATATGTCTAAGAGTAGCTAAACTCCCTTTAGTTAGGATTGGATTAACTAACTGAACCTCATGTACCTCTTTTAGCTTATTAGTCCATATTTATACTTTGCTATTAGTGTTTATCTTCTATGCTTCATGCTTTTTGTGGTTTGATCCTCCATAAACTAATTTTTGACTTGATTTGCAATTGGGAAGTTCTTTTTAAGTCTTAAATTGAAGCTAGATACCTTATAAACCTTGTCTCTAGGAATAGAGTTTGGTTTAATAGTCATCTCTTAATCCTCTTTCTTAAAGCAAGTTCATTAGTTAAGTTAGCTAAGGAATTAAGGCTTAACTAAGGGACTTAAGCTCTTTCCATTGAAGGGATTAGGGTTTGAGGACATTTATGGATTGATGTTAATTTGTGAAGTATAAAAATAGATGAAATAAAGATCTTTATGTGCATAAGGATGAAGTTAGTGAAGTCTAACCCCAACATTTTGTTGTTATTTGTGAAACCCTATCTTTGCCCTCCAAGTGCTTGTGAAAAATTACAAAAAGAGTAGTTTTCAGGTTGTATTTTCCTTAATCACTTGCTTAATCTATGTTTACAACCTTCAAGCTTTCATTGTTTGAATCATTATCAAATTCGATTGTTTGGATAGTAAAAGTTGTGTTTTATGTTAATTATTACGTAAGTCCTCATGAGAATGATATCTTACTCATCATTTAACTATTTACACAATTTGATACACTTACCAAAGACACAATAATTATCAAGAAACAACCTTTTGAAAATTAATATGGTCATGATATTTCATCAACCCCCTTAATTTCAAGAGTTTAATGTTCAAAATATTATCCTAGAAAGTAAAAGGAAGATTGATTAAAAGGGAATTTCGTGCCATCAAATTAAAGCTAATTGTATTCTTTCAAAAGAGTCAAGCATCAAAAGAATATTCATAATTCGTAAATCACATTAAATTCTCAATTAAGAAGTCCTCACATAATATCTAGGCTATCATCCTTGATGTTTTTCAAGTTAAATGATTACTTTATAAGACTTCAAAAAACAACCAAAAGTATTTAACAACATTTTGTGGTTGTGGCAACTACAAAGCCAATGTAACAGTTGCTTTTGGTCACAAATTATCTAGGCCTTCAAATTTTTTCACATTTCTTTAATAAGTTATTTATTATTAGTATAAATTATTAGGTGATAAATTTTATTGTGATATAATATATTATTTACTACTATTTTTATTTATAAGACTATATAATCTAAAGATATGATTATAAGTGTTATTGTAAGTCATTTAAGTGTATTCTTATTATTTTTTTAACAAAATAAGAAAATTATTTCACATCTATATTTTGGACTTTACCTCTCCCTCCTTGAAAAAGCTATTGAAACTAGTATAGAGTTTAAATTTAATGAGTGAATATGATTGATATATAAAAAGGATATTTTGGTGAAATGGTAATAATAAAATCACACATATAACAAAAATTAATCTTTTGTATTTATCATTTTGTATATATATTATCATCTAATCACAAACCATTGTATATAGTAAGTTGTTGACTTTTACAATAACTGCATTTAAAGTCATATCAACGAGAATTTCTAATTGATTGACAATGTAAAACTTTTTACACTAATAGTGCATAGCCATTAAACTCATATATTAATTAATTTATGTTCAATTGAAAGTCAATTTGAATAATTTTTAAAATATGAAATCAAGTTTGATTTTTTTATTTAAATTCTAAAAAATGAAAACTTTGGACAAGGATGAACTAAAAAAATAACATATTAATCATGATTTATTTTAAAAATGAAGATATTGCAAGAAGAAGTACATACAAAAGAACTTCATACTCTACTAAAAGTATTACATTATATCAAAAGATTATATATATTTTTAAACTACATGCATTATTTTTAAATATTATTGAGAATACTTGTAACTATATATTGTTATTATGAAAAATAGTTTTTAAAATTAAATAATCAATCTTATCTAAATTATTATATCAAGAATAGATTAAAAAAATTGTCATTTTATTTATTAAAAATAAAATATTAGGAATACTTTAATTATAATTTTGATAAATAATTTTATAATTGATAAAAAAATAAAAATAAAAATAAACTTAAGATTTGAATGTAAATTTGTCTTAAATTAAATAATTTATCGACATAATACTTTATATAATATCATTTACTAAAAAAATTAATAGCTTCTTTAATGACAGCAAAAGGTAGAGTTGTCAAAATTAGCTCGACTTAATAGCCCGACGAGTCAAATTGAGTTAGGCATGTAAGCCCAAACTACCATTATTTTTTTTTCTTTGTAAAATTTAAATAAAGTTCAACAAAAAGGGGCCAATTTTGACCCAACCTAAGGGTCAACGGGGTCAAGCCAGGCCAATGAAAAAACAGCCTATAAAAAATTCGAACCCCTTAGCCCGCTTTTCACCCCTTTATTCTATTGGGCTAGGTTAGACAACTTGTTTTGCCACCTCTAAGGTGCGGGACAAACAAAAAGTTTTCCAACAATCAAAAGGCAAGTGCCTGAGGATTAAAAATGCTATTTAATCATCAAGAAATTGCAAATAAATAGAAAAAACATGCAAGAGAAATACAAGTGTAGCAAACTTATCTTACCATCTATCAAATAATCTTCTGAATCTTGTTTTTTTCACTTCTACTCTCTCTTTTTTATTTAGTTGTTTTTTTCAGGAGAGATATTTTATTTCGTTGTTATGACTACTAAGGAGAGATTTTTTTTAACTCAGTTATTTATAAGTTATACACTATATGTATTAAAGTGATTTGAGTTGCTTTTCATTCTATACACCCTCCATTGATTTGATTTCGTTTTTTTTTTTTTTTTTGGTATAATTTCGTTTTCTTTCAAACTAGCTAACGAGGGTTAGTGTTGATTGAGAATTGTTTAAGCTTCTAAAGAATGTCTAAGTCATAAAAAAACTTGTTTAAGCTTAAAGAGATTGCGACAAAAGAATATTTGTATTAATATGATTAATTAATGAAGAAAATTTTTACCTTTGTGTGAGAATTGAATATAACATCAATCTTAATTAAAAGTGAACTAGGATAAATATCAGCGTAAGATATCTCTCTCTTACTCTTAAGAACACATTGCTGAAATTAATCTTCTGAATAATATATAGCACTGATATGTATATTCCCAACATTTACTTCAAATTAAATATGCGAAAACATGCATGTTCTCAAAATCTCATTAATATATTTGAAGATTAATCAAGCTTTACTCTTTACAATCTTAGATCGAAGATTTTTTGAACAATTATGTTTATTTCACACAATAATAGATTTTTTAAATAAATAAGTTTTTGTAACTATAACAATTCCCATGATAGTTTGATTCATCAAAAGAATGAAAAGATCATTCTTATTATTCAGGAAGATTGCTTTATTACTTCTTATTATTCTCATTATTCAGAAGATTGCTAGTTTATTACTTCTTATCAGAAGAGTCAACTTTGGAACTGATCATCATCTTCGGAACAACTTTCTAACAACTATAATTAAGTATATATATACACTTGAGTATCAAATCAGAACGCTCTAATTAAAGTTTATTCATTTAAATTTCTCGAGGATAACTATTCAACCCTTATTCTTGTAATTCTTAATTTAAACTATTTCAATAGAAAGGCAAGAAACAACATTGTGAATGTTTAGGGAATAGATGTTGTTGCAACTTGCAAAGGATTAATGAGGACAAAATTAATTCTCGGTTCAAAATAAAAGTAACTAGATACAAATTTGTAGAGGTTTTGATATGATTTTTGAGTCTGCAGTTACCAACATGTTGGTATAAGTTAACCCCCCTCTCTCTATATATAATAAAATATTAATTAACTGCAATTTGAGCTACTTACATATATTAACTATAATTAGGGTAGATAATGATTTATATATAGAAATCATATATATGTATGATAACGGAAATTGTCGATGCAAAAAGAAGCAACTAGTTACCAATATTGACTAACATTATTATATTAAGCCGCAAATATCATACATTCGTTTGCCTTGTACTGAAGAAATATTGCAGCATTAAAAACAATATCAGATCTTAGTCATCCATTTTCTCACTTACCTAGCCAACAAGCCCGTTCAGTGCTATATGTGTTCTCCCCTCAGTGCCTCATTCCCCGATTGATCGACCATATTACCACGTAGTTCAGACAAAATATTGCATTTATTTAACTGCATGCATATGGTGTCGAATATACTAGCTAGTCTCAAACTCTGATCAGCTACATATGTGTTCGAATTATAAAAAACTTATGGGCACTTGAGCTTTCCACCATGTGTGGTGAGTGAAGCATAGCAAGGACACAAATCTCGGTTCCCATATGTGCCTGGGGGCACGCAATTGCACCTCTTGCAGCAAGTATTGCATGCCCTTATGCACATTTTGTGCCAGCCAGCCTTGCTGCACCTGTAATTGCACTTGCCAGCGCAGTCTGCAGCATATAAATTCACAGTATCACGCAATTTCACTTTCACTTTTCAAGCTTTTCACATATAGATCGATGATATAACACATATGAATTCATATATAAGCATAATTATTCACCCTAAGTTGGGAAGATTGTGAAAGAGAATGAAAATTAAGAACATAAAAGTTCAAAATTGTTGTTCAATGTGACAAGAACAGAACAATCTATATATAACATAGGAAAGTTTGCACATGATATATATATATTTTTTACACTATAGTTTATTGTTTATTTTCTTCCATTATTAATGGCCATCAAATAACTAAGATGAATCACCTATCACTTTGCTTCTGTATAGAAGTTAATGTTTATTTTTGCGTGAAGTATAGATAGGATTAATTTACTAAATCAGTGCTAATGGAATCTGTACAAAAGAGAGAGAGAGAGTCAATGGTCAATGTTAGTGTTAGAATATGTAGTGTAGTGTGAGTCCAGTAAAAGAGTATAGATTGAGCTTAAATGTGTATCAAAAATAGAAGGTATATCATCCAAAAGATTCAAACTAATTGGATTTAATTTCTTTATTTTTATATACACTTTGACTTGATTTTATATATAGTTAGTGTAATTTTTTTTTTCATTACTTTCATTTATGTTTTTATTGAAAAATATTTATTATATTGGAAATATAAAAATTATTTACTTTCTTTTTTTAATAAAAACTTTTCATTTTTATATCCTTAACATTAGTCTTAGAAGACATTGATAAAATTGTTTTTTAATTAATGAATTGCTTTCCAATTAATTAATTACTCGATCAAATATTGTTTTTACTATAATAATTGTATAAATAAGAATTGTGAGTCCAATTGTATAGAACTTGAAGATTATATAGAATAAAATTGTTTTTCAATCAATTAATGTATGTTTAGGAGTTAGATTTTAGAGGAAAATTGAGAAGAGGATAATTTTTTCATTTCTAATAAATATTCTACAATTTGATAATTTTAAAACTAAAATAATCATAAATTTAATTTCCCAATCTTTTCTTTATTTTTATTAATATTATATAACTTTCTAAATTTAAAAATAAAATATTTGTTTTCGTTCTCTTTTCTTTAAAACTCCACTTTTAAACATATCCTTAGATTGTTATCCAACTCAGTTTAATATCACATTGCAAAAATATAAATTAAAGTTTATCTAAATGTTTTTTTTAGCCTTTTTAATTAATGTATTCATTAGGCTTTTAATCGATTCATACATGAACAATTATTTTAATTTCTTTGTAGATGATTAATGATTTAGTTGATTTAAAGCAAAATATAACAAGTTATAAATTTATTAGAATATTCTTTATTTTTTTAAGTAATTAAATCTATTATTTCAGAGGAGTAAAATCCAATTATATATTATATACCGACTAATTACTAGATTTTGGATTATTTGATCCATCTAAACATACTTTATCATCAGTAACTAATTAAACTACAGAGAGTATAGTACTCAGACTAAGTGAAATATTACTCTAAATCTTACCTATCTTCTTGGCAGCAACCATGTGCTGATTTCCGCCATAGATCCCCAACTGAAAAGTTTTCCATAATTAAGAAAAATGGAAAAGAAAAAATTAGCAAATTTTTTTTATCAGTCAGAAAATTGGCGATCTGAGTACTAGCAATAGTCGAAGAGGTTCAAAAGTTCTGTCTAGCTAGGCAACACGGAGAAAGATAGGAGAGTAAGCAAATAAATAAATATATAAGACAACACTGTCTCAATGGCTTGTCCAGATAAATAACAATAACACACGAAAAACCTTTCCGGAAATTAAAATCATACCAAGATTATGTAATTCAAGATTTCACATATGAAAAATCTGTGTTTCCGTTGAATGATTTTGGTTTTTTGGCTGGTATGATATATGTTGTTGGTTTGGGTTGATCACTGCAATTAGAGTAATGGCTGCTGAAATTTGTCTGTTGTCACGCCATAAGAAATCATCACTTGCAGGTGCTTATTTCATATCAGTAAATTCTTATAGTGTACTTCACACAACAAGGAATAGTCCTTATAAAGTTTACAAGAAAGATATTTGTAACGGTTGATGACAAAATAACAAAGGTCTACGATATGAAGTTATTGCTTTGCTGATAAGAAGTTGTGCCAGCTATTTATTGTTTATTTTTTGCAACGGGTTGACACACAGTGCCATTATTTATAACTTACTAGCAATTGTTTCCTTTTGGTGTTATCAATTGCTGCTTATATATCGTTTATCCTCAGTTTATATCAACCCATCACTTGGAGTGTCATACTTTGCTATGCATTTTATTGGAGCAAGGTATCTGGAAGGCTTCACAGGCTACATGTTTTATCAAGGAGTTCTCGAGTTTTTTGGTTTTTTCATGTGTCAAGCGTAGCGAGGGTAGGGTGTCTTTTGATTGTTCTAACATTTGATCTTTGGTATATGAGGGGGGCTTTTTTTTTTTTTTTTATTTCTGTCTTATGATGAGAGGCGTGTTGTTTATCAGGCTATTGTAACAAAATTTTGGTGTTTGCAGAACTTTGTACATTTTGTACTGGTTTTGCCTCCTTTTTCTCAAAAATATTTTTGCTTATAAAAAAATGAAAAAGGTGGGAAAAAAATATAATGGCCGATAACCAAAGAAAATTAAACTCATCATGAACCGGATAAATTAATAGATATCATAAAACATACGAAGGAAGCAATATTATAATGAAAAACACATCATGAATAAACAACTTTACCTCTTGTATAACGATGAAGCAGAGAATAGCCAAGACCACTGTGTTTTTGGTGAAGGCCATAGTTAATTACCTGCTTCTTAAGCCACAAGCAAAACAAGGTTTTAAGACAAAGAGACAGTACAGAGATAATTCTGGGTCTGAAGCCTTGAAGCTCTCACTATTTATACGGGGAAAGAAAGGTCGTAATTGAGAGAACAGCGCTTCCAGCTGTAGCAAGATAATGTGATGTGTTCAACAAACTACCCGATTCATATGCATGCGCACTTTGAAAGTTTTCTAGCCGTGAACGAATTGACGACTAAGTAAATGATGTTATTACCTGAAACTTTTTGTTTGCCTTTTTCCGAGGACACAGAAACCTAATGGCTAAGTTATTAACTTTAGTGGAATTTGTTTTAATAATTAATTACTACACCACCGCCCTCTCTTCTATGGCTATATGCATGCATTTTAGTTCAATAAAGCATTAATAAAGCGTTAAATAGAACGCCCGCTATGCTAGGTAACACTTGTAGTCACGATAGGACAACTATGAAGAAAAATGACATTAAAACTTTGACAGGAATCTAGTTCGTCATTTACTGAATGTAAATCCCATATAATTTAGGAGTCTGATTAAGTTGCATTAATACGTGTCTCAAATCCTTGCAATCAACTATTTATATATAGGGTCTTTGTTTGTATGTCTTTTTTCTTTTTCTTTTTGAGTGGGTCAGTAGCTATAGCTAGCCTGCATGCATACCAAAATTATTATAATAAATCCTTGGCTTAATTGCACTTTGTACCACCTAAGTTTAATTATTTTACGAATTTTGTTACTGTATTTTTTTTCTCTCACATTTTGTTACCTTTTTTTTTAAATCTTGCAAATTTTTCCCAATCATTAACTATTTATTAAATAAAAATTCACAAAATTGGGCAAAATTCTCAAGATTTCAAAATAGGGTGACAAAATATGAGAGAAAAAAAATACGATGGCAAAATCTGCAAAATGATAAAACTTGGGTGGTACAAATTGCAATTAAGCCTAAATCCTTTAAAGGCATTGGAGAACATTTAATATTTTTAATTAGGGTTTGTCTAACTTACCCAAAGTTAAAATAGGGTTAAACTAGGATTAAACAACTCCATCCAAAATGATTAGTGCAATTTTTTAATATACTTTAAGATAATTTGTTGCAAGTATTAATTTCACCAATTAATTTGGATGGGGTTGTTTAACCCTATTTTTACTTGGAATAAGTTAGACAATCTCTTTTAATTATTAAAAAATGAGCAGTGCTATTTTGCACGAAATGTAACTGGTACGAAACACACGAAAACTTAATTAGACGGCCACGGTTATTTTAAAATAAATATTAATTATAAATTAAATAATATATAAAATATGTTTTAAGGGAACACATCCTTTCGTGTGAATTTGACGAAATAGTTTTCGTACATATAAGCATTTCCGTTTCTTTAATTAACCAATGTTACGGTTCGAAGAGCATTCATTAGAATTTTCCTAGCAGAATATATTGGCAAAATATATGTTATTTGTCACGACTTAACCTGTTGAACTAATTTTAGGAGTTGAATTAGATTCAATTAGTTTGTTTTTAATTCTAATTCTAATTATGTTATCGAAGTTTATCCCAATCCTAATGTTGGGCCCTGTTTTCAAACTTGATGTATTGATAAATGATAAATAATTCTTTTGTTATTTGGATAACCTTTCGATACTTGTTGGGGCTTAATATGCATCAGTTTGATTGAACAATGAACAAAGCCTAAACGATTCAATAAATTATTCTGTGGATAGAGTTTAGAATGCTAATTTTGAGTGCTCTAAGTATCCCAACCGAAAGTCAAATACCAATTTTTTGAAGTATAGAGATCTATTTAAAGGAATTATTAACATCGCTCAACATATATATGTTCTGCCATATACATGCAAATAGGATCAAAAATTCCTAATCACATACTTAAAGGACATGATTATTTGTTAATTATATCACACCATGTTGGTAGATTAGAATGCTAATTGATAATTATGAATGGAGCAAAATGTTAATTAAACGCCCAAGCAATCACAGGTGTAGAGTCACATGATACACATTAAATAGGATTTAGATTGTCTCATATTACTTGCTAACATGATAACGTTATATAATAAGAAAAAAATATATAAAAACATAATTAACAGACCTACACATATAATGTTAAATCTTACTATATATAATGATATATTTTTTCTTACAAAATGTAATATTATAATGTTAGAGAGAGAAAGAGTTTAACTTTTTACTCTTTTACATATACCAAATTGACCTAAGATTGTTATCTTGCCGGCACTTTACCTAACAAATATCTCTTTCAATGAGCTAGCGTCGGTTCATCCTTCTTTCGAAAGTCTGCTTTCTTACCTAAATATTAATCAAACTACTTCTATAAAAAATATTATAAAGTATTAAATGGAAAAAAGGCCAGCAATACGCACATCAAAATAGTTGAATTGGTTCAAGTTTGGGGGGTTTGAGTAAAGATCACAAGTTCTACCTGTACGTAGTAACAATTGTCAATTAACTAAAAATGCTTGTTAGTATATAAAAAAATAATCATCAGAAAAGCTAATTCTACTAATTAGAGATCGTTAACCCACAATAATACGTATAAAGATCCCACAAGCAAATAAACCAAATTGACGGTTGTGTTTTCTGTAATCAAGCAGGATTCACATTAACGAGTCAAAATACATCACAAAAATTTACGTGTTGTTAATTTGTTATTGTGTGTGTACTGATTAGTTAATCCACCAATTATATATATAATGAAACATATATGCGTAAGCGTAGGTGACAAATGGGGCCCAATGGGCGAAGAGGAAAACCTTCCACCCATGTTAATCGTAGTGGTTTTTTTTTTTTTTTTCCAGGCACAATATAACTGAAGAAAAATATACTATATTTGGAAATTGGTTTGTTCAACTTCAGTAGTCTGAAAATGGAAAATGAATTCAAATTTTGAAAAGGAGTGTCAATGACATATGCTTAGAACAGGTAAAAGGAAGAAACTAAAGGACCAATTATTATCTCCATGACCAAATTCTAACGCATGCTAATTTGTCTAATTCAGACCTCAAAAGCAAAGTCCCAGAAAGTCATGGCATTAAGAAAAACCAATTAACAAATATTACCGGTTATATTGAAGAATTGAAGATGTACCAAAAAAATATTGAAGAATTGAAATAACTTACGGTATATGACAAATCCTAGTCACCGTGCCAAAAGTAGCTTTTGGAATTAGGGAAGTTTACTGCAAACGCTCGAGAGAAGATTTAATGCATGCACAGAAAAACTTTCACAAGGATTGAATGAAAGTTACGTCAATGCAGCTAATTAAATTATGCACCCTATAGGAAAAGTTTGGTATAAATGGTGTCAAAATGTTCTCCCTCAAAGATGTGCCGTGAGTTTGGATTGCGAAAAAACAGCTGAAAATATGATCCAACGAAATCTGCATGCAAGGTTTCAGTTTGGTTTGTGCTTTGCATCAGCCAATTTTTAAGCTTGAAAGATGAAACCAGCACACAGCGGTGCGAGGACGTATAAAAAGTCAAGAGTCGTTGCTCTTTAAGTTACGTTGGCCACAAAGTGATATAACCTATATACTAGGGGTGGTTATGGTTCTGGATCGGCCAAACAACTCAAATCAAATTGAATGAGAAAATCCGTTTTTTTTTTCAATTTATTTTTTTCATTCTTTTATTGATTGTTGACTTTGTTAGTGAGGAGAATAAGCCAACAATTTGGTTGTGGTTCGCTACTTGTGCTATACTTATTACATTTTCTAGTGAGGCACACAACAACAGTATTTATTAAGCCACTAAATGTGTCCAGATTCACTACTTGACCCAATATCTATAAGAGAAATGTTAGCAACATAGTTTTTATAACACACTTAATTATTGGATAAAATTTGTTAAAAATAACAAATTTATGTGAGTTTCATACTTTATTTAATAAACCTTACTGATGATTTTATAATTTTTAATAAATTTTAACTAATAAAATAGAATGTGTTAAAGATGTGTTGTTAGCACTCCTTTATGTACATTGTTGCAAATGGACTCTTTTACACAAACTGAACATGAAAACCCTGCTGACCCAAAAAAAAAAAAGGTGTAAACCATCCCCTTCATGTTACCTTTCAATATTTAATAATGAATAAAATCAAATAAAAATGAGATAAAATAAAGTTATCATTCATTATTTAAATATTATTATGATAGAATGATAAAAAAAAATGTTCATCTAATACCTCAAATTGGAGGGAAAGAAAAAGAAAATTATTAAGTAGAATGAAATGCCTTACATCGTGTTCCATTTCATTCCATCTTCTTTTAGGCAATCCAAACAATATGATCATTTTATTTCATTCCATTTTATTCCATTTCATCCTATCTCTTTCTATCAACCTAAAGGGGAGGGGAAATTTGCATTAGAGTTTTAATTATGTCAATTTAGGATCAAATATTATTAAGAGCCCATCAACAATAAAACATCTTCCAACAAAAGAACGTGATTTATAGACAACCTTATTGTGAGTTACTTCATTCCATGGTCTGGACACTACAGCAATCAACAATTCACAGTTGGGTCTAAATCGTAATTGCCAAATCAACCTCTTCAACTTGAAAATGAATTACTTCTTGCCACTTGTCATCCTAGAAAGTGAGAACCTTTCTTAACATACAACTCTATTTAAGTTGGAGAGGGTGGATGAATGAACAAGGAAACTATGCAGTCAACTAATGTTGGAAAAAGATACATCTCATCCAATCACCTAGAAGCGAGCCCAGCATCTAGTGCATTGTGCAATGCAGTCTCCCTTACAATCAACATTATAACCCAAAACTTTTGGGTTTCTAAGGAGAAGGTTCCTAAGAGATTTTCCTTCAATACTCCACTGCTCCTCCAGGATCTTTACATTGCCTTTCAACTCTTCCTCTAAATTACATCCAAGAACTTCTGGAAACCTTTTAAGCAACTTGGACAGATCATCATCAGAAAGATTTAAACTCCTCAGATAGTCTAATATTCCATTTACTGTCTCGAATTTCAGAACTTCCTTCTTACGTTCTTCTCCCCAATAAGGGGAATGAACAAGACCAAATGCTTTTCCAAGTATCTTGTCCTTTTCTTCATCACTGAAGTTAAATGCAGAAAGAGCTTGTCTACATGCTTCCCACATACTCTGATCTTCATTACTTGTCATTATATTTACTATCTGTGCAGTTGAGTGCAATATCCAATGTTTGGTAGAAATATTTGAGGTCCATGTTGCTGTCGCTACACTCGGTGAAAATCTACAAGAAAACCTGATATTTGGGGGTGGAATACTTGATGATCCAGCAGCAAGATCAGCCTGCATGATCATATACAATTTTCAGACTCGGATGACCATTATTCGCCTTGTGTATGAAATTTTTTACAATCTTGTTAAATGTTCCACCTTCCAACTCTGGCCATTGCAGATCTAAATGCACAGGTTTAAGATTGATGGTGCGCATAAGGTATAAATAAAAAACAGAAATGTAGGTCGAAATACATTTGATGAATGTGAAATAATATCGTCTGTGAAACATTAACTAAATCTTAAGACAGAATAAATAGTTCCAGGATTAAATTCAAACCTCCACACTGTTGTAACTCAAGAAGAAATGTGAAAGCATGACTTCAATACAGTTAAAGAAAAGGTACATACAGCTTATAAACTAAAAAAAAGAAAATAAAAATTATAGGAGCTCAATACTTAGGCCTTCAACCCTAATATTTATGTCTTCAAGAAGAAGGATGAGGATGGAATGCCATAGAACAAAGAACAGTAAATTGTACTTTTCTGAAGCTCCTACATAGAATATTAGCTTAACTGCACTTTGTGTCACGCTAGTTTTATCATTTTGTGAATTTTGTCACTGTATTTTTTTCCTCTCCCATTTTGCCACCCTATTTTTGAAATCTTGCAAATTTTGCCCAGTCATCAACTGTTTATTAAATAAAAATTCTCAAAACTGGGCAAAATTCACAAGATTTCAAAAATAAAGTGGCAAAATGGGAGAGAAAAAAACACGGTGACAAAATCTGTAAAATAATAAAACTTGGGTAGTACAAAGTACAATTAAGCCTAGAATATTTTAACTGATATTTATTTGTGAAAAAAATAGTATTCTCTAGCAGCATTTCAAAGTCTTGAATTTTCAGTTCTGGATCTTCATCTATTTCTGAACATGCAAAATTATGAAATAAAGTTATTTGCTGCCTTTAGAGCATAGGTAGTACTAAACGTAACATATGTTAGGTAGTCTAAGCATTTTGAGCATGTAACTATTTATCAAGTCAGCTATAATGGAATACCCCCACCTGTCACAATAATCACAAATATTTATTCTTACATTAATGATAAAAAGAAAAATATCCTTTATATTTTCTCTACTCAAAATTTTATTACATGTTTCTTTACTAAAGTAACTTTGGCATAAAAGTGAACCTCCAAAGCAACAAAGTATGGTTCTTCTCAGTTCTCACAGTTTGAGACAGCTAATAAATATGGTAAAACCATAACCT
Source organism: Spatholobus suberectus (assembly GCA_004329165.1). NCBI lineage: Eukaryota > Viridiplantae > Streptophyta > Magnoliopsida > Fabales > Fabaceae > Spatholobus > Spatholobus suberectus. Next base: position 22,214,068 of record CM014735.1, read on the forward strand.
TTTTTATTTCAGCCAAAAATTCCACCCACAAAAGTACAAAACCACAAAACATTCTTATACACTTCAATCCTAGAAGAAAGACATCTTGTCAAAATCCAGCTTATGGGAAGTTAAACATGTCAGCACAGTAATACTTTTCAATACAAAAATGTTCATGATGATTGAATGAATGCTACTAACATAGATACCTCGTAGGACAAAAGAGCATCCACTATTTAGTTTATAGCATAAACTAGTAACCATTTTTTGACGAAATAAGTAACAACCATCCGAAAACATTCTAACACCAGTCATTCAGCCAGCTTCATGGATTATGAACAATGAAAAGGCAAACATAGTCCTATCAAAGCAAAGATGGCAAACTTTACACTCTTGACTTGCTGCCAGCAAGCATTTTCCATCAACTGACTTCTCCCCAATTTCCACATGGCAAGCAAACACAATAACCAAAAGGATAAAACTTACATATAGTTTCTTAGGTACTTTTAGTGTTGGTCTCCAATTAAAATTGAAATTTTACCTCGGTAATCTATGTTAACCTTTATTACATGGATTACCGAGATGAAACTCTAATTTTGTTTGAAAAACAACAACAAAAACACCTATAAATTATATTGTCCTAACCAAAATTCAAAGAATCTGTCTTCTACACTTGCCTACATCATTACTATTTGCATTTTTACTGCTGACAGAACAAGAGAATCCCCCAAAACTTCCTAATTATAACCCACTTTTTACTGATTAACACCCACTCTTAAGTTTTTAGAAAACTGCTTTCAATCTTTCTCTGGACAAGCCCATAAAGATAAATGTAAATATGAATTTTGTTTTATCAATCATTCCAGACAAACCATTTCCTAGCAAACATACGCATAAAACTAGAAAAAAGAGATGTTAAAATGCATTTACCTTGCAACAGCAAGAGTGTGCAGCAGAATCAATAGTAAGCAAAGGAAAATTCAACCGCTTCCCTAGCATCCCTGCACTAACAAAATAACACATAAATATCCGATTATAGTAAACAGTAGTAAATTACAATATGGGAGAGAAAAGAAAATGAAAAAACAAAAAAGCGTCCAAGAAAAGGAAAAAAAAAAAAAACAACTTCTCCTACCTACACTACACCATTAAGATTAAAGCAAAGTCAACGCTCTAAAAGAGTCACAAAAATCAATGACACCCAACAAAGCAAATTCCCCGTGTCGAGTTGAGATTTTCAATGTGATAATAGAACCAGAATTTCCCTCTGTGAAAAGAAAGGTACAAGAAATGAATGAATAGCGTAGAAGAGGAAGAGAAGGACAGAAAAGTTGAAGGTACCAGAGCGTCGAGAAGGAGGAGACAGAGTCAAAGATGCCAACTTGAGACTCTCCATCGACGCCCTTATGCTTCTTCGTTAATTCGCTTACCCAACACCATAACCAAAAAACACTGCTTTTGTGGAGTCTGAGCTTTGAGGTTCTTCCTTTTGGTGGTTGAGAAAATTGCACACAAACCTTGAAATCAACTTACTCTAATATTATCCCCAAAAAAAATAAAAATAAAACTTACTCTAATATTATAAATTTGTATTTTATATCTTAAAACTAATGTAAAAATATTAATAATATATTCTTAATATGTTTTTATTATTAGTTTGAATTTATTATGATTAAAACATTATAAATCGAGTTTATTAATAAATATAGAAAACCCACGTTATTTTGTAAGTTTTGATAAATTTCAATAAAAAATAAAAAATGCATTTATCATTGGGTTCAAATGTTTTTGTAGTCTAATGAGTTTGAATTCTTTAAATAAAGTCACATTTGAGCTTTGCAAATATTCCCTTTGTTCTTTTCTGGTTGTTGATTTTTTAGAAAATTTTTGTTTTCGTTTATTTGTCATTTTTAAAGTTTAAGATAATATTAATTACTTTTTTTGTCAATTATACCCTTACTTCTTATTTAATTTTTAATTAATTTACACATTTACAGCTAAGATGCATTTATTATTGCTGTGTTTGTTTTTCCGTTTCAAGCTCCGTTTAATGCCAATCCAGCTATTTTCTTTAGTCACATTTAATGGAGCTAGAAAGCATGTAAACGTTAAAACAAACACGCACTGTGAAGTAAAAATGAGAAAATAGTATAATAAGAAACTTTAAAACTAATTTATAGAAAATAAAAAAATTTATTATATTTTATGATTTGTGTATAAAAATCTTAAATGACATTTAAAAAAGAATGGGGGTAGTAAAAAAAAATAGAGTTGGAATGGAAGAGCTTATTAAAGTGATTAGTCAAATTTTCTGACAAAGATTAGTCATCAACAAAGTTAATAGATACTTAACATTTATAACATGATTAAAAAAAATGTTTTCGTATGAATTTGAACGAATTTAAATTTGATCAATCAAACTGATGCACTAATCACAATAGCAGGAGAGACAAGAGGGAAAAAAAAAAAGTAATCTTGCACAGTAATTATTTCGTCCATTTCGTGTATTACTAATTTTGTATCACATTATTTTTTTCACCGTCAAGTAGTTGGGGTGAGTGGTAATAGATGCGAGTTTTTTAAGTAAGTAACGAGGGGTTTAAATCTTAAATTTGTGTATGAAAATAATCTGATTAGGAAGGGACAATTCACCTATAAATAGACATCATTTCTTTAAATTTAACTATTGATGATTGACTGTTTAAAAAAAAAAATTAAGGCCAACGAGACTCATGTCAAATCAAATCACAACATAGTCCATATATACCTTTTTTTTTATTTTATGTTTAGTTCATATATACTTAATAATAATAAGTATTTATAAAATAACTCATCGACAAAAGTCATAATATTCAGATTGAAGCTTTCAGACGAAGCTTGGAAAGTTTACCGATAGACGAAACAAGTTATGATGCACCGAATTTCTTCTATTTAGGACAAAATGCTACATGATAATATAATTTTGAACGATATAGAAAACAATAAAAATACAAACGACTTGATTTTTTTTTTAAAGAAAACAAGTGAAGAAAAGTAAAGCTTAATATGTTGTAGTAATAATTTAAATGGGGATTCTAACAATGGAAGAGTAAAGAGAAAGAGAACTATGAATCTTGGACCATGAAAGATACCAATGAGTTATTATATCTCTTGGTGAAAGATATAAATAGTGGATTATGTGATACTAATGGGCCGCTTGATAAGTAATAATCTTATAAATCCATGTTTTTGAAAAAATCTTTCTTGAAAAAATTTCTTTATTAATAAATTATCATTTATTTGTTATTTTTTCTTTTGATTCTTGTAACTTTGAATCATTGCTGAAAATTCATGTGTTTCTTTAAAATCCTATAAATTTATATAGTTCTTTCAAATCTTATAAATTCTAATGATATAGATCTCATAAAATTCAAATATGAAAATCTTGATTATAACATTTTTCAAGAAAAAAAAAACCTTATAACTCATTACATTCTTAAGTAGCCTTTTAGATACCATGAGATTCTTTATGTCAACATAATTTTTTAAATTTTAATTGAATACACCACCTTTAGACTTTTTTCTTAACTTTTTTTTTGGTAAGTAAAGTGGTAGAACGGAGAAACATCCTTAATATTATCTAGTAAGCGCCAATGACATGTCAAGATTGCCAACAAAGTCCTTCTAGAGAATTATTTGTACACACCTAAATTGCAAATAGTTTTATTTAGTCATAGGTACTCAACTAGCTCGAGTGTCAAGGGATCTCCCTAAGGAGAATTGTCCTATCAACCGAGATTTTAATGACTTTAAGGAGTATTGAACTTGCATTTATAAGAAAGAAGAAAGTTAACTCTGAATCTTTAATTACTTGTGCTAAGCACATTAACAAGTAAACCGTGTAAAGAAGATGATGGGGTGACTTTATAAATGAAAGTATATGTCTAATGAAGTGTAATTGAAAACATGTTTTTAACATTTCTCTTAAATTAAAAGAATGTTATTTAACTTTTTTGAGTCTCTTTATCCATATTTTTAAATTGATAATTATTGGTCCTAATGATAAATATTTTGATTTGTTTAAATAAGGCCTTCAATTTTATTTTTTTTGATTTTCTTAAATAAATATGTTAAATTTGACTTAAATTAGTTAGAAATAAAAATAATTTCAAAATTCAAGAATTATATGTGTGTGTGTGTGTGTGTGTGTGTGTGTGTGTGTGTGTGTATGTGTATATATGTATATATGTATATATACATATATACACATATATATATATACACACATATATATATATTGGGGTATACTACAAGCATGACCTTCTTATGTGATAATGAGTTTAATGATTATGTATTATTAGTGTAAAAACTTTTACACTATTAATCAATTAGAAATTATCGTTGGTATGACTTTAAAGTAATTATTATAAAAGTCAACAAACTTGAATGACAGCATAAAACTTTTTTACATTATCAGTGCATAGCCTATTTTCTCCTATTTTAAATGAGGTTTGATACCAATATTTATAACTGATAAGGTTTACAAATTTTAATGAAACTTGTATTTTTTTACTATATAATATTAATAACAACAACAATAATAATAATAATAGTTTTAACTTATCATTTCATACAAATTATTAAAATCTTTATTATTAATAACAGTATAAATCCAAAGATTTAATAAATTTTGCACTTTAAACTTAATGTTAAGACAAAGGACAAATTTATAACCCTTAAATATTTTGATAATAACAAACAGTTAAAATTATATATGTCCGTATATAATCGTCTAATCATTTGTTCGCATACAATCGTCTGATGTTTTTAAAATGAATATCGTCTTATCTTTTGATTAGATAAATTTCGTAACTAACAAATCTTACAGACAATGACAACGTTCTAAAATGGTATGTACATCAATCAGAGCGTAAGCTATCTCGAAATGTATAAAGCCTACATACCTACTCTTGAAGATAATCAACGAAAAAGAAGGAATATATGTGCATATGTCAGAATGGGAAAACAGACATGTCAATTGCTACAAGATTGAGTACAAGAAGAGAAAAGATAAACAGATTGCTTTATTTTATCATATAACAAGTTGGTGAAAGGCATTAAATGCTCCAATGATTCTCTTCATCAGACGAAGGTCCGTCTTCTGCAAAGCACTTAACAGATGCTTTTGGAAAAGCCTATAAATAGAAAAAGAAACCTCTTTCGAAAGCTGCTGAGGTTGTTGATATAGTTGATGTGGTTGACATAATCGTTGCTGATTCTGAAAAATTCATATCTTCTTTAAGAAAAGAAAAAGCTCTTATATTTTTAGATTGTAAAATTCTTGTTGTACTTCATTGTATATTCGTCTATTAAGACATTAAATCTAGTGAGGTAACTCATCTGTTAACCTTTTTGTTAATGAGATTGGTGGAAGCCCGAAGAGGTTTTGATTCAAAGAATACTTGGGTGTTTGCTTAGAGAGACAAGTGAAAGACTACTTAGGTTGAACTTGAAGAGGCTTGTGGAAAGAATACTTGTAACTTGAAAAAGTTAGTGGAACTTGGTTGTTGCCAAGAACTAGACATAGTCTCTGAGGTGAGACGAACTAGTATAAATTCTGTGTGCTTTCCAGTTTGTCTTTCAGCTTTCGTCTGTCTTACAAACATTTTTGAAAATCTTTTTAATCTTATTTCAGACAATACGTCGTTAACAAAAGATTTGCAAAAATTGTTATAACACAATTCAACCTCCTTCTTTTGTTATCTTTGTGCTCTACACTTAACCAATAGAATATTTTTTAAATAACAATAAATGACATTACTCGTAGTCGTATTAAGTTAATATTATCACTACTTGTGCTATATCTATGGAAAATGATGCTTCCCTCGAGTCGCTTCATTTAGGCCCGATTTGGTTGAGCAAAGGGGGGAGGAAATTTTTACATTGTTTGATTTTATATAAATAACAAGAAAATTTTTAAAAATTTTGTGAGCTATTACTTATTTCTATTTTATTTTTAACCTATCTTCGTTAATAGATTTCTCTTTTTTTCTTTTCTTTTTTCTTTCCTTCCTTTTCCTTTCTTTCTATCAAACACATTCTTGTGAGTTTTGCATCATTTTGAAGATTTTAGTAGAGTAAAATCTCTTTCCGAAAATCTTTACTTAAATAAAACTATTATTATGCGAGATCTTCTAAAACTGGATCAAATCGAACCATGATCTATTTTCCAAAACTAAAGTTGATCTTTATTTAAATACATATGTTAGATCTTCTAAAACTATATCAAAACAAATATATATATTTAATAGAGCCCAACAAACAAACAATCCCCCTACTTAACAGAATAATTAAAGAACGCGTATTTCTCTCTCATATATCAAAGCGGAAAAGGAAACGAACAAAACAGACAGTTTTTAGCCCAATCTTTGAACCCCAATCATTAAAAATACCCTCTATTATTGGCCCCCTAATTTCAGGGTAAAAAAAAAAAACCATTTCCGGCCAAGTACCCGGCGGCACACCGTCGCCGGCCACGTTTCTCTCTCTTATTGACTCATCCTATGCTTGCACATATATATCCATTTTTTTTTCTTGGATTAATAAAAAGTTGAAAACTCGGGGTACTCATTTTTTTTTCCACACACACACACACACAAAACCAACCATCGTCTTCCATCGCTTGCTTCACACTCTTCTTCACGTCACACCCACCCAAAATCTACGCCACCCCATCACACCAAAGTACCAAAGCTTGAATCTTTGAGCAAAACAAGCACCTGGTTAAGTGGTGCTTGTTAGAGAGAGAAAGTGTGTGTGTTTGTGTGTGTGTGTGTGTCATTGTTATGGTATGGCTCAGCAGAGGCAATCGGGAATGGAGAGGTTTGGGGTGAGAGATCTGCACCACGCCAACGGCGCCGGCGATCACGTCGCCGTCGGGATTCGCAGCGCCGCCGCCGCCCTCAAGCAGCCGCGGCTCCGGCGATCGGCGCGATCCGACAGGGGCATGCATTTGTCGGTGGCGGCAATCCTTGTTTTTCTTTTCCTCGTACTTGTCGTCACTGTGCTCGTGTTCTCTTACATTTCTAGAGACGGTGAAGTTCTGCTTTCAATGACTCTTTTCTTTCTTTCTTTCTTTGATCACAATGCCTTTGTCTTTTTGGGGTTCTTGAGCACCTGTGTGAGTCAACATTGTGGGTTTTGCATGAACTTGAGTGTGATTTCTTGTTTGGTTGCTGGGGGAAGTTGTTGAGTGGGAGAGGGTTTTTGAATCTGTGATTTTCCTTGGTTGATGTTTTGGTTTGGCTTTTTCAGTTGGTTGAATTGGGCCTAGGTTATTCGGGGAAGTGATAGATTGAGTTCTATGGTTTCATTTGTTGAGTTCTATGGTTTTTAGATCATTTTGTTTCTGGCTTTTTAAGATTGCCAATCTGTGGTTGCAGAAATAAATAACAATGGTGATGATAGTGATGATTTAAAGAGTGATTCTGATTTTCTTACGAATGTACCCCGGATACAGAGAAAGAAAGTACTTGACTTTGGGCATGGCTCCGGGGGACATGGCCGAGATTCGAGATATTGGGATAGGGATGATCGGAGAAGGGATGGTGATTATGACGAGGATATGATGGAGCGGACAAGTAGGGATCTTGGAGATGAAAATGCAGAAGATGATGCTTCTGTAAAGACGAACCACGATACAAAGTCTTCTCAGGATGGTTTAAAGCGGAGAGGCGTTGGCTTGTATAATGAAGCTGGACGTCATGAATTGAAGAGGTATGAAGCAGAATATGAGGCTTCTTTGAAGAATCTAGGACACTCTGCTGAAGATGATGGGAAAGTGTCGCATGACACTGATCTGGAAAAGAAGAATGCAGCAGACGACATTGATGATGAGTATGATGACTTTTTTGACTTTCATGATGCTCAAATGGAAGACTCTGGTGATAGCAAAAGTATGAGAGGGAAACATTCTAATTCTAATGTGCTAAGCTTGGACAATGAAGTTCAGAAAGAATCTAATGATTCTTTTGGCGAGGAAAACAATGATGATGTTACTTTTGAGGATGTTGTCGGGGCATCTTCCTTGAATAAAAAAAATTCTCATGATGAAAAAACAAATTCTAAAAGTGCAAATCTTTTTAATGGACAATCAACTAGAAAATCACATCCTGAAACAAAGAAGAAAGCCAGACGACGCAAATTTTCAGGTGAAGTTCATTCTTTCTGATGGTTTTTTAGTACATCTCCCAAATTATTTGTTGTTGTATTAAACTCCTTTGGAAAGTTATTTGCATCTGTATTCAGCATCACTATTTATTTGTTACCTCATTACTGTTGTTCATGAAGATTAGAATTGCTAGTGACTTTTGGTGTATTCATCTTATTGATACGTAGGGACAAATATTATAGTTTTGTTCTGTTGTCAGATTTTCTTTTTTGGCAGTTCCTGAATAAAGGACAGAATCTTTACCTCTTCAGACAGTTAATCAGGAAATGGGGAACTGTGGAAACTCAATGGCCTTTTTTGGGTTGGGGTGAGGAGTCATATGTGACCTATGTTTATTATTCAAATAGGAATATGACTTGAGGTATCCTTGACATGATGAATATGTTGTTTCTCATTCTTGTTTCTTTTCATTTTGGTGCTCTTGTGATTTTTACTTTTAAGATATTCAGTAGATTACCAATAAACTTCTCTGCCCCCAATTTTACAAATTAAATTATCAGGACTTTCTCCAGCATTTTTTTCACCATGACCAATAGCCATTATTCACACACCCACCCACCTGTGGGGGGGTATTGGACCCTGTATATTCAACCACTGCCTTGTTTTCAGAAGGGAAGCTGCTAACACTGAACCAAAGTGTAACTTGCATGGCCTTGACCGAACCATTGGACTTCTCAATTGGAAGTGATTTATCTCCAAACCAGTGAATACGTGGAAACCTTTGTTTTAGTCAATATATATCTCATTACTTGGGTTTCTTCAACCATAGAATTAGAGTTGTGGTAGTGTCATAAACTACCTTGAGTTTTATATTGAAATATGCTGAAATAATTGTTTAACTGTTCCGATTAAAAATGAAACAGTCTACATTCAAGAAGTCAGAATCATTGCTTGTGTTGCTTTGTCCCTCCTGGTTTTCATTTTGTTTTCCCTTCAATAATAAGAGCCAGGGGAATGAGGGACTTAGGGGAATGAAGGACCTGTGTAGATTATAGTTGCTTTGAGTTCTTATTATTCGGTTCAATGGTTACAAATTTTGCAATTTTTCTAGTTAATACCTTTAAATGAATTTGTATTATGCTTCCACAAATGTTCTTCTGCTTCATTTATAACTTCACTTGGCAAAAGAATCAATAGAGAGATGAAGCTGTTGTTGATTACCTGCTTCATGTCATTTGGTGAGGTACATAGAATATTGGTCCATAGACTATATTTGTCTGGTCTCCAGCATATCATGTATTAAATTAATATAATACTCATAGTCTAAGACTGTAGTGGTTCTGTTCAACTTGTTGATGACTCCATCTAAACACTGGAGCCAAATTTTTTAAGCTGATTATCTGTAGAAAAGTGGCAAGATTCTGGGTCTTTTTAAAGTCTAAGGACAAAATATATTAATAATTATATTATTAATGCCTTTTTAGGAAGTGTTTAGGGCTTCTTTCCCTTCTGGCTGTCAATCAGGAGATGATTATCTAGATATGGAATTTCAAATGAAATCACATGGCATATATCTTCACATCTGCAATATTTTGAGGGCAGGAGGGCATGTTTATTGTATTAAAAATAACAGAAATTGGTCTAATCAAGATGGTTTCTAACTTGTTAAATATTTGATAATATTTAAAAACTATCATGTTTTTGAGTTTTTCTTATTTAAATAGATCTCTGGTTTAAATTGATTCCATAGAAATCTGAATGAACATGGTTTATGTGTGATTAGTTTTTTCTCTTCACTTCCTGCTGTCACCATTTTTTCTCATGTATTTAAGTCTGACAAAAATTTACTAAATGACGTTCTTAAAATTGATTTAAAACCAGTTTTCAGACAAATTAATATAGTTTACAAATAGTTCCAATTTTATATAGATATATCTAATTGGTTTTAATTTAGACTGTTTTAAGGTCACTTTTAGATTTTCCAAACACTTGTAGAAGTGGTTTTGTTCATGATATTTTCTCAATCACCACTTTTAACAAAAAAAAATATAAAAAGAAGAAAAGAAAGAAGCCCTTCTTGATATGTCAGCTATTTTACAGGATCCTGTGAGATGAAATTGTTAAATTCGACTTCACAGCTTGTAGAACCATTAGAAAGTCGAAAATTTGCAAGATTTAACTTACAGTACACAGAGACAGAAGAGAAGCCCCTGGGAGAAGAACATTGGGTGCCCAGATTTGCCGGCCATCAGAGCTTAGAGGAGAGACAAAATTCTTTTTTGGCACGTGATCAGAAAATAAACTGTGGTTTTGTTAAAGGTCCTGAAGGGTCTCAAAGCACTGGATTTGACTTGACAGAAGATGATGCAAGTTACATCAGCAGGTGCCACATTGCTGTGATTTCATGCATATTTGGAAATTCTGATCGCTTGAGGACCCCAGCCACCAAAACGGTAATGGGTCTACTTTGTCTTTTATTTCAGTTTGTGGGGTTGGAGAGGTGTTTGGAGGTGAAAATTCACGTTGTGTGAATTTTCCAGTAACATACTACTTTATTCCAAGTTCCATTAAAGTAAAAATGGCAATGCTTTTTTCTCTGTGCTGCATCTGTAATTATTCTGATCTAAATCTGTTTTGAAATTTGATTGTAAGATTGCCCAAAAGTCTGTAGGAATTGGATACCAATTGTTTGTGTTTTGACATGGTTGTAAACATATGCCTCCATGTTTATTGTTTGGCCTCCCCAAGAAGGATATTCTCTGATCCTGACATCTGACATGATAGGTTGTAATTAGTTGGTCCTGTCCTTAATTTCTGGGCTACAACCGTGTTTTGAGGATGGACTTCTGAAGATGCTGATAATGTGCTTATGTTTGTATGTATATGTGATAAGTGATACTATAGTAGGCTGTTAGGATCCAATTGCAAGGTATGGGACTTGAGTCTCACATTGGAAGTATGGGATTTTGATGTGAGGTTTATACAGTCTTGGACTCTCCAACTACAATGGCTAACTTTTGTAGTCTGGTTCTCCCAAGGTTCTTATCAATTGTGTAAGAGTTTTCCACCATATCTCTCAACTGCAAACAAGCGATGTGGGTGGTGACACTGCCATTGCAATGCTTGCCCAAAACTAGTCAAAGGGCAAATGCCCAGCCATCTTGCATGGGTGCCGAGGTTGCAGTGCATGGTGGGATCTTGGGATTTAATTTGAAGGTATGGGACCTAAGTCCCACATTGGAAGTATGGGATTTTAGTTTGAGTTTTATATGGCCTTGAGCTCTCCAACTACAACGACCAACTTTTGTGGTGTGGTTCTCCCAAGGTTCCTATCATAGGCCAACAAAGATACATGAATTTTTCAACAATGAGATGATAAGCAGATATTTGTAAATTGATTGGAATGCTATAATTGCTTGCAGAAACTGAAAGGCATTCAGCATTGACATTTAGCAACACTTAACATGCAGTAGGAGAAAAATAGGTTTCCCTGTAAGAGTTGGGTATTAGATGTCTGGCTTCACAGACAGGAAAAACATAGATAATCTCATACTCCAATTTTGTAAATTGCCTAGAAAAAGGGACAAAATATTTTATGCACACTCAAGGGTAATATTTTAAGCATTACCAACTGATATAATCGTTACTTACCTTTCTGGAAATTGAATTTTTTTATTATCATTGAATGTTTGGTTTTGAAAGTGAGTTGTTGGAACTATTGAAATCTTAAGGACAGAGCTTCGTATATGTGGCCAACCATCAACTTTAGATGTAATTGCCACAAAGCATGTTTTATTGCATTGATCTAAGTCATCGTGATTTCAGGTCACTCGATTGTCAAGGAAGAATGTCTGCTTTGTGATGTTTACTGATGAAATTACAATACGGGCACTTTCTTCGGAAGGTCATGTGCCTGATAGAATGGGTTTTATTGGCTTTTGGAAATTAGTGGTAGTGAAGAATCTACCCTATGATGATATGCGGAGGGTGGGCAAAATTCCTAAGTTATTGCCACATCGACTTTTTCCTTTTGCGAGGTGAGACTGATATGATAAGACGTGTTTTTCTTTTGAATTTGACAGTATTTATTTGGATGATGTTTTAATCATGGTAACTGCTAAGTGGCACATTAAAACCAAGACAGATTATGTTGATGGTGTATCACTTTAAGAGAAAATGGGGAAAATTTGATTTAGTTGACATTTGATTCTTTTATTATGCATGTTGACCAAACTGTTAGTGTTGGAAGGAGGAAGGTAAAGTAGAAACTAAAGAGTGTGACAGTAGTATAGATGTCACTGTCAGGTTTTACTACTGTTAAAGAACCTTATACTTGCACAAAGGTAAAAGGTTACTGCATGATGAATCCTTGATGGGGTTGAATGATGAAAGAGATTTATGTGGAGTATATCAATAGGTGTTTCTATGAAAATTCCAGGCCGCCTTTGTAATAAGTTGATTATTTAGTTACTTACTGTTTGTTTTGTATATATTTTTCTTATTTTCTTTTTTCTTATATTTCAATAATTTTATGGCTCTGCTTTTCTTTCAATTTCATTTCAGATATTCAATTTGGTTGGATAGCAAGTTACGGCTGCAGCTTGATCCTTTACTTATCTTGGAGTACTTTTTGTGGCGTAAGGGTTATGAATTTGCAATATCTAATCACTACGATCGGCATTGCGTGTGGGAAGAAGTAGCACAGAACAAGAAATTGAACAAGTATAATCATACGGTTATAGATCAACAATTTGCATTTTACCGGGCCGATGGACTGGAAAGATTTGATGCATCGGATCCAAACAAGCTTCTTCCAAGCAGTATGTTCTGTTAATTTTCTGTCAATTCTCCAAACTTGTAGATTAAATGTACTGAAATGACTTGCAATATCTTTTGACAGATGTACCTGAAGGTTCTTTTATTGTTAGAGCACACACCCCTATGTCAAATTTGTTTTCGTGTCTTTGGTTCAATGAAGTAGACCGGTTTACCCCTCGTGATCAGCTGAGTTTCGCATATACTTATCAGAAGCTGAGAAGGATGAATCCGGACAAACCTTTGCATCTGAACATGTTCAAGGTGAAGAAACTTAAGCCCAACTAGCTACCTATAGATGGTTTCTTTGCACTGTAATAGTTGATGCTCTGGTGGTAGTGATGAAAGTAGCATTTAATGGTTTTTCTTGTCTTTTTGTGCCCAGGACTGTGAAAGGAGACACATAGCAAAGTTGTTCCGTCATAGGTTGGATGAGAAGAGGATTAATCGTCAAAAAGCAACAGAATAATGCCAATTTTTATGAACACTTTTATTGCTATTGGGCTTGATATGATGTACTTGGCCAGTCTCTTCTATATCTATTGAAGTTGTGCTTCCCTGCTGGCCATGTGCTGCAGAGTTTGTGTCTCTCACATGATGATTCAGTGACTTGAGGATTCAGCACAGGTGTTTCCCATGGAAGTGAGTTGAAGTGTTTCTCGAAGTATGATCTACAGTGCTGCTGTGTCATCCATGGAAACAGAATTTTTTGGTTATGTTTTATCATATCTCTTCTCTTGTATCCATCCATTTGTGACATAATTCATTTATGCCTTGGGAGACAAGCTAAGCATCAAAAGACTCCCCTCACCATCGCTGCCATTACTTTACTATGGCTCCTGCTCAATTTCTTTTCTAAATTGGGATTGTTTGTATGTAGAAATTTTTTATAGGCCATTCATACTCACGTTAGAAATCTCACTCGTGATTCTTATTGATTTTATTACTTAAATATTTCATTATACTAGCACGGATGAGTTGTTAAATTAAATGTGTACCTCTTTCTACTAATTCCTAATTCAAACTCCTTCCCTTCCCAAAGTTTCCACCTTCTTCCTGTCTCTCCATACTTTTGGGTTGCTATATATGATTTACATGGTTGTCTCTCCTTACTTTTGGGTTACTATATGATTTGCCGCCAAAAAAAAAAAAGAAGATGATTTACTTGGTGCCATGCATATAGTTTGCACCTGTCCAATTCTTAATGGAAAAAGGTTATTAATTTTCTTAAACTGGATCTTTTTTACAGCTAATCATCTTGAACTTTAGTTTTATCTCAATTGTTAAACTTTATTCTTTTAATAAATATGCAAAATATTTTTTTTTTTTTTGGTATATCAAAATAGTTTTATTTTGTGACTTTGACAAGGAGTTGAATAGTATTAAAAATGAACCATATTTTTAAGATCAAGAATTAGTGTGATTGGCATAGAGGTAGAGTGAATAGCAAATAAATGTTAAAAAACTTTTAATATTAGTTAAGCAAGAGGAAACAATAGAAAAAAATATATATTGAAGGTGGTTTTTACTTGATGATTATGGGTATATATGTAAAATGAACAAAATAAATTTAAATTATAAGTTTTGTCACGAAGAAGATTGTGACAGAGTGACGAAAGACATTTGAAAATATTTTGAAAATGGAATCACCATCAATGTTTATTTAATTCGAAAAAATATTAGAAAAACCTTTGAAAAAGTGATTTGGTCTGTGAAAATAGGATAAAGATAAAGGGAGTAAATTAGTACTTGTAACATAGATTCACATATAAATTTAAATTCATTTTATAGATATCTGAAATGTCGTTGATAGAAAAACATTTTTTTTAGCTTTTACATTGAGTAAGATTAACAATAAGTACTAGATAAGATTAACAATAAGTACTAGAAACATAAGGTCCCGTTTGGGGTGGTTGCAAGTTTTTGATTTTTGGTTTTCAAATGTAATTTTCGAAACAAAACGCGTTTGGCTAAAATGGAGATGAAATGGTTTTTAACTCAATTTCAAAACACTTTTACATTCATTTTCAAAACCAAGAAAAAAGGATTTGTGAATTTGGTTTTTAGTTTTTAAAAAAAAATACACATCATTATATTTGACAATAGCCTTTCTTGCCATCACTATCACCACAACCACCGCCATTGTCACTACCATTGTCACCGCCACCACTATTATTGCCACCATCTTCGCAACCATCATCACCACCACTACCATTGCTACCACCACCACCACGACCACCATCGGCACTGAACCGCCACCACCATCACCATTGCCACAACTACCATGACCATTAGCATCGCTACCACCATCACCACTGCCACAACTACCACCCATCACTACTGCCACAACTACCACGACCACCAGCATCGCCTCCACCACCACAAGCTTCATTACCACTACCATCGTCATGCCACCACTACGACCACGATCACGACCACCAGCGCTGCTGCCATCACCACAGGCAATGTCACCACCACCATTGACTCTGTCACCACCTAACTCTGTCACCACCATCACTAGTGGCACCGCCACGATCACCACTGGTACCGCCACAACCACCGTCGTCGGCACCGCCACAACTGTCATCGTCGGCATTACCACCGCCACCACCATCATTGTTGTCGTCACCACTACCACTATCATCACCACACAAACATATTCTTAAACTAATTTTAACAGAATAAGAAATTTCAAAATGAATTTATTTTGAAACCAAAAATTAGAAAAAAAAAACTAAAACTAATTTTTAAACACTAAAAACTAGTTGTAGTTTTTGAAAATTTCAAAACTCACAACCAAAAACTACCCCAAATGGGCCCTAAATTTCTCACAATCAAAATTAAACTTCTTCAACAAAAAATGAAAATGATAAACTTAATGGTTCCAATATATTTTGGTCTTTGTAGTTTATCTCGATTTTTGCTTTGGTCTCTATTATTTAAAATTTTGGTTTTTAGTCTATATAATTTTATAAATTTAGATTTTAATCCTTATAGTTTTATTTTGTTTTGGTTTGGTTTCTATAATTGTATTTTACTTAGATTACATTTTAGTCCCTCCAATCTCTTAGACACTTGTCTAAATGATTGTATCTTGAAGAGTACATGTTTTGACATATTGCTGGCAGTAGAGACTAAAACTAAAATATTTAAAATTACAGAGATAAAAAAAAACTTTTAAAATAAAAAATAAAAAAATTATATAAACAAAAAATATATTTAAACCAAACCTCAATTTATTTTAATATGCATGAACGTTACATCACATCAAATTAGAAAGTTCAACAAGAAAGAGGGAACCTTGACTTCACATAAAGGTCTTTATTATCATTTTGCTCGTAGTACTTTTTATCTTAAAATTCTAAGCTATCGTTGATTAACTTATTTATAAAATTCCATCACTCCCAAACTAGAGAAGGCAAGACAAGCAAATTGAAATTTTGAAAATCCGGAGAGCTTGCACAAATTCTCATATTGTTTTCGAGTTCTTTCCCTTCCACCAACCGTGATAAACATGAGGTTGTCGAGAGTGTAAACAAGTTGGGATTCTTCAGTTGGTTCTGGTTCCTCTGTCAATATCAACTCCACAACAATCACCTTTCCATTTGGAGGCAATGCTTTGTGACAATTGCTTAAAATTTCTACGCATTTTTCATCTGACCAATTATGGCATACAGCCTACAAAAATTTCATCAAGGACAAAAATAGATTTACCACCTTAACAATGAGATTAGATTAACTAATATATCAAATCTCAAATAACCAGTTAGAAATATAGTTGTTTACTATCTATACGAACCTTTAATATTATGGCGTCACCCTGTGGAGCACTTTCAAACATATCTCCTCCAACATGCTCAATCCCTAAACAAAATTTGGTTCTTTGCTTATTAATAATTTGACAAAGTTTAAAATTAACCGAAAGTAGGAGTATGCTTATACCATATCATTTGACATTTTGATATGTTATGAAGAACTATATATCAGGCTACCTGAAAGCGGCGGTGCATTTTCAATCACTCTGGGCTGATCAAAATTAATTCCTTTAATTAAAGGGTATTTGGAGATTATCATTTTGAGATTTTGTCCATTTCCACCTCCTACGTCAACCAATGTTGATATTCCCTCAAATCCAGTATATATTTCAAGTATTCTTTTCATCTCTGTTGCACACAAATCGGCCATTGACTTGTTAAAAAATTGGTTCATTTTTGGATCCTTTTCCATGTACTGGTACTTTGTTACACCATGAAGTTTCTTGAACAAGTCAATGTCTGCATCAACCACTGCTTCCTTGAAGTTCATCCTAGAAAGAAGTTAAAAACACTGAGGCAAAGTAAGATTCTTTCTTTTTCTTTTACGGAAAAATTCAAATCAAGGTCCACATTTTGGGTCATACCGACTTAATATTTGAACTTTATAAAAAGGCGTATTTTAATCTTAATTAACATTTTTTTTTATAGAAACCACATGTATCATCCACTAGATGCAATTTTACTCGTGTCAAATAAGACCATTATAAGCAACAAAACTCTTCTTGCTAATTAAGTTAAAGCAACTTCACGCCATTTGATCCACATGTTCGGTGGTAACATATTTAAAGTGTGCAAATTAACTCTCTGATTTTTTTCTTAATAGCATTTAAATAATTTATCAAATTACTAACACAACTTATTTTATTCCAAAATTATCTATGAGGGAAAATGTAAGCTAGTTTCATTTGATAATATAAAATTTACTAGGTGGCAAAACGGGTCGCCCGGCCCAATGAGCCAAGGAGTGAGAAGTGGACTGACTCGAATTTCTTATGGACCACCTTTTCATTCCAAAGTTGGCCTGTTCTATTTTTTTTCTTAATTTTATTTAAATTTTAAAAATAAAAAATAAATAATTTAGGCCAAATAGGCATGGTAGTTTTTAGACTCGTATTTTCTAGGCCCAGCCTAACCTGTCAGGCCAGGCCAAATTGGCCCCAGTTCCTTTTGGATTTCAAAATTAAGAGCCTGGCATGGTTGGCCATCGGGCTGAGCCAATTTTAACAACTCTTAAATTTAGTTCCTAAGGACCCGTTTGGGGTGATTGTAAGTTTTTGGTTTTTGGTTTTCAAATCCAATTTTCAAAACAAAACGCATTTGGTTAAAATGGAGCTAAAATGGTTTTTAACTTAATTTTAAAACACTTTTACATTCATTTTCAAAACCAAGAAAAAAGGTTTTGTGAATCTAGTTTTAAGTTTTTAAAAAAATACATATCACTACATTTGACAATGGCTCTTCCCACCACCATCACTAACACCGTCGTCATTGCTACTGCTGCTGCTGCCACTACCATCACCACCACAACCATCAGCATTGCCACCACTATTACTATCATCGTAACCACCACCACTACCGCCACCTTTGCCATCACCACACAAACATACCCTTAAACTAATTTTAACAAAATAAAAAAAAAAACTCAAAATGAGTTTATTTTGAAACCAAAAATTTGAGAGAAAACTAAAACTAATTTTTAAAAACTAAAAACTGACTACAATTTTTGAAATTTTCGAAACTCACAACTAAAAACCACTCCAAACAGGACCTAACCTTTTTAAACCTTGTTTTTGTTTCAACGTTTTAAAGGTATCTAAGATAATTCATTCACTAATAGAAAACAAAATGAGTTACGTATAAATCACATGATGAATGTTATTAATTTTTAATAAGAAAGTTAATGAAAAAATTATCTTGTACCTTTATAAAAATATTATTCACTGAAATATAACTTTTCAAAGGTTAAAAACTAAGTAGCATGACTCAAATTTTAAGGTACTAATTTTCATTTTCTTTCTTTCATTTTAAAATGTTTCAAAAACAATTGTATTTTTTTTTCTAAAGGCAACATATATATACATGGCTAATTGACCAAAGTTGGTCAGTTTTACAAACTATTTATCAAAATATGGTTGTTTTGAAACATATTACCAAAGTGGGGTGGTCAACGTTAAAAAACACTAGTCAAACTAGCGTTTTCAGTACCATGTCAGCTTTATTATTATTATTTTTAATTTAATTGCAGAAAGGGTCAGGTGGCTGCCATGTATGCCATTGGGATATCCCATGTGGCAGCCACCTGGCACACAATGGACAGTGTTGGTGGACACGTGTGCAACATGTTAGTACTATTAGTGTTTTTGCTTTTTTATTTATTTAAAAATAGAAAACATTAGTTTTTAATTTTTAATTTTTAATTAATTAATTTATTTTTAAATGGAAAATGCTAGCATTAATCGCGTTTTTAATTTTTAATTTATTTTAAAATGAAAAACGCTAGTACTACTAGAGTTTTTGCTTTTTAAATTATTTTTTTAAAACGGAGGAGAGCGCAAGTTTTGAAATTTGTATTTATTTTTTAATTTGGAAAACGCTAGTCGCTTTTTAATTTTTTTTTTAAACGGAGGAGAACGCAAGTTTTGAAATTTGGATTTATTTTTTAAAAATTTGGAAAACGCTACTAGTACTAGCGTTTTCCATTTATCTTTTTAAAATAAATTTAATACAAAAAAAATGCAACGAATACGTGGGTCAAGAAACATGAAAGATAAAGACGAATCGATATATATGTAAAGTGTAACACACATCCAATGGTAGGATTAAGTGGCATAAAAAGTTGAAGTTTTGGAGTGTACGTAGGAAAACTACAAGGAGAATTTAGATGCGAGACTACTGTAAAAGTAAAGTAGCAGAGCAAAATCCATTTATTGGTTAGCGTAAAGCTAGTCTGTATTTATTTGTATTTATTTTTTTTTAAATATTTAATACAAAAAAATAAATGGACTACGACTAGCGTTTTCCAAATTTAAAGAAAAATATAAATTTCAAAACTTGCGTTCTCCTTTGTTTTTAAAAAACTAAATTAAAAAGCGAAAACTCTAGTAGTATTGGCGTTTTTCATTTTAAAATAAATTAAAAACACTATTAATGCTAGCGTTTTCCATTTAAAAATAAATAAATAAATTAAAAATTAAAAACTAATGTTTTCTATTTTTAAAAAAATAAACAAATAAAAAAGTGAAAACGCTAGTAATACACACGTGTCTACCAACATTGTCAATTGTGTACCAGGTGGCTACCACGTGGGATACCCCAGTGGTAGTAGTGTTTTCTGAAAACGCTACTGTCATTGAAATATCCCACGTGGCAGCCACCTAACCCTTCAACAATTAAATTAAAGAAAAGCTGACGTGACACTGAAAACGCTAGTTCAACATTGACCACCTCACTTTAGTAATATGTTTTAAAACAACCTTACTTTGATAAATTTGTTTGCAAAATTGACCCGCTTTGGTCAATCAGCCTATATACATACATATGTCCTCTCTCTCTCTCTCTATATATATATATATATATATGTATAGGAATTAAAATCACTTACCAAACTTGTAATAGTGGTGGATGACAGACAAATTCTATGAGAGAAGCCAAGTAGCCCCTAGTTCCGTCTGGGACGAAGTATTTTCCAACTTGTGAGAGTCCAAAAACTCTGTCAGTGCCACCATGCCGTGTGGTGCGAGTGCAACTAGTGAGAACAGAATAACTAGCAAGCAAACGCAGCATGCGGTCAAGCCTATTAGGCAGGTCCGGGTGTTGGGTTGGAAGCTTAGAAGCAATTTCATGGGATGACATAAATGAACCAGGTGGGGTTGCCTTAGCTATGATTTCAAACAAGTTGAGCTCAATAGCAGCTTTGAGGACTGCAGGATACACTAGACTCGTACTAAGCAGCATTGCAGATAGGCAAGCATCATCCTCAGTTTGTTGATTCTTGGTGATTTTGGAATCCCCCATGCTTGCTTCCTTAATGATTTTTTTTTTCTTTCTCTTTTGGTTTGGTTAATGATGTGTTTGCTTGCTTAGTTGCTCTCGAGCGTGCCCTTTTTATGGGCAAAAAAAATCTATAAGACGTTATGCTACTTTGGTGAATGGTAGTTGGGGCCTTTACGGCCTCCTACTCCTGTTGATTTTTCACCCGAGTCTTATTGATTGATTTTTTGGGGATAGTGTTAATTGTAGTAACCAAGTGTGTTCAAGTCGTGACATTTAAATCAGAAACTATAATTCTGATTGAAAAATAATATCTAATATTTAAGGAATTACATCTAAGTTTTATCCATTCAATCAGAGTTATTAAATTATGCACAAAAATGTTCATTAATTAATCTTTCCAAAACAAATAACTTTATCAATTATTAAACATATAATTATATTTTATTAATTATCCTTTCATTAAAATAATTAAAGTATTAGCACATTCTCTATATTATGTTGTTTCTAATTTCATTTAATATAAATATTAAAAGTTTAAATAAGTTTTTAGTCTCTATAAAATAAGCGAGTTTTAATTTTGATTCTTGTAAATTTTTTGTTTTTGTTCCTCCAAAATTTGAAGTTATTATTTTTTGTCCTATAAAATCAGAGAATTTTGATTTTAGTTCCTGTAAAATATTTTTCTTTGATTTTCATTCATTTAAAATTTGAAATAATTATTTTTGGCTCCTAATATTTATTTTAAGGTAGATAAATAACATTTATTTTATAAATACAGAAAAAGTTTTAAAGGTATTTCATACTGACATGGTACTATACATACTAGTGAGTGTTACCTAGGATAGTCACTTAACTTTTCGTTAGACGCAGTTAACGAGTGTCATATAATAGTAGAGACAAAAAATAATGATTTTAGTTTTTTTAAAATGAAAATTAAAAAAAATTATAAGAACTAAAGTTAAAACTTACTTAATTTACAAACACTAAAAACATATTTAAGCGAATATTAAAATATAAAGATGATTGTAGTTATTTTAAATGACAGATAAATTGAATTCATAGTAGAGTACAGTAAAAGACACGATTAATGCCTTGAAGAAAAAGTTGTTGTAGACTTGTAGCATTGGCCCATTGGTGAATACCTACCCAAATCACCTGCACCTATGCAAATCAAGCGCGTTGTGAAACCTAACTAATTTTAGCTTGGGCAGACATCACTACCGAACAAAACTCAACAAGGGAGTTGTTATTCTTACACTCCTATTTTATCTTTTCACTAGTATTTTAACATGTGTATTGAACAGAATAAATATTTATTCTATATAACACAAATTTATAATAAATAGATATTTCTAAATATATAATGTAATTATATTATAATTAAAATTTATAATAAATAAATATTTTTAAGCATGTAGATTATATTTTAAACTTATAATATATAATTTATATTGTAATACAATGTCATTCTAATTATTGATAACTTTTTAAATTATTTAAATTTAATTTAAAACTAAAGATATTGAAAATGATAGATTAAAAGATATGAGAAGTTAAAAAAATTTCTAAAATCATTCTCGTTAAAGAATGACAGCTAAAAACACTCTCGTACAAGATAACTATTCTAATTTATATATATAGAGAATTTCTCAATTTTTTCACGCATATTTTTTTTAACAAAATTATCTTTAATGAAAACATGTTTTTGCTATTTATATTATTCAATGAAAACATATTTTCACTTTATTAACTTAATTTTATTTACTTTTTGTTGTTGTTATTTTCTGTATAAATAATCTAATGATTTTTCAATTAGTTGAATAAAATATTTATTAATTTAGTTAATTTTGACATTTAATTTTTAGTAGTTTTAAATAACTACAATTTAATAACTTGGTAAAGAATAAATAAGGCAAAAATATGAAACAAATCAAAATAAGTGAATATAATCTATAGTAGAAAATGAGTCAACATAACATGTCATAGTACAAAATAACTAAACTCTAGATACAAAATAAAATACAACAATCCTAAACCCTAAAGGGCAAAATATCACTGGCGGGTCCTCCTCCTTCTCTGGTATGTACATTCTACGTTAGTGTCTAACTGAGCCAGTGTCAATGTGTGTTGCATGATAGTATAAGTATTAGTACCCTCAATAACCATCCTAAGATCTGTAGCGATATTTTCAAACAACATCTACAAAAAGAAATATAAATAAATATTACAAAGGTTAAAAGTTTGATTATCGTTCAATTCATATATGTGTGTATGTGTGTGTGTTCCGGTCACAAGAAACCTTTAGAAAACAACCTGAAGGTCACCTATGACCAGAGCGTTCAAAGGTGAATTCTCTATCTTTTTTAGGTCTGAGGGGATTTTAAACTCAAGTCGATGTGGAGTTACTCAAATTATTAGGGATCTCTTGTTATCGTGAATCTTATTTTCTAAACTATCAAATCTTTAGATAAAGGCTAGTGTACTTGCTCGTGGCCGGAGATCCTATGAGGTATTATGGGCCTAATATTTGGTGATAAGTTGATTTAAGAAAGTGAATCTAGCTCGGCCTAAAATCGAGAGGGTACAACATATATAAGGAGCGACTCTTGTGAGAACATAAGAATAACTAATAATAACTGTTGGATCAAGATTAAAAAAAATAGACCATCAGGATTAAAACCTAATTATAAATAACACTAAACTCATTTAAAACCACAACCACCATCGTTGTTGCTACCACACCACTGTCGTCACCACCCCACTACCGCCATTGTTGCCCGCCACCATCATTACCACTGCTACCAACGACGGTGGTGGTGGAGGCGTCAGCAGTGATGGTGCTTTTAAGTGAAACCATTACTATCGTTGCCGTCATTGTCACCATTGTCACCGTTCCCACCACCACACTATCGGCGATGGTGGGGGTGATGATGGTGACAATAATGGCGATAGTGATAGCAATAGTGGTTGTGATTTTAAATGAGTTTAGGATTGTTTATAATTGAGTTTTAATCTCAACAGTCTATTTTTTTTTCAATCTTGATCTAACAGTTGTGATTAGTTATTCTTATGTTCTCACATAAGTAAGTGTTCTCACAGGAGTCACTCCCTATGTGTGTGTGTGTGTGTGTGTGTCTGGACTAATATGAAGGGTAGAATACAAATTCAGGGACTATTTTTTAATTTGGTCAATTTCAAAGATTAATATGATAGCAAGTACCAAATTTAGGAATTAAATTGAAGAGTTCATGACTTTTCACAATTAGTTTTAAACTCTTCAGAATAGTCTTTCACAAGTAGACTGTATGGATGTGCCATGCTAGCACTTAACATGCTATGTATGATGCTCTATTAAAAATAATAGAGAAGGCTTAATAGAGGGATTAACGTGAATAACAAATTACAAATTCAAAGATTATTTTTTTGTTTAGTTAAATTTAGGTACTAAAGTAACAACACTTGCCAAATTCAAGGATTAAGTTGAGTTTACTTAAAACCAAAAAAAATTATCTTATTTTACTATCAAAATTTTTTGAGTACGTCCATCACCGGGTTCGGATATATGTAGATTAATTATGATTTTAGGAAAAATTTACCTCTCATGTTTGTAAAAATACTTAGTAAAAGACCATATATATAAATATAATCGTTTATTTTCATTTCTTGTCTCATATCCAAAGGTTATAATAATAGTGTTTCACTTACATATCTTACTTTTTATATTCACGTTGTATACATTCTTTCGTAATAAAAGATATCTTTTTTCTTTTTCTTTAAATTAATAGAAAATATAAGAATAATATTATCGTAATAATAGCTTATGTTATATAAGCTTTTGTGTACGAGCAACATTTCTGCTGTTTTATTGTTAATTAGCCTATTGGAATACTTGCAAAATAGATTCACCTATCAATTTGAATTCATTTTACAAGTATCTGAAATGTTGATAAAAATGAGGTTTAAATTACAATAATTATGAGTATTTGGATGATTGTTTTGGAGTTTTAAAAGCAATTTTACTAATCAGAATTAATTTTCAGAAAAACAAAAAATTTTAACTTTTGCATTAACTATGCTTATCTTTAAGTACTAGACGTAAAAATTTTAAAAGAATTTTCTTTTCTTATGTACCTCTCAATCAAAATTAAATTTCTTCAACACAAATTAGAAGTAATAAACTTAATTGTTTAAATACACATGTAACTATAAAAACACATGTTTTGACACATTGTTAGTAGCAAGAACCAAAACTAATATATTTAAAATTATAGAGATAAAAAATATAACTCTTAAAATATAGAAACTGTTCCCTTATAGCCTAAGACAATTTGTATATGTCTTTCACAAGCCTTCAAATTGGAATTTATAGACTATTTCATGTGTTGATTTCTAGTTGAAAAGGTGAGGGGAGGTTACTTGCAAGAACTTTGACACTCAAGCTAGAATAATTTAGAGGTATAAAAAAAGACGAATGTACATTTGGCATCTACCCAGATACGTCGTAACTATAGGTATAAATATGGGTAACTTTGTCTCACAAGTGGTTAAAAGTGAATGAACATAAATGTATATAATTATTGATATGTGGTTAATAGTATCATGAGGTTGTTGAAATATCTAATGGTGGTTAACTTTGTCTCAAAAGTTGTTAATAATGTCATGAGGTTATTGACTGTCACACATGACTAACTATATTTGTAAATATGGTTAATTTTATCTTACAAATGATTAAGAGTAAAAGAACGTGATTGTATATAATTATCAATATATAATTAATAGTGTTACGAGATTATTGAAATGTCTAATAGTAATTACCTTTGCCTCACAAGTGGTTTTTTAGTGTCATGAGGTTATATACTGTCACACGTGATTAACTACAAATGTAAATATGGTTAAGTTCGTCTCACAAGTAGTTAAGAGCAAATGAACGTAATTATATCAATTATCAATATGTGGTTAATATTATCACAAGGTTATTGAAATTTGAAATGTCTAATGGTAATTAACCCCTAAATTTTCCTTTCTTTTCTAACTTTGTATCTAAGGGGGAATGATGAGTATCCACTCTCTAGCTTGTTACTGGATACTAAAACTAATATTTCCTCGAGTTCTTTATATAAAAAACATATGAATGCATTTTTTTGGTTCTAATTATAAGAAATAGACTCACTTTTAGATGCATTAATTGCTAATTTTCTTTTATAGCCTTAATTTATTGTGAAATCTATTAATGATGCATTCACTTATTTTTCATGCAAGTGAATGCATTCATTGGCCTATTAACAATATAAACCATATTCATTAGTAGAAAAAAAATATCTCTTGAATTACCTGTAGTATTATTAAGTATAACCACTACTTAAATCATTTAATTCTATGGGTATTTTTGAAATAAAAATTAAATTTATAACATTATTAATTAAAATTAACTAACTTAACTATTTTTATTGATCTTGATGAATTAGTTATTTGTTTCTTATATAAAGAATTGGAGAGAGTAAAACAAAACATAAAAGATAATTTGACAAGTGTGTGTGTGGTGTAATTAATATTTTCACATATATAATCCATATTTTCAAAGTTATTATTAATTTGTATAATCGCGTTGAGGCAATCGTTCAGAGTGGATGATGTAGGTTGTTAACAATTTTCATTTGTTTTCATCTAATTTTTGTACGCGGTGTCATCCTGATTTCGAGTAGGATAGAGTCTTTATCCTATATACAACTAAAGAATTTAACACTCACCTCACCGTAGTCAAATGCTAGACATTCTATTTTGTGGTGTCGGGTTACAAGACTCTCCTATTCCTTCTTTCACACATTATTTACAAAATTCTCCTTTTCACAACCATTTATTTTTAATTTTGACTAAGTCGTCCACCTTTTTGAAGTGGCCTTTTCTGTATATGCGTGGATGCAATTAAGATGACGAAATGAGTCTTTTTCCATTCTTAGATATCATAATTGAGATTTAAGACTATTTAAAAGCATTTGTTGTTAATGCCCAACTCTGGGATGCTATTCTCAATAATATATTTAATTTTGGAGGTTTAACCTTTCAAATTTGGAGCAGAGCTCATTCCAACAATAATGACAGCTAGGAGCCAAAAGATTCCAGAATAGAATATAAAGCATATAATTGCTTGAAAAAATATGCTATCCATTGATACTGTTATCTAATTATTACTCATGTAAATTTGTTGACTTTGATAATAATCATTTTAAAAATCACATTAAAACTGATTTTTAATTAATTAACAATGTAAAAGTTTTTACTTTGACAATCCATAACAATTAAACTCTAATTACTTAATCAAAAGATACAAATGGAACTCGTAATAATAAATCAAAGAAAGATTCTCAGTGATTTATTTTTACTTTTATACACATTACGTTGGAAGCATTAGCCCACTGAACTCCTCATGGAATAAAAACAGTTCAAAACGTATAATTAACCAAACAATTTTCTTCTTAAAAAACAGAAGAATAATCAGTCTTACCCAAAAGCCAATAGTCTGATTGTCAGAAATAACTTTAGAATTAGAATACTCCTTTTCTGGATTTACCTTGAGAATTGTTGAGGGGGAAGAGCTTCTTTAAAACTTTAACAATCACCAACATACCAGGCCTACTCTTGGTTTGAAGAAGAGCACTGCTGGTCTTGGCAACTGTGAAGGCCGTAGCACATCTGAATTCAACCATCTCCCTTGAAGAAGAGGTAGCAAACTCTCTAGCTGAAGACAACTCCTCATTGAAAACCTCCCATAACAAGTCCATTGGGACCCCTTCATCATCTACTCTTGTTATTTTCTTTCCATTTTGGACACATGAAAAGCTCTTTCTGTGGCCCTTAGAGACAAGTTTTGCTTCAAAGCAATCTTTTTCATCTCCTTTGCTTCCTTCTCTAAGGGCTCGGTAGGGATTAGAAGGGCCTTTTGGTGATATATTCCACATAGGAGGTGAATCAATGCTACATGCACAAGTGTCACCAATTTTGGGGAAGCTGAAGTCTTCTGTACCCATGGCTTGGCTGGCTAATCAGCACTTTGTCAGATATTAGTGAGAAGGGAATGATGTGTGACTTTGGGTTAGGTTTGTAGGGTGGACTTGGACCAGGTTGTTGTTTGGGGGAGGGTTTTAGTTCAACTGCTGCACAAAGGTACACTTATTGTTCAGTACATGTTAGGAGTGGGGTATATTCATCTGCTATGAAAGGCTAAACCAATGCACCCATTTATTCATTTGCTATGAAAACAACAATTGACAGTTGGCACACTAGAAAAGAAAGTTAAATAAAACGGAAAAAAATTACATATATGACCAGGAATTTGGCTTTACCCAAGTATTTGAGATCATACTATATCTCTCCTATCTTGTTTGATTAAAGTGTGATCAAATATAACTCCAGGCTTTAATATGTGATGTAATACTAGCTAGAATGTATGGAAGCATAGTCTATACCTTTAGGGGCGGCAAAATTGCCACGGGATTGATAAGAGCAAGTCATTTATATGCTAGTTATTTTCCAAACAGGTGTTGACTAAATGAGCGATGAAGGGGTGTTGCATTAAGTCCAAGACAATTTATTCAATCTAAGCATGGCAACAGGGCGAGGTGGGGGCGGGTTTTGCCATCCCCGCCCCCGACTCCCTACATTATTCCCGTCCTCGTCCCCGATTCTCACCGGAGTTAAAAAATGGATACCCATCTCTGTCCTCGTTGGGGATCGGGTTTCTCCGCCCCGTCCCCGCCCCCGCCCCCGCCCCAGCCCCAGTATTTTTTTGTCATATTTTTTTTGTTTTTTTGGTTAAAAACATGAAAACATGATGCTAATAAATAAATATTTAATATGTAATACAAAAATAATCTCTCGTTACCCTACCTCTAGTTTAACATATCCTAAAATTTAAAATAAAAAAAATAATAAATTAAGACAAATGATAATAATTACATATTTTATACTTGAATGATTTGTAAAATTTAAATAAGATTTTGAAAACATATTCCTTAAGAATTACACATACAAATAATTAAGAAAACAAAACATAAAGTACGTTATATAATAATAAAAAAAAACCAATGTTCCAATTCATACAATCCATTATTTAAGAATGTTTTATTTGTATATAAGGATAATTTTGTATTTTTATTAGTACGGGACGAATCCGGGGGTGGGGGCGGGGGCAGGAATGGGTATCAGCATCCCCGTCCCCGACTTTGACATTCGGGAAAAATCCGCCCCCACCCCTGCTCCCGCCCCTGGTCAAAGCGGGTTTTTCCATCAAAGTTGAGACGAGGGCGGGCGGGTATCTACGGGTCCGAATTTGTTTGCCATCCCCTAATTCAATTTCTATAGAGTTGTGTTATCTAAAGTGTAGTTGGGGGCTCCACATGGCCACTTGGTCCTCAGTGACACGGTTCACTTTGATGTGACCGTGGGTAACAAACAAGCTATATTGAATGCATGGATATCGGTAGAGACAACATAGTTAAAATGAGAAACTTGATTAAACCTATGCTTGGGTGGAGAGGAAAAAAAACATATTTGTTTGTTTGAACAAAGAGAAAGTAGAGAGAATTAAAGAACCAAAATTTTTAAAAATTTCTTTCAATTTTTTTCTTTATTTTTAACTTGAATTTTTGTAAGCTTTGTAACCAATTTGTTAAGTACAAATTATTACTACAAGGGGTGTTGGCTTCGTTTCTACTCTCAAATTTGCGGCCATAAAATAGTGTAATGTTATTGGAAGTTGGGTCCTGATTTGGCCTCCCAGTAACACAAGGCAGCAAATCACGCTTTACGCACAACCAACCAAATTTGAACATCTCGTCTACATGATTGGCCAGAAAAAAAAAAATGATATGCACTTGTCTAACTTATTCCAAATAAAAGTAAAATTAAATAATCCCATTAAAAAATAATTAGTGTAATTTTTTTATATTGTATCAAGCATCTTTAAATACATAAATTATACCAATAATTTTTAATGGAGTTATTTAACTCCATTTTTAGTTAAAGTAAGTTAGACAACTTCAAAATGATATTCGCTTGTTCCACAAGATACATTTTAGTTAGCAAATGTTTAACCAAAAGCCAAAATATTCCAAATTATTAAATATTGACTTTAGATCAACGCACTCTTTCTTCAACAAGAATTTGGTGCAAACAGCATGGGAGATTAAAGACTGGGCTTAAAAGATTGACTTCTCTTTCTAACGCTTCGTTTGGTACCAAAGAAATAGAAGAGAAGAGAAAAAAAGAGAGTGAAAATGTAAGAAAGTGAGTTATTTGGTAGAGTGGAAGTGTGAAGAAATTTAACAAAAAATATGTAGGACCTACTTAAAAAATTTCTACACAAAAGAGTGACGACTTGCCCGGAAATAGTAGCTACCCAATTCAAATCAATTTTGTTATCTTACTAAATCAATTTTAGTAGCTTACGGTCCTCTTTTTTTAAACCAAAATCGGTTTAGGCCCTACTTTTTTGTACAAAATCGATTTCCTAGTGATGCTTTCGTTGGTGTTTCATTATATAATAATAATAATAAATAAATAATATTAATAATAAAAATAAATAACATTAAAAATAATAAAAATAATATTTATAATAAAAATAAATATTATTAATAATAAAAAAAATATTAATGATAAAAATAAATAATAATAATTAAAATAATCTTAACTTTCACTCTATTTCATATTTATTTCTTTTCAACTAAACAACTTTAACTTCATTTTTATTTTTCACCTATTTCTCTTTTCTTTTCTTTCCTTCTTTTCTCTATTTTTTTCCTTTCTACCAAATATATCCTAAGTCATTTCCATGCAGGTCTGGTTTTACAAGAGATTGGTCTTTCTCTTGATGAATTTTGCAATAAAATTATTTCATATAATATTATTAAATAGTGTAGGGATTAATATAATTTATATTGATGTAAGTTAATTTCTCTTTTATATATAATATTAGATCGAATTTAAAATTATATATTTAAAATACCCAAGTCTCTTTCACTTAAATCAATATACGGTGCTTTTATGAATTTTTAAACAATAATATACGCACCCTCTTAGATGTCATGTCAATTGCTTGTCAAGCCTTATCTGGCAAGGAAACAATCTTACTGGTTCTATACACTCATCGATTTGCAACTTGGGATCTTTTATAGAAGTCCAACTACGGGGAAATCAAGGTAAAAAACGTACGTGTACTTGTTTATGTGCTTTTAGGGTTATGCTCTAATTAAAACTGAAATTTTATTTTTTGATAATCTACAAATAAAGATTTGCGTTGAAAGTTAACACATATTACTTTACTCTAATTTTGATTAAAGAATAAAATCAAAAGCATTTATAGAAGGAAAATGTTTCTTGGACATCTATATGTTATCTACACCTGGAGAGAGAAAAAATAAAAGAAAGAAGTGATAAATATAATAGATATATGATATAACAAGAAAAGAGAGATAGAGAAAAATTAAAAATGTCAATAGGGTGTTTATAATATTTGGGTGTCCAAAAATTATTACTCTTTATAGACCTACATTTAAGTTTTGTGCAAAACAAAGTGGTAACATTCCACTAGGTGCCTTGAATCTTAGTAGCAACAATTTTAGTGAAACTTCTTGAGTTTTGGTAATTTGATTAACTTAGAAGTTTTGGATCTCTCCAGTAACAATATTTCATGAATGAATGTGACTATTACCATACATTCACTAGTACCAAGCTAGTGTTGCACCATCCAAATAAAAAGATGTCACGGTTATGCATTCTCTTCAAAAGCGTTATGATAATCAAAGAATTGTGAGGTTTTGAAAATTCAACCGAGGGGATATAAACCATTGAATTGGGGTACGTCAAGCTTCAGCAAAGGCTTTTGTGTAGTTGAGGCCCTTGGAATATGTGTGAATTGAGGGGACGAATGAGATGTTTATAATGAGCG
The DNA here is from genome assembly GCA_004329165.1 of Spatholobus suberectus. Classification (NCBI taxonomy): domain Eukaryota; kingdom Viridiplantae; phylum Streptophyta; class Magnoliopsida; order Fabales; family Fabaceae; genus Spatholobus; species Spatholobus suberectus. The sequence goes on from CM014735.1 coordinate 22,245,761, forward strand.
ATTTTTCAATGTAGAAACTCAAAGAGACATCTCGTCCATTTTAGTAGTGATGATGGTTTGGAATTGCGTTAACTTCTATATAATCTCATCAAGCTTCTGAGCTTGGGAATTAGATGTCTTAGAACCTGCCTTGAAAGGGCTCTCAATGAAAGCACCAATGTTCGGATTATGAATACTTTGAATTAGAGGACAAAACAACCTCCTAAGAAAGGAATGAGACGAGAAATAGAAACCTATATATTATTCCTCCTTTTCAGTGTGATACAGAGTCTATATATAATGGTCTAATGAAAGAATACACATAACAAATAATGAAACAGCATAATAAATAAAAACTTCTCCTAAAAACTTATTATAGAATCATCTAACTCATTCTCCTATTGCAATCCACTTCTTTGACTTATGAGCAGGCCTCTTGGGCCTTTGGTGTTCGTTAGCCCACATTATATTATATGCACTTTATAAGAAGACTCTTGCGATGCCTATTTTTTTATTTATTTATAAGAATAAACTCAAAACCTTACTTTTAATAAATCAAACTGATAAAAGTGTTATTTACTAGTTTTCTGTGTGAGAAAATTAGATGTATTTTTATTATAGTTATCAGTATTTGATCTTGCCTATTTTCTCATGCTTATTGTAGAATTGAATCCCCACACACAAGCCCCCGATACTGCCTAGTGCCTAGACGGGTGCAGAACACTAAATCCACACTCGCTTTTCAATTTATTTTTTTCATTATATTCTTTATTATTAAGTAAAATTCTGTAAAATTTACTAAGAAGTTTCATTTATTATTAAGATTTACAAAAATTTCACTCAATATATTACTTACATTTCTCTACGCTAGATATTCATAATTTCAATAAATATACAGTTTATAAAGCAATTGGGTTGTTTTAAGAATTTCTATTCATGCAAATCAGTCCAAAAAATAGAAAAGAACTTGCGAATGAGTTAACAATTCCGATGGGATAAACTTGTTAGAAAATTAAAAAACTAATTTATATAAACAAAAGTTTTCAAAAACCAAAATAATACAAACAGCATTTTTAAGTAACCAAATTGAATGCGTATTTACTATTTCCCATTTTACTACTAACCTGAGAAATTTCTGGACAAGTAACTAAAGACTATGGAGGCTTTTCCATTGAAAAATGTTCAATGTTGAAACAAGGCCAAGCTTCCCTCAATTTAGTGCAACCAGATCTTTTATTACAGTCATTGCCATCGAATCAAAATGTTATGACAATCATATTGCAGCAGCAATTTTCTTCATCACTAGCCTTTCCTGGTTCCATAACATAATCGTTGTTCAATCCTTTGTTTCACTATTCAAGATTTAGAATCCAAAAATAAGCTTTATGCTTACACAAATAATGGACGTTATTAGACAATAATGAACATCCCCAAAAAACAAAACAAAAAATCAGGCAGCAGTAAATAAAAAAGTAATTGGTATATTCGACTGAAAATATCATTTTAAGAAACTACAGCTCAGCTTTTCCTATTCAAAACTCCTCTTTTCTTTGCAAAATCCCGAGTGAATAGTAATTGGCTCCTCAATTTCTGCTTGTCAACGATTAATAATCCCACAACCATGATGAGAGGAATCGTACCCAAAAAGGAACGTTTTTTTCACTTTGTTAGGAAAATGAGACTAGAAAGTAAGATCTTTGGGGTCCTCGATAATCTGTGACAGGGTTTGCAAGAACGAAGCCACATCAGCACCATAGATTACTCGATGATCTGCTGTAACATTGACCTGCAAATTTGCATTTCTTCAATCATAGGAAACAGAAGTCTGGAACTGGATTCACGTTTTACTAGCAATAAATAAGTTGTACTCCTAGATGTACAAATGCCTGGACCTAGGAATGACAAAACAATCCATTTATCCATCATCCATCCAATCCATCTACAAATAAATCTATCCAATCCATTCATTACACCAAAAAATAATAATGGATTGAATCTAATCCATCCATTTAATTTTATAGACAGTTAGTGATCCATCAATTATTTTTTCAAAATTCATTGGATTATATTAAATAAAAAAATAAAATTCATTGGATAAAAAAATAAAAAGACATGTCTAATCAGTTTTTTTTCAAAAATAATTAGTTTTTTGATCTTATAATCAAATTTCCATTAAAAAGTTAGAGTAGCAATTAAAAAATAAAAAATTTCTAATCAGGTTTAAAAAATAATTTCTTAAACCTAAACATTTATGATATAGCTAGTTGATAATTCAAATCTGCACCCTAACTATTATGCGAATTGTTAAGAAATTACATTTAAATTTTGTCGATTCTCCCTATACAAAATTAGAGTTATTGAAATATGTTTTTTATTTCGAACTATGGTACAAAAATTTCAAGTTTTTACGTTTTAAAAATTCCTTGGTAGTTGTTTTCCATTTTTCCTTGACTATAATTTTTGTGATAACTTGGAAGAATATTATTTTAACACGACAAAATTGGAGAGAGAGGAGAGGAAGAGTGGGAGAAAAGAGAGAGAGAGGAGGGAAAGGAGAGAGAGGGGGAGAGAATATTTTAAAAATAAAAATTATGTAATTTTTAAAATATATTATTTTTGTGGATGGATTGAATAACCATCCATCAAGATATTGTTAATAGATAGATTGGATTGGATTTTATTAGATGGATTATGGATGGTTTAGATTTTTTAAATGAATTTTTAATGGATCAAAATAGATTAATAGATTATTTTTATTCAATTCATTATAATACAACTAATAATTTATCCGATCCATCCGTTTGCCACCGCTACCCGGACCCTCATACCTGCATTTGGTTCTTCATGCCAATGCGACCATCCTTGGTAGCCACAACAGTTGGCTGTGATGCTCCAACAGCCATTATTGCTCCCTACACAAATAAATGCAGAGAATGATCCCATTCATGTTGCCCATCACTGTCCCCATTGGAACAAATAGCCAATCTCTTACAATATTTGAACCCAAGTAAAAACACTCACAGTTCCAGGTGGCAGAATAGCATCAAAGCGATCAACGCCAAACATTCCCAGATTCGAAAGAGTGAAAGTACCTATAAAAAATAAAAGCAAGTCATTGAGGGTGAGCAAATATCAGAATCAGAGTCCTTAATTTGGCCCAATTGGATGTCAGAGTTCAACCATAACAAGGACATAATTTCTTTAGGTTAACATCATAGTTCTGTATCCTGCTGCTTCAAGAGATCACCATGGCAGGAACAATGAAAGCAAATATATCAGGCAGAATTGAACTAGTCAGCACTTATAGTCCACACAAGATGGGCCACCGAGGTACCAACAGCACCATCAGTTCCAGTGGTTCCATTAGATTGCAAAGAATATCACAGAATAATAAGAGAAAGTATGGCCTTTAAAATTCTATGTAGCAAGCAAAAGGAGCAATTAGAAATCCAATTTTAATTGATTGGCTGAAAAACCTTATTCTTAAACTGAATTTGAAATTCCAAAGGCCAGAAGAACTGATAGAATGTATAACATTCAAATACAGCAGTGTAATGTCAGATTAATGGGGGGAAAAAAAAGAAAAAGAAAACTCCCAAAGTCAATAAATATGTCTCTTATACTCAAGTAAAGTCAGACCTGAGATTTTAAGATTGGTGAGAAAAAGGGAGTTTAATATTCCAGACATCATACCACAAGTTGTGCAGTTTAGGTATCTTGAATCCATCTTGGTACTAATGAGAGCAAACAAGTGAAGAAAATAGGGCTGTGGTGAATGAGGTAGACATACAAGAAAAGAAAAGACTTGGAGTAACATCTATTGAGGAGAAGATGACCAAATCTCACCTAAGTGATTAGGTTATGTGAGAAGAAGATCAATGGAGGCTCTAGTGAGTAGTAGAGTGGATCAAATGAACGATAATACAATTAAAATTGGTAAAACAAGAACTAAGAAAACAATAGGAAATACTATTAAGAAGACCTTGGGCTAAATTACTTTACTAAAACTTTGGTCGTTGACAGAGTTTGATGGCCTCAGTTAGTATATCATCTTAGTGGGATAAGGCTTTGGTTGTTGTTGTTATTGTTTTTAAAATGTAAGCTTTTTTCATTCTCTCCAACTTGTTACTGATCACACATTGCTGTTGAATAATGATGACCACAGCATCACTCAACTTCACATTCTCTCTTCATTGAACCTTGCACATCCTTAGTCTTATGCTCGGTAAAGCACCCATTGTGGCCAGATAATAGAACAGAAATTCTCTGCTCTCCCAAAATTAACACCTCTAAGTCATATTTGTAGCCACATTAACCCCTGCTCAGTCTTTCAACCCCAATTTATTCTTCCAACCTTAAGCACTCATTACAATTGTAAACCTCAAAAAATACAACTATGGAATATCAGAACCCTCCAGAAAACTGATCTGCATAGATTTTCTGGTATCATACATCATGTCGCCTCACACTCCAAAAAAAAAAAAAATTTGACAAGCACTCCGATACAATCTTTAGCTTCATCAATGAAGTACCCATTTAAACTCAGGTTTTCTCTGGCATACAGTTATAACCTTATTCTTCAATGATATGTTGATTATCAAAGGTTGACTTTAATAATTTACAAATGGGTTTATGAAAAAACTGTAAATATTAACATCAGTCCTGAAGTTCTCAAATTACATTTTATGGCTAGATTATCACATTCCATGCCTAAAACTAACCATTCAAATATAAAGCATATGAAAGATGTATAAAGTTTGTGTCATATATTCATTGATTTCACAGTTGCTATCCCGCCAAAGAATAAAACTATGTAGGTGATAATCCATCAAAGCATCCCAATCCAATTTTCAGACTGGAATTAACTTTAGACACATCCACCCACAATAATCATGAACTTGAACTCCACTATTGTCATTCATTTTTTAAAGCTCTGAGCTTTTCTTTTCTCTTGGACAAAGATATCTCCTATGTATGTAGTGACAGATTTCTGATGAAATTAATGTTTAGTCATCTATCAATATCCCTAGTCCCTACCTATAATTTTTGAGGATTCTACAATAAATTGGAAAATTCGATAAGATACAAAACAAAATCAATAAAATATAAATATGTAATTACTGTACCAGAGTTGTATTCTTGAGGTTGCAGCTGCTTGGCTCGGGCCTTATCAACCAACTCCTTCCATTTTCTTGACAATGAATAGACATCAACCTACCATATACATCAGATATACCTTTTTACAATTAAGAGCCATCTTATATTGGAATTGAGAAGAGGGGAGGGGGGGTGTTAGGAATTAAAAGCTGCTCAAATTAGAGTATCAAAAAACCTTATCAGCATCCTGAAGCACTGGCGTAATCAGTCCGCCGTCTGTGGCCACAGCAACTGCAACATTGATGCTGCTATTATATGTAAAGCTATTACCATCTCTACAACTAGAGTTCATAACAGGGTGTTTAACCAGCGCAAGCGCAGTAGCCTTGGCAAGCAATGCTGTCATCGTAACTCCCTTTGACTTGATCTGAAATTTTATAAAATAGAATCAATAAAGAGACAGATATTAACAGTTTGGGTATGAATCCGGAGCATTTGGGTACTCACTACTCAATAGAAATAATTTGAAAAACTGAAGATATCAAACTTTTTTTTTGTTTTTTTTTTTAGTTCTACATACAAACTACAAAGTATTTGAATTTCCATTTTTTTTACCCTTTTTTTGAGGTGAGTGTTAATCTCTAATGGCACCAAGCTTTCTACAAAATGCAGAACCAGGAAGCATAGTTGGAAAACATTTAGAACATTCCAAACAGTCCAAAAACCAAACACAAAGGATCTATAATCATGGCGTGACCTCCTTCCTATGCAGCATTGCAACATCAAATGATCAAAAAACACACAGAAAAACCAAAACAAACATTGAAAAGAAAACCAACATAATCCATGTGATTTAGTCAACTAGTATGGCCATTCTATACAACCACACTCAAATCATTACACATCCAATAAGCTCACCTTCTTGTACAAGGCATCAAGTGCATCCGCGGTGATGGTGTAACCAACTCTGAAAGTGGGAACCGCCAAACTCTCCACCATGTTCCTACTCACAGCACTCTGCATTGTGGTGAAAGGCACCATGGATCCCAACTCCACCCCGGCAGGCGCTGCACTCTTCCCTGGTGCTGCAGCTGCTGCACATTCCAGCTGCAAATGCCTCAACATCTTTAGCCACAATCCTCCCCATCGGTCCAGTCCCCACAATCCTCCCCAACTCCACCTGTAGGAAAGCAAGTCAATAGCCCGAACAAGCAGAAACAATTGAAAGAATCAAAAAATGCAGAAAATGTGAATGTGATCCAATTTTTTATTTTATTTTTTTGGATAGATTGTGAATGTGATACAATGAGAAAAGCTGTTACAATTAGGCTACATACACCGACAAAATGTAACTAAGATCTTGTTTGGGTAAATTTCTCTGGAAGTACTTATAGGAAGAAAAAATAAAAAGGCAAAATAAATTAAATGTATCATACAGTTAAAATCAACTTATACACTTCAACTTATAATAAGAAGAAAATAAACAAGGTAAAATGAATTAAATTTCTCCCATAAGCTAACATTATCTAACTTCTCTAAATGCTAAGTGCTAACGTACATAAGTTAATTTTAACTTTAAAAAAAATATAAACATTTATGGAGAAATTCTATCCAAACAAGCCTAACTATCTAACGATTCATAACCGTCTAACCAATATCTAACTAACTATAAAAGCACCTTCAACTCCTTGGCGAGCTTCTTCGCATAAGGTGACGCAACAATCCTCTTCCCTCCCTCTGAAGCAGGATGACTGGACGCAACAACCGGAGCCACCGCCACCGCAGCCGAGCGGCGCCGCAGCCTTTTCCGGTTGAGATTCCAGCGCCGGTGCCGGTGCGGGAGCGGGAGAGGAAGAGGAAGAGGAGAGAGGAGGCTCTGGACTTGGCCTGAGGAATCTCGTCCTTGGTCTCGGCGAGGAAGGCGATGGGGGATCCGACGGCGGCGACGCCGCCTTCCTCGACGACGATGGCGGCGAGGTAGCCGTCGTAGAAGGTCTCGACGTCCATGTCGGCCTTGTCGGACTCGACTACGACGACGCTGTCGCCCTTGGAGAGCTTGTCGCCTTCGGATTTGGTCCAGGAGACGATTTTGCCCTCAGTCATCGTCGAGCTAAGCGCCGGCATGAAAATCTCTCGGATCCTGGCCCGAACGACGAGCGGAGCCGTCGTTTTGCGGTGGACAATGGGGGTGCAGCGGAGGGCGGAAGAGGAAGGGATGAAGGGGGTGTGGAGAATGTGAGCCATCGTTGAATGGGAATGAATGCGTTTGGATTGAAGAGAAACGAAATGAGTGTGTGTTGTTGAGTAGTGTTAAGTAAAAAGGGTTTTCCTCGAATTCATCGAAACAAGACGGAGGTTCCAACTCTAACCAACCACCATTACCATACCGCCCAATGTTAGTAACGTCTTTTAAGTGTTGCGTTCATCTTTATTCAGTATTCACAGCTCCCAGACCACAGGTAACCTAACAAACATTTATACGTTGGATTTGGATCCTGTTATGTTACTCAGTGACCCCATTTTAGCCCCCGAGGCTGTTATAAATTAGAAAAATGTTAAATTAATCTCTGAAATTAATTAGCCATGTTAATGCCTGTTGATAGCTCTATTAGAGACTATAATAATAGTAAATTATAATATTTAGAGGCTACAATAATAATAAGTTGTACATTTTAGAGACTAAAATGATAATACTTTTAATTTTAGAGATTTATTTGTAATTGTTCTAATTTTAGAGACTATTATGACATTACCTTAAATTTAAGGACTAAAATGAGTGTTTATTCAATATTTTTCCATCATTTCCTTCACTAAATTTTTATAACATTTTTATATAATAAGAAGAAGATATATATATATATATATATATATATATATATATATATATAACATAAAGTAAATAATATAATAAAAATTAAAAAAATAAGTATATAAAATTATTTTGAAGAAATTTTATAAAAATAACATTATTCTTATGCTTTGAATTTTTGTCAAGTGAAAAATAGCAATACCAAATTTTTATTTTATTTTTATGATTCATTAAATTTTCTCTTATATCATTCCTTTCATTAATAAAAAAAAATTGTTTGACGATATGGAATTATTTTGACAAAAAATATGTCAATGTTGAAGATGGTGTATTGGTGTTTAGCTCAAGTTATTCTAAGTTTTTCTTATATTTAAAAAGAAAAGATTTAAATATATTTTCGGTCCGTATAAAATGAGTGAGTTTTGATTTTAATCTTTGTAAAAAAATTTCTTTAGTTTTCATTCTTCAAAAATATAAAATTATTGCTTTTCGGTCCTTATTGTCACATGACACTTATTAATTGCTTAAATATTTAACAAAAGGTTAAGTAACTATCTTAGGTAATACTCACTAGTGTCTATGGTACTTTGTCAACATATGACACCTTTAAAATGTTTTCTAGATTTATAAAATGAATATTATTTATGTATCTTAAAATAAATGTTAAGGACTGAAAATAGTGATTTTAGATTTTTGAGGAATGAAAATAAAAAATATTTTACAGAGACTAAAACCAAAATACATTTATTTTATAAGGACCAAAAACAATGATTTAAAATTTTAGAAGGATGAAAAAAAAAAATTACAATGACCAAAATCAAAATTCGTTCATTTTATGGGACTAAACAATAATTAAGCCAAAAGAAAATTTGAACTAAACAAAACTTTTAAAAACTTAAAAAGTAGTTTATTTAAATGGAAAAACTTTAAATAAATGAGGTTTTAAAATAATTATTTTTAAGATTTTTTATTTTTACTTTATTTCAAGTATTAAATTCAAAAAACAAATTATTTAATAAATTTTAACCTAAAAGTAACATTTAAACTAAAATATATATAATTATTAAACAGTTTTAACGTTAAATTTAAAATTCATATTTTTATTCTAAATTCTAAAAAAGTCATAACATTACTTAATCAATAAATCACTCATGCATTTCACAATAAAAATAATTAAAAATATAAAATAAGCTAAATTATGTATTTTTAAATATAATAAACAACAAATTATTATAAAAATGTAATGAAACCTAAGAAAAAAATGTATTTGAAAGGAAAAATAATATATTTATAAATAGATACAAATTATTAAGATAAAAATTATTATAAAAATGTAATGAAACCTAAGAAAAAATGTATTTGAAAGGAAAAATAATATATTATAAATAGATACAAATTATTAGGATAAAGTGTAAGAATATGAATAATTACAACACAATTAATAAAAAAATTTATAACTATTAATTAGTATAGAATGAATATTTCATGCTAAATTTTAGCATGATAAATTATAATATAATCATGAAACTCTTATTATAAATAAAATCCATGTGATATTTATCTTTGTCATGGGTATTGCTTATTAATTTTATTTTATTTTATACATCAAATATATAGGTTAAGGAAAATGTATACTTTTTTTTAAAAAAGAAAATATTTATTATATTTTAAAAAATAATTTAATTAATTAAAACTATTTAAAAATGTATAATTAACATTATTTGACTTATGCACTAAATATTCAAAATAAAAAAATATGTATTAAATTAGATTGATTAAATTTTATTTAAATATCACGTAAACGTTTTTCTCTTCTCATGTGCCGTGAAAGAAGCAAGAACTTTTATCACCAAACTAGAGCCATTTGCATTAGGACTTCTAAAATCAAAGAATTTATCCTCTTGATGCAAGACCTTATTATAGTCCTCCCAAAGCTCAGACTACATGAATTTTGGGTAGGGGTTGTTGTGTGTAGTCAGTCTTCTAGCAATGCCATTCAGTCTTTTGAGTAAGGTTCTTTTCTTCTAGAAAATATGACTAAACACCCTTTTGTTCTAATCTTTGAGGGCAACTAAAAAGTGCTAATTTTAGCATTGGCCTCACCCTAATTGTTTTGCATGAAGCTAAGGAACTCTCGTGGGTGGGTAAGCCAAGCCGCTTCAAATCTAAAAAGGCAGTGATAGTAGTTAGTCTTGTTACCTAGATTAAAACACAAAAGAATAGGGCAATGATCAAATTTAAAATGGGCCAAGTGATAGATAGTTGCATGTTGATACAGTAGACGCCATTGCATGTTAAGCAAACAATAATCCAGCCTCTCCAAAAGATAACCACCCTTCCAAGTGAACGGGTAACCTTGGAAACCTGCATCAATCAGGTCACACTCCTGAATGGTAGAATGGAACACCGTAACACTCCTATGATTGAAAGGTGAGTGACCTCCTATACATCCATGCTATGTAAGAATTGCATTAAAGTCTCCTAGTACACTCCATGGCCCATTATAGCCTCCTCTAAAATGCTTCAAATTTTGCCAAACTTCATTTGGATTTGCTAGTTGAAGGCCCCATATGCAACGGAGAGCATCCAACTAACTCTTTTTTTCTCTACAAACCTCTATATACATGACTTGGTGGGAAGAGTGCAACATATGTGCAAATTAAATGGTGGTATTCCAAAGGCATCAAATCCTTCCCAAGTGACCATGAGCATCTTGAAGGTGGACACCATCGAACCCCAATCTTTTGACTGCTCCACGTGCCTTTTTGATAGAGGTCTTGGAGGGGCTTAACTATCTTGTTAATTGTCTTTTAGGACATTTTGTTATTGGGCCTTGTTGGGCTTCTTGTAGATCTAATGTATGCACCTAAGTGTTGTTTAATTAGGTGCTATGTGGACTTTAGTTATTTGCTAGCTAATGTTTTAGTTTACTTTGTTTGGGTTTGGGCCTACTATGAATTGTATTGGGCCTTTTTAGTTGTTTGGGCATTTTTCTTAGTTGTAGTATAAATAGGCCTCTAAGACCACTTTGTAGAAAACTTTTGGCATTATTGAATGTAATTAGCTTTTGCTAATTGAGAGAGCATTGCTCCTCTTGGTTCTTGCTTTGAACCTTTAGATTCTTATCAAAGAATTATATTCTTTGTAGGCGAATCCTCCTCGACTTATCAATCTTCGGATTGTGACATTGTTCTTACCATTTCTCACCTATTCTGCTTTTTATTTTCTTCAATTTTGGTTCCGTTCTTGAGATCCTTGGTGTTGAATTTTAAGATCCACTTTGGGGTTTCATCATTTGTTAATTAGAGCTGGAAATTCAGCATCAATTTGTGTGGCTTGCTATCCTATTTTGCTAAAATCGGATTCGTCACTGCCGGGGGGCCTATACAACCCGTCGGGCGAGTCTGTGTCAAAATTTGTACTCCAATTCTGGTTCGTGTCCGCTGGGCGACCTCCATAACCCACTGGGTGAGTGCGACATTGATGTTGTAAATCCAGCAAATTTGTGAGTCTTCTTGCATAATTCTTGTGTCTTGTTATTTTTGTTTGTGTTCGTTTAGTCTTATTTGAGTTAATCTCTTCTTAATTCGTCCAATTTTTATGCCAATTCTATATAGTTTTGTTCTTGGTGTTCTTTTGTTCATGTGTAGATCTACATTTTGATCCATTTCATTCCATGTTAGTTAATGTTTTGGTGTTAGATCTATACTTCTTGTGAATTGTTTTACATCTAGATACTTGATTTGAGGTGAAATTTAGTTGATTAGGGATTTAGATTAAATTTTGGAGTTTTGAATTTTGAAATTAGGGAAGAACATTCAAAGTGTTCTTCATATGTTCTTGAGTTTTTGGTGGTAGAACACTTATTTGATTTTAAAAATTTTGTTTGGAGGGAGTTGGGGTGTTTTTCCAAAATAAAAAAAGTTGAAGGTCCAAAAAGAAAATATTCAAGAACCAATTAGCAATTATATAGGGGCAAAAGTGAAATACAAAAAAATATAGGGTCCTAACTGTAATTATAAAAAGTTTGGAGGCCAAATTGTAAAAAAAATTGTTAAAAAAAATTTGGCCATGTATAAAAAAAAGGCCTTCCCTCTTTAATGAGCCAACTCTCATAGTAATATTATTTTTCTTTTATATAGTTTTGACTTCATTTTGGTTGGGAGAATACACTTATTCTTCATTTTTTTTTCTAGGTTGTTCTTTATCTTTGTCATTGAGTCTTCTTCTTGTCTTACTTGACATTTTTTTGAGTAAGCTTTCATTTCATTTTAGCTTTTATTGCTTGTCTTTAAAATTTCCTTAGTTTTGTCTAGAGTATTTCTATTCTTGGCATTTTAAGTTGAGCTTGACATTCATGACATATTTCACATTGAATATTTTCTTTATTTGAACTTGGAGGTTCTTTGTAAGAGCTAAAAAGGAACAAGAGTGGAAAAAAGGCAAATGTGCACATTATAGAAAAAGTCTCTAAAGAGAGAAACACGAGTGAACTTTTCTATTATTTGTATTAACCTTTTCTTGTAGGTATAAAGGGTGTGAAGGAGAAAATTCCAAAATTTCAAGGTAGTTATGATCTGGAGGTTTATCTTGAATGGGAAATGAAAGTGGAGCAAGTCTTTGCATGCTTTGATTATAGTAATGAAAAGAAGATTATATTGGTTTCATTAGAATTTGAAGGATATGCATTAGCATGGTGGAATCAAATGAAAAAAGACATTGATTGGGGAAGGAGACCAATGATTTATACTTGGCAAGACATGAAAAAGTTATTGAGAAGTAGATTTATGTCATCTCTTCATGAGAAAGACCTTCAAGACAAGCTACAAAGACTTACTCAAGGAAGCAAGAGTGTTGATGAGTATTACAAAAAGATGAAAATGACTATGATGAAAGCTAATGTGCAAGAGAAGGGTGAAACCACCATGGCAAGGTTCTTATATGGGTTTAATAGGGACATCCAAGTGAAGTTGCAACACTATGAGTGCTTGGAGGACCTAGTGCACCATGCCAATAAGGTGAAGAGACAACTTGAGAGGAAGCATCCCTACAAGAAGACCTATCACTATGATTCTTCTAATGATAAGGACAAGTCCAAGAAGGAGGGATCTTCCTCACCTAAGCAACAAGGTTTAAAGTCTCCAAGTGGTAAACATGTTCCTAACCCTAGTACTCTTTCTACTTCTAAAAGTAGTTCAACTAAACGTTTTAAATGCTTGGGTAAAGGACATATTGCATTACATTGTCCAAACAAGACAACCATGGTCTTGAGGGACAAAGGGGTTGTCATTAGTGAGTTATCTTCTACTAGCTTATCTAATACATCTAGTGATAATTATAGTGGATGTGGTACTAAACTTCTAGATGGGGAATTGATGATGTGTAGAAGGTTGTTGGGTATTCAATGTAAGGATAATGATGAGGTTCAAGGGGAAAACATATTTCAAACTAGATGCATGATTTTGGAAAATTTGTGCTTTTTGATTATTGATGAGGGTAGTTGTATTAATGTGGCTAGCACTAGGTTGGTTAGCAGACTAAACCTTCAAACCACCCCACACCCTAAACCTTATTGTTTGAAATGGCTAGGTGATGAAGAAGAGTTGGCTGTTGATCAACAAGTGTTAGTGAGTTTTACAATTGGAAAATATAAAGATGATGTGTTGTGTGATGTAGTTTCCATGGAAGTTGGACATATTTTGTTAGGTAGACCTTGGCAAGTTGAAAGAAATGTTACTCACCATAGGAAGACTAATAAGATCACTTTGGTACATGAAGGTCATAAGATCAAACTTGCATCACTTTCACCTAAGGAAGCAAGTGAAGATCAAATTAAGTTGAGAAAGAAGATAGAACAAGAAGGAAAAGAGGTAAAAGAAAAAGAGATGAGAGAAAAAGATATGGAGGGAAGGGAAATGATTAAAAAAGAAAGTGAAAATAAGAGAGCAAAAGATAAAAAAAGATATGATTGTTCTTGTTTTTACTCTAACTTTGTGTTTGTTTATGAAGATTCTCTTGTGAAAGGACTTGAAGAAAAGCTTCTTAAGGAAGAATGCAAAGATTTATACTCTAACCCCTTGTTTGGAAGTGATGTTTCTCTTGTACAAGAAAGTAAAGAGGAATCCTTAAAGGAGGAGTGCAAAACTCTTACTCTTTCCTCTAACTTGAATGTTGGACTTAATTCTTTTTGCAAATTTGATTGTGCATCTAACCATATTAATTCTTTTGTTTTGATACCCAAGGAAGAATTGTACATAAAAGATCAATGGGCAAGGCAATATGGAGAGGAGGTGGATGTATATGAGGAACAAGCCAACTCTTGGAAGAAGAAAAATTGGAACCAAAGTGTTTCTAAACCTTGCGTTTTCCTTGATGTGTTAATTTAAGATGGTTTCAATTTGCATAATGTTTATGATTTATTTGATACACATCATTTGAAATTGCATAGTTTTAATGAAACTTCTTCCATATGTGTTGTTGTTTGTGGAAAGATTGAGAAAAATGAGTTTTATAGGCATTGAGCATATATGCTTAAGGATGAGCCATTTTGTGTGCCTATGATATCATTACATGGTCTTTTTATTAGAGGAACTCATATTGAAAGTTTAAAATGGCATGTAGTTCATGGTTTGTATAACTTTTTGTTCATTCTTATTTCTTCTTGGATGCATTTCATTTTAGTGTTGTTTAATGGTTTCCTTGTGCTTGTATTTGATCCGGCAAGATGGATATATAAGCATATAAATAATGAGAGATTTGCCCTTTCAAGGGATTCAAGTCTCCATAAATGTAGGATTTCTTATTCTATTGAAAACTAATACTTGCTTTGTTTTTTTCATGTAGGAATAAAGGAGCTAAATTCGTGGACAAATTTCTTCCAAAAAAGAGGGGATGATAGAGGTCTTGGAGGAGCTTAGCTATCTTGTTAATTGTCTTTTAGGATGTTTTGTTATTGGGCCTTGTTAGGCTTCTTGTAGATCTAATGTATGCACCTAAGTGTTGTTTAATTAGGTGCTATGTGGACTTTAGTTATTTGCTAGCTAATGTTTTAGTTTGTTTTGTTTGGGTTGAGCCTACTATGAATTGTATTGGGCCTTTTTAGTTGTTTGGGCATTTTTCTTAGTTGTAGTATGAATAGGCCTTTAAGACCACTTTGTAGAAAACTTTTGGCATTATTGAATGTGATTAACTTTTGCTAATTGAGAGAGCATTGCTCCTCTTGGTTCTTACTTTGAACCTTTAGATTCTTATCAAAGAATTCTATTCTTTATGGCAAATCCTTCTCGACTTATCAATCTTTGGATTGTGGTGTTGTTCTTATCATTTCTCACCTATTCTGCCTTTTATTTTCTTCAATTTTGGTTCTGTTCTTGAGATCCTTGGTGTTGAATTTTAAGATCCACTTTGGGGTTTCATCACTTCTCTCCATTCATATAAGTCTTAAGCAGGATGAGGAAAGACACTTTATGCTTACAAACCATATTTTTAATAAAACCTACAAAGGTTCTACCTCTAATATCACGACAATTCCAACTTAACACATTCATAATAAATCTGGTTAATTGTTTATGTTCTTAGACCCAATATCTACCATGTGAGTATCCAGTCCATAATTGGATTTTGCAGTAGCCTTGGCTCAATCAACTTGTAGCTGTTGATTATGTTGCATCACATTCGGGGGACGGGCAGATTGATCCCCAAGGTTCTTGGAGAAGTATTGCTTCATGGTAAATTCTAGAACCTGTTGGTCAATTTGCATAGCATGGCTCTCTAGGATTGATTTTTCCTCTAACCTTGACTCAAAAGCCTCATGTTATTTATTCTCTAAAACTTTCATGTGACTAATAATTTATAATTCCTCCTTAGTGCATCTTCTAACCTTGTCCACACGATTTGTTGTGGCATTAATTTGCCAAAACCCTACACTTAAGTGGTCCCCACTTGCATATCCATATACATCCCTGTCGTATTTGACCCCATGTCACCATCTTTGTGACTTTTCCTTTATTAGTTCTTTTTGGGTGGTCTCCACCCCTAACCGATCTATTACTGGACCTAAGCTTGACATTATTTGTAATAAGATTTGATTGTGATTGTCCTACTTTATTTCCCCTATGAACATCTTTCCCATGACCCTTACGAGTTTTACCCCATCTGGGCATTACGAACACGTATCACCATTTGATCTTGCCTCTTATTAAAAACTGAACCTACCTTGGTATTATTCTTATAAATTGAACCTTCCTCATTAATCTCATTTGATGATTGATACCATGATCCAATATTGCTAAGGTGGAGAATTGTTGAACACTTTCTCCTTTTTGGCTAATTAATTGCGTTGACCTTTTATGATTGTAGCCATTCTTATCTGATTTACACATAGGGTGTTTCACTAGCATCCAAGGACCGTACAACAAATCTTGGGCATTCAGAATCTCCATTGGCTAATTTTGCAACCTAATTTATGCTTTCACATACCTTATCTGCTTTTAGACTAAGGCTTACGTCATCATCTGCATGGTTGATCTCTAGGCATTCCTCTACCTTTTTTTGTTGTGTCTCATTTGTTTGTGTAACTTTATCACCATTGGTGATGTTTTCTACCAATTCTATGCATTGGTTTTATTTGTGGCATATTTACTACATGGAAAACAAATAACATAGAGACTTTGATATTCTAGTTGCAGGCATGACCCTAAAACATTGATTTGTGGGACCAACTTTTTTCCCAAATCAATTTTCACACAAATTCTAGCAAACTTCCCCCCTTAATTGTATGGATGTACATAAGTTTGTCAATTTTCAACATCGTCCCCAGTTTACTTCCAATACTTCACAAGAACTTATCATTGTATAGTTCAATGGATAACCTAGAAGTTTTTATCCATGCTACTATTTTTCGCACCTCTTTCATCAAACAAATAAGAAAGTTCTCCATCTTTAAACAATAATGTAATGATTTTCCATCATCCATAAATCTTCAAATAATGCATGTTTGTAATATTTCAAGGCTGAGAACTAAAACAAATAATATTCTTGTGGCACATCAATTATGCACAAATTGCCTTTTTTACCCCAACTACATTGCAATTTTGCTTCTAAGGCTTTGGAGCTCACCTTTTTATCCATAACACTCACAATAAGTGAACTTTGCCACAAAGCACACAATTTCTCATATTCCTCCTTTAATATTGGGATTACTGGACAAAGATCTAATTCACAAGGATGATCTAGGGCATCCTCCTCCATCATATAAACCATATTCTCTAGTATTTCCACATCATTTGGCATACTAATCAATGAGTTAGAAATAATATCACTTGAATGAAGAAGTAAATCTTTGTAAGATTTAGAAGTTCGAGTTGGACTCCCCCTCTTCTGCATTCTCTATCATCATCACAACATCCACATGCTCCTCTCTCTCCCTTATTTCCACTTTTTTCGTGCTCCGTTTCAATAGATCGTCCTCTTTAATAGTTGGAGCCAACTCAAAAACCATACTAGAGCCTTCCTCCATCATATATTAATTTCATTGTTATTCTTTCCTTAAATTTAAGGGGAGTGTATTGGATTGAGATTTTAAAAGACTATTTTGGCATAAAAAAGTCTTGTGAAATTTAAAAGACTATGTAGGTATGTAATGATTTATAAGATTTTTTAAAAGACTTTTGTAATCAGGATTTTATAGTTTGGATTTTAATGAATTTATATCATAAAAATTTATAAGATTTGAAAATACTTTATAAATTTATAAGATTTGAAAGGACCTCATGAATTTTTATAAAACATTCAAGGTTACAAGAGTTAATAAATAACATAACAAAAAATGATAAGGTTTGGGTAAAAAAAAGTAAAATCAATACACTTTTTCTAATATTTTAATAGCTACTTGTTTCTAACTCCATGTCTTACTAATTTTGCCAAAATAAAAATATTTGTTTTCTAATACATAAAACAAATTATTACCTATCGCCTAACCATATTTCATTGTTGTCTGAGTGATGCGTAGCATTTTAGACCATGATTTGCATTTTAATCCATGCAGGTTTGCTTGCATTTTATCTTATTAGGAGTAGTTTTAGTACTAATTTCCTTAGTTTAATCATTTAGAACACTTAAGGTGTGTTTTTGTGTTTATGGATTTTAGGAAAGTTTAGCATGAATTGATTTGGCTTTGGAGCTTAAACATCTAAACTTGGAGTTATTCGAAACCAAGGAAGAGCAATGGAAAGTTTGTTGAAACCTTATTCAAGCAAGGAAGGGATCACAAGCATCTACATTGGAAGAAAATTGAAGAAAAGAAGTGAATCTTGCAACTAAAAAGCGCCACAGACTAGGTGTGGCGATTGCCACAAGTGTGGTAGATTTCACGAAGAGCACCAAAAAGCACCATGGGCAGATTGTGGTAAATGCCACTGCTATGGTAAATTTTAGGAGGACACTACGAAGGCTACTAGAAAGCATCAGGGGTAGACTGTGGTAAACGCCACGGGGGTGACGAGTGACTGACGCAACTTTTCATTAGTTTTCTGTTTTTAATTGCTTTGGTCTTGGACCCTTTTGTAACCCTAGATATAAATAAACCTTTTAGGCTTAGGAAAAAGGCAATGAACCCTACGGGGGGTGATGGCTTAGGAGTGAGGGAATTGTTTTCGTCTTTTTTTCCTTCTTCCTCCGGGTTTGAATGTTCTTTTTTAATTTGCTTTCTCAATGATTATATCTTCATAGTTCTTCTTTTTCTAGGACTAGGGCCTAATCCTTGACAACTATTGATATTTAATTAAATTATCTTTATGTTCTTTTGGTTTTTCCTCTTGATTCTTTTCTCTATTGATTTTATATATGCAAAGTGACTAACTACCGTTTTTCATAACTTTAGATGTTTAGGGAAGGACTGAAAGGTGAACCTAATTATTGGAACCATAGAGAATGAACTTAGGCATTAAATTATGAAAGTAGATTTAATCCTTTGAGGGCTCAATGAATTAACAAAGAACTTAATGAGTTTAATTGAACATAGCCACCATGAAAGTAGGGTTCAATTTAATTAGATACATCTTTGTATTCTGAAAGGGAATATAAGTTACCTTAGGTAATTCACCTTTAAAGAGAAACAACAAGAGCATTTAGATAAGGAGATTAGGTCAATAGGAAGTCATGGTATGAACCCCCAATCCTGGAAGCTTCCTTATCATTAACTTTATCTTTTTAAAATATTTGCTTTATTTTTACTTTAAATCTTTATCTTTGATTCTATCTTTAAAATCTATAATTCTTCTCAATCTTTTCTCTCTTTTTTATCTTTTCGTATCACGATAAATTGGTAAGCATAAACCACAATCCTTGTGGATTCGATATTTTATTACTTGACGACAACTGTACACTTGCCGTTTTCCCACATCAAGTTTTTGGTACCATTGTCGGGGACTATGCCATCTTGCTCATCAATTTGTTTGTAGTTTGATTAGGTTGAACAATTTTTTCCTTTTTTTTTTTATTTTATCTCCTTTTCTACTTCTTTTCTTATGCTTACTCTGTCATTTTGCAAGTAACTACAGTCATGGCTACAGTAGCTGGGAATTACTACTAGTGGGGTAGTGAGAGAAGTTACTATCCAAGGGAAACCAAGCAAATCTAAACTTGAGACTTTTATTGAGGACTTTATCTCAATTGAAACCAAGCAAAATGAGGAGTGGAGGCTTAAGCGTATTGAGTGCATCATGGAAAGCTGCATCTCAGAGAAAATTAAGCACAACAAGTTTGTGCATAATTCCATTCGAAAGTTGATAACTAGGATGGAAAGCATGGAAGTCCACCAAAAAGATGCTAGAGACTCAGATTACTCAATATGCAAGTTCCACTATGAGACTCCTTAAGGTTCCTAAAGCTATAGAGGATAAGGACATGAATGAAGAAACAGAAAAGCCTAAGACACAACCCTTAGAGGAAGTGTCCAAATATGTACCCTACATTTCTTCTCATCAGGATAAATTGGAAAAGATAGGGACCTTATTTAAAGGTGAAGATCAAAAGAAAAAGCACACTCCACGGGTAAGACCTAAACCACTTCCTTGGTTGCTCAGGTATAACCTTCTTGGACCTGACTCTATTGTTGATATTGTTTGGACTAAAACTAAAACTAAAAGAAAACTTAGAGAATGGTCCTTGAAGTTAGGGGATACTTACCTCACTTTGTAAGTATTTTTTTTCCTACTTTTTTCTTTTAAGCTATTACATTGGGGACCATGTAAGTTTTTAAGTTTGAGGTTGTTATGGGTCATGCATTGCATTCATTTTATTTGTATTCTTTTCTTTTTCTTACTTAGGACACATGCATGTTAGGTTGTTATTACATTGCATATTGTTTAGGATTGTATAGAAGTAGTGTTTGCTTTATTGCATCAAACTTCCTTGAAACTTCTGCACCTCTCTATGTGTCTAATTATGTTTCTCTTTGAATCCAAAGGATTGATTGCATGACTTGTTTGAATTTACAGTAGAAAATATGGCATGATTACCTCTAGGCAAGTTGAGAATTACATAAATTTTTCCTATTTGAGTGCTTGCATGGATTTGACCTACAAATGTGAGATTTGAGCCTTAATTGGGGAATAATTCACTGCATGCCTCCATTCTTTGCTTGAGTGTGAATTTCTCTTTATTGCATCCTTTAAAACTTGCTCTAGAACCTTGTTAAAGGTGTAATTTCTGTATTCATTAATTAATGTGATCAAGGAAATTAGGAATCTTCCTTCAGACCCTTAAGTTAGATTGAAAATTTGACCTTTAATTGTTCATTTGAGTCATGTATTATGATTTCCTTTGGTGTCCTGTTGTTTATGTTTTGAATTTTCTTGGTACCTTAAGGAATACATTATTGTGAATAAAAATTGGGGTGTTTTGTATAATGTTTTCAAAGTTGATGAATTGGAAGAAGAGAGAATGCTCAGCCAAAAAGTTCCAAGGGATGAAAGTGGTGAAATAAATTGAAATAAAAAAAGAAAAAAAGATAAAAAACGAAGAGAAAGTGAAATGAAAATGTGGAGAAAAGTGTGAAAGTATGAACAAAGGAAGTTGAGGAAGGAAACAAGAAGCAAGTTTGGTTATATCCCCTCACTGTTATAATTGGTTGCTTAATGTATCCTTTGTTGGGGTACTATGATTGCTTTGAAGCCTTTTATATATCCCTCCTTTCAATTTCCCACCTTATTGTTTCTCCCTTGGCCACGTTATATCCCTATGAAAGACCTTGTGATTTATCCATGTTGTTAGGATACTCTAATGGTGATGAGGTTCCTTATCAAGCCTATGGTAAGTGCTTTAACTGAGAAAAGAGAGCGTAATTTCTTGATACCTAAACACTTTGAGTGTGGAAAGGTGAGTGACCTTGTCTGTGTAAGCACTATTTCGGGAGGAATTGAGCTCTAATTGGACTTGTATGAGGTTGTTTGTTGTTTAACTCAAAATCTACTGCTTGTACTTTTACTCCCTTGACCTTTTGATTCATTGGATTCCACTATGCTGCTAGAACAGTAGTGATTGCTTAGGGATTTTAAAAGATTATGTAGGAATGTAATGACTTATAAGATTTTTTTAAAAGACTTTTGTAATCAAGATTTTATAGTTTGGATTTTAATGAATTTATATCATAAGAATTTGTAAGATTTGAAAAGACTTTATAAATTTATAAGATTTAAGAGGACCTCATGAATTTTTAGAAAACATTCAAGGTTACAAGAGTCAATGAAAAACATAATAAAAAAATGATAAGGTTTGGATAAAAAAAAAAGTAAAACCAATACAATTTTTTTTAATATTTTAATAGCTAATTGGTTCTAACTTTATGTCCTACTAATTTTGCCAAAATAAAAATATTTGTTTTCTAATACACAAAACAAATTATTACTATCGCCTAATTGTATTTTATTACTGTCTAAGACTCTTTTTAATACCTCAATCACATAACAAGTCATAGTTTATAGTGCTTGCTTAGTATTGAAGAACTATTGATCCATAAGCACATGCCATTGTTATCTAAATAATAGGGAGTGTCCAAGAACAAACAAATAAAGAACTTCACCATGAAAAGGAAAAAATAAGTTCAAACTTCGTAATAATTTTATGAGGGAAAAAGTTCCTAATAATATTAGGGAACATGAAATCCATGTAACTCACATTATAGAACGCACTATTTTATTCGAAGTTGAAATGAAGTCTTATAATTTATGTTGGGATTAGTGTGCGAGTGTGTGATTGGCATTGGTGATGCATGAAATTTTTTACGTGTTTTTGACATTGTCTTTTTGGTGTACATAATGAATTTGTCAAAACAAGTTGACAAAGGCAAATAGAAAGGCCTTTTACCTAATTGCAAAGATGTGTAGGATTAGAAGTAAGAGATGACCAAATATAATATCAATGTCCATACCACCTTCAACCAATAAAAAAGGAATTATGTGTGATGGAAGAAAAAAAAAATCTGGCAACGGTAGAAAAAGAAAGAATGAAAAAGTAGAAAAGTCTTAAATGTTCGTGTGGAATTGTTGGATGTGTGTAGTATTTATACATATCATTGAAAAGTCACATGAAATCCACCTTACAAAACAATCTATTGAAATTTATATGTTTTTGAATACCAAAAGACTTTTTGTAAGTCGTAAAAAAACTCAATTGAATACCACAAGATTTTCTTATTCGTTTAAAAAATTCTTGATAGTCTTAATTAAATACCACAAGACTTATTTATATTATTAAAAAGTCTTGATTTAATACCATAAGAATTTTTTTATCACAAAAAAGTCTTTTAAAATCCTTTAAAATTTCAATCCAATACACTCCCTAATATTTCCACATCATTTAAAATCTCTGGTATTTCTACATCATTTGGTACACTAATGAGTGAGTTAGAAATAACATCACTTGAATGAAGTAAATCTTTGTAAGATTTGGAAGTCCTAGTTGGACTCCCTTCTTCCGCATTCTCTATCATCATCACAACATTCACATGCTCCTCTTTCTCCCTTATTTCCACCTTTTTGTGTTCCATTTCAATATATCGTCCTATTTAATAGTAGGAGCCAACTCAAAAACCCTACCAGAACCTTCCTCCATCATATATTATACTTTCATTATTATTCTTTCCTCAAGTTTAACTCTCACTAATAATCCTTTACAAGTTATCTACAAGTAAATATGATTTTTATAAACTGATAAACAAAGAAGGAGATTGAGTTTGTTAGCCATAAGCATAAAAGATTTCTGACAAAAATCATAAGAAAAAACAAGTAGGGTTTTACTTTAATATGATTTTTATACATAATTAAACACAACATAATTGTCATTAATTGACTTATAATAGCAATAGTAATTATTCACAAAAAAAATAGCTATAGTAATTAAAATTAACATATTAACGGTACAATATTTTAAAAAGCTATTCTTAAAAATAATTATTAAAATAATGGCTTAAATATGCTTTTGGTTCCTATAATATACTGTTTTTTTGATTTTGGTCCTTATAAAAATATTTTTTTTAAAATGATCCCTGTAAAATTCCTTTTTTTTTTTATTTTGGCCCTATTATTTTGTTTAGTCCTTATAATATATTTATTTTTTTCGTTTTTGTCCTTATAATATGTAAACAATTTGCTTTTAATCCTTACCATTTTTTTTTCAAAAGGACTAATTCAAAATAAACAAAATATTATAGGAACTAAAACAAAAAAATAGATATATTAAAGGGATTAGAACAAATAAAAGGACCAAAATAAAATAAAAAATTTTACGAGGACCATTTTAAAAAAAATAATTTTACAGAGACTAAAAACAAAAAAGTGATATTTTATAGGAACCAAAAATATATTTAAACTTAAAATAATTCTAAATCTTCTTATAATATCCACTTACTTCCTTTACATAATAAATATTAATTATATTTTATATGAATAAATAGTATATACATTGACAGTGTAAATAATTTTTATATTATTATTCAATTACAAATTATCATGCATAATAAATTTGTTAATTTTTATATAATTACTTTACAGGTCATACTAATAATAATTTTTAATTAGTTGATATTATAAATTTTTTTACACTAACAATACATAAAAATTAAACTCATTTTATATTATTAAGACATTAAATTCACTTTTTTTTTTTTTTTAAACTGAAACAAGAGTACTTATAGGAAGATATAATACTAACGATTATAACTGATTAGGATAAATCAAGTAGTGTAACTACGATGTTCCCGTCCGAGGTGGCACACTTGCTGGAGCAGGATAACCCAAAAAGGAACAACCTAACAAGCAGAGGCAGAAGCAGAAGCAGAAGCGAAGATGGGTGGTTCCATTTTCACTCACTTCCTCCTTTTCCCCTCCTCTTCTTCGTCCTCTCTTTCCTTTCTCTTCCCATCCAAATTTCCCTCTAAACCCATCAATGAATCTGTTCCCTTCGCCCTTATCTGCAACCAATTCCCTTGCAAACTCACTACTTCGTGCCCATCCCAATCCTCACCTCCTCGTCGTTACTCATGCTCTGTAAGGTAACTCCATTTCCTATCTCTCTTTAATTTTCTACCATTTTTGTCTCTTGGTTGAAAAAGACTAGAGCTTGAGCATCATTGGTTAATGGGGTGCTTCATTTGGCTCTTTCTTCAATGCTTCATTTAAATGTTGTTAGTGTTGGCGGCTAATGTTGTTAAAGGGAGTACTGAATTGGTTAACTGTGTAATTGGTGACTAAGTTTGCTTTTCCCAAGTTTTCATGTTGTTTGCTGGTTGTTTTAATTGAGTGGTTTATGTAGGAGTGTGGAGGGAAATGAATTCCTAGGCTTCTAGTGTGCTACATATTTCAAGACATTCAGTTTTGTTACCCTCTTAGAGACCTTGTTTCTTTTGTGGTTTAGTATGGTGTGATGCGTGGATGATTGTTAACTTGGAGCACTATTTACAGAAACATAAAAGCCTCGGGAATTCAGCAAACAGGATCTGTACTACATGGAGATAACCTTGATGCAGTGAAGAGCAGGATTGTGCTGCAGGTTGTTTAGCTTTCACGTGTTTTGCAACAAAATTAAGTATTTTATTATCGCGAGTGATATACTGAACTTGTATTCCATTTTTCCACTTAATAGTATGATCATCTCTCTCTTTCTTACTGTCCTAATTGATGCATTGATTTCTCTTCTATTTGGCTGACAAAAATCAGTACTAGCTCTTGTCTAATGCTTCATTCTAAATACCATTATCCGTTTAATCTTGAAGCATTCTCGTTATTCATGCCTTTTGTTCACACCGTAAGTTCTGGATACTAATTTTTTCTTCCATGGCGGACGAAGACAGAAGTTTCAAAGGGAAATGCCAAAGAAATTCCGTAGTACCCTTGTCAACAAACAATCTATGAGTAATTCCCTATTCTCTGCTATTAATTTTCTTTTTCATAGCATGTTTTCTGTACCATGAATGAATTGGTGTCATTTATTTATAGAGAAACGGAAAGTTTTGTAATGGTACAAAGTATATGGTATTGCTGCTATCAAGTTTTCCTGCATGCTGTTGTTTCGGTAGAAACTGACCATCTGATGATCTGATGTTATAATGTTCAAATTTTGATAAACCTCCGAAGCATTGTAACTATATAATAATCAACAAATACTCCACTATTATGCCCCAAGATTAAGAAAACATAAAAGAAATTGATCATCAGGTTTGTTGGGATGAACTACAGGATAAATTATCATGTCAGCTATTCATTTAAATTTACAAAAGCTTGTAGGTTGATTACATAACTGTATATAATGTTAGTGATATGGATGTACTTGTTTGCTAGTTGAGAAGATCCCCGTATGTGTCTGACTGTGTTCAACTAATGGACTTGGTTTAATCTATGCTATTCACTTATTTGAAGTATTTCGCTGATTTTTTTGGTAATTTGATTTTTCCCTTTCCTTTTCTTTTATATATATATATATATATATATTTGGTAGTGGATGTTTGAATTTTTTGTTCTTATAGATGATGTTCAAGCTGCTCAATGTGTGACCGTCATGACACGTCATGGTTTAGGGGATGGATGACCCTCTTAATTTGCAGGGAACCAAATCACCCTTCCCCGTTTCTTGTTCCCTTTCCTATCCCACCAATTAAAAGAATAACACTTCTCCCAAGAAGAAAAAAATTAAAAACTTGGAGAGAAAATATTATATTTAATCACCTGTCATTTTTTAATTGGAAAAGAGGACAAGTAATTTCAATTCAATTTGCAGTTCAACAAACTGTCTAACCCAACCCATTCAATTGGGTTGGCGGGTTAAATAGGTCAACATAGATATATAATCATAACAATCAATAAATATTTTTAATAAGACCATAAAAGTATAATTCTTCTTCACTAGGGTATAAAGTATAAACAAGAATTAGGATTTAAATTAAGAAAAGTACTTGAATAAGTCATAAAAGTAAATCTAGACTACTTGGTTGAACAGGCTAAGAAGTTAACCTGCATAATTGGCCTAGTTTAACCATCATAAAAATTAATTTTAACTTTTTTTGTTGCGTAAGAGAGCCAACCCACCTTGAATGGTCTGTGGGTCAAGGGAGATGGGTAATAATTTTTGAATTTAACCTGTCTTTTGGAAGGGTACAAACTACGATGGGCCAAACAATTGAAATGGATTCAACTCAATTTGACAGCTCTAGGTGGCAATAAGAATTGTGATATTTCCATTAAAATTAATTGTATTGATTATTGTTAATATTCAAATTGCTGATTGAGTAAAATCAATAAAAAAAATTGTTTACCTTGTGAATTCTAAGCATTGTGTTAAACTTAGTTCTAATATTTGGGTAAATGTCTTCAATTTTGTTTCAAAATTGCAAGTCACTTGAGACATTGCCCCTTTTAATTTTGTCTTGCTGGATTTTCAGTGAATGACTTTACAACCAAAGATCTTGAAGGTGGGGGAAGATCATCCAAATGGGTTTCAGCATTCTTGTTTGGACAAACTATATCAGAAATTTCTCCTGATGTTTCATTTGCAAGCGGCTCAGCAAGGATAAATGAGATATATGAGGTTGGAGAGTTGTTTGATTTAAGCATCCAACTAATATACTTGGTATTGCTATTGAGTTTGCTAGGGACTGGGACTTTCTTTGTGATTCGCCAAGTTCTTGTCCGCAGGGAGCTCGATCTATCTGCCAAAGAGTTGCAGGTAAGAGCCTATGCATCTTCCTTTTGGTCCTTTAGATTAGTAGACGTTTCTCTTGAGCAAGACATATGGTATTAGCCTCCTTGAAATATATTAGACCCTGAATTTGCGTGAGGTTTTTTTTTTTTTTTCCTGGTTTAGTACCTTAATGAATATTATACACAAGCACAGGCCACTTGGAACTAGTTGTTTTATGATCCTTTGTCCTTACTTATTTGCTTCCATTGTCTCAGGAGCAAGTGAGAAGTGGTGATGCTGGTGCAACCGAGCTTTTTGAACTTGGTGCAGTGATGCTGCGCAGGAAATTTTACCCTGCTGCTACCAAGTACTTGCTTCAAGCAATTGAGAAATGGGATGGGGAAAATCAGGATCTTGCCCAGGTTAGATGACTTGTTTGATTGCTAAAAAAGTAAATGATATATGTTGAATTTTGAATTTACTTTTAAAATATAAGAATTGTAGCATCTTTGTGCTGTTGAGTTCTAGTTAATACAATTCTACCACTGTGGGCCTATTCTAATAAAAAAATACTAGTAACACATTCTTTAATACACTCCTTAAATCACACTCTTTATTATTGATCGAAATTTATTAGAAATCACAAAATTATGTATGTTCTACTTTTTATTTAATGAGTCTCCACTTATAATTTTATAGTTTTCAATGAACTTTATCAACCGTAAAGAGCGTGTTACTAGCATTTCTTGTTCTGATATGACTTGTTATCAACTTTGGGTAATGATCACATCATCCAATCCATCAATAGGTTTACAACGCTCTTGGTGTCAGCTATGTCCGCGATGGGAAAGTTGACAAAGGAATTGCTCAGTTTGAGACAGCTGTCAAGCTTCAACCGGGCTATGTCACAGCTTGGAATAATCTTGGTGATGCCTATGAGAGTAAAAAAGAATACAAGTCTGCTCTGAAGGCATTTGAAGAAGTCCTACTATTTGATCCTAACAACAAGGTTGCCCGGCCCCGGAGAGATTCTTTGAAGCAACTTGTTGAAGCAACCAAAGGAGTTACTATCATCAAATCAACAGAGAAGAAATGAGTGCCATTGTCTCAACTCACTATGAACATGGCATAGTTAAATACATAGTTTTCAATAACTTGGTTGTGTTGGAAGGAATTTTGGCTCTATTGGTGTAGTTACTAGCTGAGGCATACTAATGCTGGGAAATGTAGTTGAAAGTGCTCAATTCTCTAATGGGTTACCAAGGCTTTGCTCTAATGCCGATGGTGTATTCACGTGTGAAAATTCCTCTTTTTTATTTTTTATTTTATAAATGGTCATTTTCGTGCCTTGTTAAAGTGATTCCTTTCATCATTTTGTCATTTCGTCATTGCTTATATCATATTTTTGAATCATTGGTGGCCGTGCTCTGGATCTGGGCCTCCACTTTGTCCTTCAGCCACTAGAAGTCTAGAATATGGTTTTACTTGCTAAAAGAAAAAGAAAAACGAAAAGAGTAATCTCTTTGGCGGATATTTGATCTTAGTGGAACTTTATCCACATAAATAGATTAATACTAAAACATAAACAGTTTACGAAAACAAAATTCACTTTTGTGTCTTCGTTCTTCCTGTCGCCACAAAATAAATACAATAAAAGATACAATTATACTTCTTTCATGTTCTTGAGAATTTTTGGGTGCTCAGGTTATCCCGCAGCCAAGTGGTAGATACTAATTTTTTGAGATACGAAAATTTAATTAAGAGATTGACTTATTTCAATAGATACTCTTTTATATACACAGATTTGGATATTGAACTTTTAACCACATGTTTAAGAATATGGTTATTTATCAACCATATCACATTATGTTGGTGTTCTTCAGAATTTTTACTTACATTTAGGTCTTGTGAAAAAATTGAATTAATTTTTCAGGTTGATAGTATTTTTAGTCTTTGAAAAATTTTCAAATTTTGATTTTGATATCTGACATTTAAAACTTTGGTTTTAGTTGTTTTTTTTTTTTAAATATCCAGACTTTGGTCTCTGTATTGGGAAAAAAAATTATTAACTTTAGGGATTAAAGTTTGAATATTTTAAAAAATATAGGGGCAAAAAATGTTGGTTTTAAAAGTCATGGACAAAAACTAAAATTTGGAAATATTTTAGGGACTAAATATATCATTAACCCTTATTTTTCTGTTGATAGATATTTAAAAAATGAGGTTCTATTACAATTTATAAAAATCTACCCTATATATTAAATGAGAATAGTTATCTTGAATGAGAGCGTTTTTAGCTGTTATTTTTTAACGAGAGTTTTTTTAGGAATTTTTTAACTTCTTATCTCTTTCAATCTATCATTTTTAATATATTTAGTTCTAAATTGAAATTTAATATTTTTTAAAAAAATTATCAATAATTAAAAATTAACATTGTATTACAATAATTATTTATTATAAATTTAAAATATAATCTATATGTTTAAAAATATTTATTTATTGCAAATTTTGATTATAATATAATTTATTTATTCAGAAACATTTATTTATTATAAATTTAATTTATATAAAATAAATATTTATTCTGTATAATGATTATGTTAAAATACTAGTTTATTAAAAAAATAAACACATTTTTCATATGATAAGGTTAAAACTTATTACAAAAGGATTAATTCTCATTTCTCACCTCATCTCAACAGTTTCCAGCACTTCTCGCTCGGCCCCATTCTTCAGTTTCTCCCATCTCTATCTTCCCTCTTTCTGATAAAATGATTGGATATTGGCTTTTGTAGATCAAGATGCCACGGTTTATCATTGTTTATGTAATAATGGAGATGGATTTAACATGCTTGAAAAAGACAAAAATATATCTTTCAGAAAGTGGCAACTTGCTGTTAGGTGAAACAACGGATTCAATGAATAATTTACAAATGCTAATTGTAGCAAGCAAAAAAAAATCCAAAAGATTAGTTTTAGAAACACACGTATTTAGTCATTAATAATGTCTTAGTATAGTTTAATGTGAACATTACTAAAGTAATATTGATTTGACATAAAGTAATATTAGTTTCAATTAGTAGTGATGTCAGGGTTGGTCCAAAGATAAAACTACCAAAGCTTGAGCTTTCACAAAAAAAAATTATTTACTATAAATTATTATAAAACAAAAGGTCATATATGTTGGCAAAAAGATTACATATGTTGACAAAAGACTCAACATATAGTTCTTTCATTTAAAGTAAAAAAAAAATTCTTTTAAAGTTTGTTATAGGCTTTACTCAATGTTGGGCTCGTCCTAAGTAATATACAAATGCAAACTTCTCATTATTGGAGGACTTGAAACTCAAGTGGAGGAAAATTAAGGAGAGAGGTGAGGGACTCAAACAAGCTACCTATGGGGTCCCATGCTTCCCCTCTTTATTTTTTTTTTAACAAAATTATTCATTCTATTTTTCATAAAAAAAAATAATGGACGAATTTTTTTTTTTAAAAAGGTACCCTTACCGAATAAAACATTTTCTAAAACTTGACAAATATGATAGAAGCAATTTGTGTAAACAGGAGACTACCCTATGTTGCAGATGTTAAGCTATCACGTACGATTTTAATGAAACAAACCTTATTTACGTGAAGAGTAATTGATATTAGGTGTCAAAAATTTGAACTTATATTACATTATAACTTTATATAAAATATAAAATTAATAAATCTAATCATTAAATTGAAAGTTCTTATAAAGTATATCAAATTAATTAAATTTCATGCAAATGTACTGCTTTATTTTAACTGCTAATGTATTATTTAAAACATAAGCAAATGTTTATTGTTAAATAAGATATTAATAAATGACTAATTTGTATGAAATTTGATATACATGAGTAGAAAAATAATATTAAATACTCGAATAATGGTTAATCAATTTTGTCGTGTTTCTTGATATTTCAAGGAATTGTAGACAAACCATTTTTTAATACCTTGAATTAAAGGTTTTCACCTTTATTTGATAATATTTTTCTTTACTAAATTGGATAAAATATTATTTTAGGAATCAAATTATATATTTATTTTTAATATTTTTTTATGTCTCTTGGTTCGACGCATGAGGAGGCAACGTAGATATGAGCTTAAAAGCTTTGTGCATGAAAAGGAGCAACAAAGCCACATTTGTGGGAGAGTAGCTTCCTGGGAAGCTCACCGGTTCGAGTCGCCCCCAGAGGAACCTGCCTCTACCAGCTCAACCATTATTGCACTTTACAGACGGTTTTTCATTTTTAAAGCCAAGTCAAATTTTCATATGCATGCATGCATGCATGTCCATTCCAACAAAGCAAACATCATCCTAGTTAGTTGTCTTGTGTGGGACCCTGTCTTCTCATCATCGATCAAATCCCACCAACGACTCTGATTGATGGATGCACAGACGAGGTGATGAGAAGTGCCCCCACATCCACTGTGGGCCCCAATCAACATTGACCCACCAAATGGACGGTACTAACAGTGGGGTTGACCAAAATATGCTTCTGCTCTGTTCAACAGGAAGGAACAGAGTGAAGCTTCTTGGTAAATGAGATATTATTGCTTATATAAGCATTCACTTCAGCTCCCATGTTCTCTTCCTCATCACAAATTTTTTCTTTTCCTCAGAAGTGGAGCATTCAGGTTGTTAGAGTGTCCATTGAGATTTGAATCTGTGACTGTAAGTTCTTTATTCTTTAGATTTCTGTTGCTACTTTGATGTCTAGGGTTTGGTCAGAAAGCATGCATCTTTTTTTTTTTTGGAATTTTTATATTGGCACCTTGAATGGTTTGTTGAATCTTTTGATGGGTTTTCTATGAATTGCCTCTCGTTTTTACTCCTTTTATAGAGTCAAAATCTGAATTGGTGTTTATTTGCAACCAATTTTGATATGTTGGAAATTGGGGTAGTTCATGATTGGAAAGAACAAGAGGTGAGAATGAATGGGTCGAGAGATTTTTGAGTATGTAACAATCAAGTGCTTCCTTAAAGAGATTTGATGATTGATTATCTACAAATGGGGTATTAGAATATGCAGCTTCATATAGAAGAACTGAAGGGTGATGGGGGTGAGGGTTTTGCTTTCTTCTGATTGTACGGTGATTTAAATATTTGTTGGAAGGGAGAGATTTTGAATTTGGAATTTTGGATCTGAAGATACCTGACGTGAAAAATAGCTAGCTTGGTCTTGAGAGTTGAGATTACTGTGTAGATATACTATTGACTAAATTGAAGCCAATCAAAAAGTTGATTTGCTAGAGTGATTTTGATTTCATGAATCTGATAACGATTGTCAATCTTATTGTATGTGATATTTGTATTTGTACGGACACCTATGTTGAATGGTATATTTCTTTTAATGGGAATCGTATAATATATATATTTTCCCACTTCATCATATCAGTTCAGATCCTTTTAGTGATCACATCTAGGCTAGTTGGATATTTAAGGAAACAATCTAATACAATATGGCCTTTTCTATCGTTAATTGTTCATAAAATATTTGCTGTATGTCACCTGTTCTTTACACAGATACCTTTGATTGTCAGGGATTTTGATTTCTCAGAGTTTAAAATGGATCCAAAAGGAAGCTTATGTGCTAACAACTGCACAAGGTCCTCTTCCTTAACCTCTCCTCGGAATGGATTACAAACAAATTTGTCCTCAGATCCTCCCTCTTTCTATGGGGTCAGGATTGAATCACCTTTCAAAGAATTCAACCCACCCTCTCCTCCAACCCAGTCTGTACTTCCAGGTGAATCTAACAAAGATATTGTGATCCCTGATCAAGAAAATTATCCACTGAGTGACTCATCACATACCAGTAAACTCCAAGACTGGAATCCAAATGTGATGTTGAATAACCTTTCTTTCCTCGAAGAAAAGATTCATCAGCTCCGGGATCTAGTGCATTTAATTGTCAATAAAAAGTGCCAACCTCTTGGACAACCTCATGAACTAGTGACTCAGGAACAGCAGCTCATCACAACCGATCTTACATCAATTATTGTTCAATTGATCTCCACTGCTGGTAGTCTTCTCCCCTCTGTTAGGCACACCCTCACAAACACAAATCCCTTGGTTGGCCAGCTTCATGGGATTAACCTCCCTTTTGGATCAGAACCAAGTAGTGGTATTAGGCCACAAAATGTTAGTGGAAATAAACTGTTTGATCAGTCCACTCAGAATGATCTACCAAATAATTGTGAAATGGAGCAAAACTACAATATGGAAGAGCATGAGCCAAAAGATGAAGAAGATGTGGATGAGGGAGAGAATCTTCCACCCGGTTCCTACGAGATTTTACAGTTAGAAAAAGAAGAAATCCTCGCGCCTCACACACATTTCTGTACAATATGTGGGAAGGGATTCAAGAGGGATGCGAATCTTCGAATGCACATGCGAGGCCATGGTGATGAGTACAAAACTCCTGCAGCTCTTGCAAAACCACACAAAGAAACCGGGTCTGAACCAAAGCTTATCAAGAGGTATTCCTGCCCCTATGCCGGCTGCAAGCGTAACAAGGATCACAAGAAATTCCAACCACTAAAGACTATTTTGTGTGTCAAAAACCACTACAAAAGAACACACTGTGACAAGAGTTACATTTGCAGCAGATGCAACACCAAGAAGTTTTCAGTCATGGCAGACCTTAAAACTCATGAAAAACACTGTGGTAAGGATAAATGGCTTTGTTCATGTGGCACAACATTTTCAAGGAAAGACAAGCTTTTCGGACACATTGCTCTTTTCCAAGGCCATACACCAGCTATTCCTTTGGATGACACTAAAGGAATAGCTGAGCCACTTGATTTCCAGAACAGAGAAAGCAACAATAAGGTAGGAAGTTTGAACTTCTGTTTTGGATCAAATCCTTCAAGTGAAAATGTAGTTGAAAACATGATGGATGTGAAAGGTAATATTGATGATCCTATGAATTATTTGTCATCGTTGAACTTCGAAGGCTGTAACTTTGGTGGGTTTAATGAATTCTCCCAACCTCCGTTTGAAGATTCAGAAGGTTCTTTCTCTTTTCTCATGTCAGGATCCTTTAATTATGCTCCTAAATTTGGTGGCGGTGAATCAAGTTCTGACAATCTGTAGTGACAATTTATAATAATGTTACTCTACATAATGTCTTGTGTTTTTTCATTTCCCCGTTAACGAATAATCCTCTTGTTTTTGTCCAATTTGTAAAGCCAGGTAATGCTTTGTACTCCCCATTTCTCTATATTGAAAGAAAAGTTTTATGTTTCTATTTTATAATTTTATTTATAATTATAAAAATATCATTTTTTTATTGCACATTAAATGTTTGTTTTCCAATATAAATATTTAAAATTAAAATAAAAAACAAAGTGACATATTTATAATCATTAGTAAAACTAAAAAAAATAAAAAGTTCTTAAATCAAAGAGACCGCGTTTGTTCTTTAGAGAGGTATTAGCTATGCATTTTTGACATATTTTGTCAAATATACTTTTATTATTAAGTAAATTTAATGCGAGTCTGGTGAGTAAAGAAAGGATACAAATTATTTAGTAAAATTACCTTAAATACAAGGCTACGGTGGACAAGTGATGCATGTATTTTATGGTGGATAAGTTTGTCATGACCGTTAGATTTATTAATATAATATTTAGGGGTTCATGACACATAAAGGAGTTAAAAAAAATTAAAATTTTTTATCAGCATAAATATATTTACTCATTTGTCCTTAAGTTGAAAAAAAAATGACAATGATACCAATCTAATTCGAATGTGGTATTGGAAAGTATTGTGGCACTAGCTCTGGAGTAGGTGAAGGAGAAGAAAAGAAAGTTAGAAACTTAATATAGTCATGAAACGACAGCATACATGGCTGTTTTAAGTTCTTACCTGCATTTCACCTTCGAGTGCTACTTCGATCCCGATTTCTCGCCACTGCCATTTCCGTAACGTCGAGTTAGAAACTTAATGCAGTTGCGAAACAACGACGAATATGACTATTTCAAGTTCTCACATGAGTTTCACCTTCGAGTGCCGCTGCGATCATAGCCGCCATTTCGACTTCCCTCATCCTCTGCTTCCCTATGAACTTCTAGGGTCTAGATCTAGACCTCCCATCATTGCCATCGAACTACTGCACCCCAAGTCTCCTTGAACAACCCAAACATCCAACAAAAACACCCAAGCACCAACACACAACTACAAACAGAGAAGACAACACAGAACAGATCTCAATAGCCCGACCATTCAAGAATGAGCTATTGTCGTTAGGGATTTGCAGTAGGTCTCCATTTTTTTGATGACTTCACACAAGATTTCATTTTAGGGATTTCACTAATTACTGTTCTTTCATGAGAGATTATTTCGTATTTAAAAAAAGGATTTAATAAGTTTTTGGTCCTCCAAAAATTGATTCTTTTTGGTTTTAGTCCTTAGAAAAAAAAAAATCATTGAAACTAATCCCCAAACTTTCCAAATTTAAGTCCTTATGTTAAGTTTCTTAATAGATGCGGTTAAAAGTGGGCCACATCAGCATCCCAATAAGCTTTGTTGGTCTGATGTGACCATCCATTTCACTTTTGTTTTTTACCAAGTCAGATTGTAATTAAAAAATGAAAAAATAAAAAAGACAAAAACGGAGCTTGGTTAAAAACCCATTGGGTGGCTTTTTCAGAAAAAACTAGCTCTAAGCTCACGCAGGGCGGCCCTCAGTACCCGCCAAGCGGGGTAGTCATGGGCATGACCAGTCGGGTGGCCTATACGAGCTGCTCGGCCGATGCGACCTTGGCAGGTCTGAAACACATTCCTAGGTCTCCTTTCTGAATTTCATCTAATTGTGGTATGACAGATTCAAATAGTTCATTAGAATATTGAAGCAAACTTAACACCAATATACTCAACTCAAATACAGCCAAAAAATAGCACTTTGTATTGTTGCATGATTGGTTTGATATTCAGTCTGATTTGTATAGTCTGTTAGATATAGTCTGTTGCAATGAACTGCATAGTTTGTTAGATACAAAGCTGTCAAAATGGGTTATGGCTCGTGAGCCAACTCGGCTCACCACGAGTTCGAGCCAGGTTGGGTTGGTAAATTTTGGCTCACCTGAATGGTGGGTCAAATTGGACCTGACTCACTTGGCTCGTGGCTCACCCGAGTTGAACCCGTGGTGAGCCGTGTTGGCTCGCGAGTTGAGGTTTTTTTTTTTTTTTAATATAGCTTACTTTACTAACTTTGTAAGTAATTAAAGTAAGTAGCATATAAATCCAATCATTTAATTCTATTCCAATTATAATAAAGGATAGTAGTGTACTAACTTATCTTTTTATATATAGATATAAAATTGGAATGTGAATATAACTTTTTAAATCATTAATATATATAAATTGTAAGACACAATATAATAAACCTATTGATGCTTTGGTTTTCATTAAGCTCATCAGAATTTTTATCACCTTAATTTAATTTTTGTATATTTTTTGATACTTTTTTATTTATGTATTCTATTTTTAATTTTTTAATTTTTTTAATTTTAAGTGAGCCAACCCATATAACCCATCAACCTGTGGTGGGTTGAGCCGGGTTGAACATTTTTTGACTCACCAAAAAGTGAGTCGGGTTGGGTTGGCTCACTTTTTAACCAACCTGTGGTGAGCCAACCTGGGTGAGCCAGGTGGGCTCACTTTGACAGCTCTAGTTAGATACAGTTTGAGCATGATTGGTTTGATATTCAGTCTGAGCATACAACAAACACAGCCAAAAAATAATACTCTATATTGTTGCATGATTGATCTGATATTCAGTTTGCTCAGACTAAATATCAGACCAATCATGCTCAAACTGTATCTAACAGACTATAAAAAACAGACTATGCAGCTCACTGCAACAGACTGTATCTAACAGACTGAATATCAGACCAATTATGCAACAATACAAAGTGCTATTTTTTGGTGGTGTTTGTTGCGTGGTCAGACTGAATATTAGACCAATCATGCTCAGACTGTATCTAACAGACTATACAAAACTGACTATGCAGCTCATTGCAACAGACTGTATCTAACATACTATACAAATCAGACTAAATATCAAACCAATCATGCAACAATACAGAGTGCTATTTTTTGGCTGTATTTGAGTTGAGTATATTAGTGTTAAGTTTGCTTCAATATTCTGATGAACTATTTGAATCTATCATACCACAATTAGATGAAATTCAGAAAAGAGACTCAGGAATGTGTTTCAGACCTGCCAAGGTCGCACCGGCTTGGCGGTATGCAACCTTGGAGAGCGGCTTTTGCTAAAACTCTAGCAGTTTCTTGAAAACTTGCTTCAAATATGAAACTTTGAGTATTTAGAGATGTTTTTGTTATTCCCAATAATAGAACTCGATAGCCAATCGCCTCTTCTAAGGCACGCCAGGCTCGTTCGGCTCACAACAATCCAATTAGTTCATCGGGCGAAAAAACATTAGACATTCCATCTTCTGAAACCAATACTTTTGATGTTATTTGACACACAATAATTTCTATATGTCTATTATGGATGTGAACTCCCTAGGATCGATAAACTTTTTGAATTTTATTAACCAAAGAAATACGACTTTGTGCTCGCATAGGCCGGCCGACGGGTCACGCCCATGACTACCCTGCCTGGCGGGTAATGAAGGCCGTTCGGCGCGAGCTCGGAGCTAGTTTTTTCTAAAAAAGCGGCCTAGCGGGTTTTTAACCGAGCTATGTTTTTGTCTTTTTTATTTTTTCAATTTTTAATTACAATCTGACTTGATAAAAAAAAGTGAAATGGATGGCCACATTAGACCAACAAAGCTGAATGGGATGCTGATGTGGCTCACTTTTAACAGCATCTATTAAGAAACTTAATAGAAGGACTTAAAAGGGATAATTTGAAAAGTTAGGGGATCAATTTCAATGATTTTTTTTTTTTTGGGACTAAAAC
This sequence comes from Spatholobus suberectus, assembly GCA_004329165.1. Taxonomy (NCBI): domain Eukaryota; kingdom Viridiplantae; phylum Streptophyta; class Magnoliopsida; order Fabales; family Fabaceae; genus Spatholobus; species Spatholobus suberectus. The sequence goes on from CM014735.1 coordinate 22,283,777, forward strand.
CAAAAAAGGTCAATTTTTGGAGGACCAAAAACATATTTAACCCTTAAAAAAATTACTTTTAAAAATAATATAAAACTGGTAAAACTTATAAAAAAAAGGTGAAAACAACTAGTCCATGGTATTATGGTCCATTGGAGAACTGGTCCCAAATACAATACTAAAGAATTTATTAAACAAAATATATAATGTTAGTATTCCTCATTTTTTTTGTTAAATTAATCAGTAGGTCCTTAAATTATTTGAAAAATTTTAATTAGGTCCTCAAACTAAAAAAAATATATATAATTGGGTCCTTTATTTTGTAAAATTTTTGTAATTGAGTTCTTAAAGTATTTAAAACCGCTAAAAATTATCATTTTCTAGTAGTTTTAAACCGTTATAAACTAACATCAGAAACTCAATTACAAAAATTTTATAAGAGCAAGAACCCAATTACAATTGTTTTTTTAGTTTAAAGACCTAATTAAAAAATTTTAAATAGTTTAAGAACCTACTGATTAATTAAACCTTTTTTTTTAAATTGAAAATGGTGGTTCTACTCAGCCATGGAGTTAGCATGTTTATAGACTATTTTTATATATAGACTACATAGATTATTTTTATATTGGCCGAAAGACTGTAGCAACAGTTTTGTAACTGCTGTCATTTGTTGTCTTGAGCAATATATTGATTCCCTTGCATAATATTTTTACTTTTCCTTTACCTCATTTTATCTTTTTTTGTATCACATTTTTTCACATTCTTTTTCTTCCTTTTTTTTTTCTTGTAATTTCTCTCTTTTCCCCACCTTTTACATCCAAACATATGGAACGTACATCTATCATTTTTCTTGCTCATGTGGATGGAATATGGACAAGTCTAGGGTGAAGTGTCTGAGTTGGTGGTACACGGATGAGGGTGTATTTTGATGGGTAATAGCAGGTTTTTTATCGAAAGAATAAATAAATAAAAATTATAAATAAATAATTCAAAATTACTTAAAAACCATTGAAAGTTATGAATTTGCAATAAGGTGTAGTCGTTTGAAGCTACAGTATTCAGTGAAAAATCTCAAACAAGGCCACGAGCTTCATTGAGCAGTAGAAAATCTCGCTCAAATAAGGCTATGAGCTTCATCGAGCGATGTGAGCGTGCTCCTTCTCCTCGCGCGTGCAACTGTCGTGCTTCCTTTGCATCCACAACTGTGTCGGCGCTTGCGTTTTGTGGCGGAGGACCTGCTGTTGGTAGGGCAGGTGGGGAGAGCATAGGGCATTCCAATTGCCTTGGACTTGAAAGGGAAGAGGGTCTTGTGAGAGCTGACCTTAACATTCTGTTGAATGACAACCTAAACATCACCAAAGACAACAAAATCCCCGCTGCCATACTCACCATCAAACGCCTCATGTAAAATGGTGCAAAAATCATCCTCTCTAGCCACTTGATACTTTTGGTTTTGAACATTTTATAATTATAAAGTTGTTTTTTTTTTTTATCTGTTTACGTTGCCTAGATTAAGGGTTTAGGTTTGTTCTTTAGTAGGTGAATACTAATTTGGAGTTCCTTGACTTGTCTTGAAACCATTTGAATGGTAATATTCCTTATTTGATTGGTTAGATGGAGCCATTTGAATGCCGGGATTAGAAGGTAGGGTAGCCTCATGAAACCCAATCAGTTTGTCATTGTGCCTTCCAACTGTTCGAGGAAATGTTCCAACTAAGTAACTCTCCGATATGCTTGTTGTTATATTCATGATGGTGCTTACTAATTATAAATTCTGTTTATTTTTTCTGTATTTCTTTTGTTTCTCTCCTTTTTTGCTTAACTATCTTAGTTATTGAGTGGTACATTCAGAGTAAAACACCATCCCTTGCTTAGCTTCTTAGCCCTTTATTTGTTACTTTGATTTTTTAGTCAACATAGTTCTCTAATCATTTCTTGAAATGATTTCTTTTAACTTCTACATTGGCATTCTATAAAATGATCATAGTTTTACATCTTTTGTTACTGCTTGCATTGTTCTTTTCATTGCTAACAGATACTAGCTAGATAGCATATGAAAAGAAGAAACAAAGTTGCCTTTTCAGATTATATTAAATCTTTTGCAAATGCCTTTGATAAGCTTCACATATCACTTGGTGTAATATTTTTGAACATTTGCTGAAAGAATTGTGGGGGTAATACCAGAGATAAATTACATATGCACTATTTGAATGTGGTCCATGTAACTTTAGTACTACTTGCTATAAATGTAAGACACTTTAGTAATAATACTATTCTTGTTACATGCAGAAATATCCAATTGATATTACAAATACTCTGGCATTTCCTCTATCAACATTACAAATTGAATTCAATTCAACATCAACAAAGGGAGCCACATCTTCGATTCAAGCTTGCCATCAACATCTTCAAAGACATGCCTGCGTTTTTCAATCACTTTCACATAATTGCTAGCAATAAATTGCAAAATGAAGGGAAGTGTAATTCAAGAGTTAGAGTGTGGTCTTGTTCATTTTGGGAGAATTATTACATTGGTTAAGCCTTCTTTTGTATAACAAAGGCTCTGCCAACCTAGATATGTTACTGAACAATATTAATTTCTTCTGTTCCTGTTTTGACAAATAGATGTATTGTGACCTTTCTAATATAGCACCTTTTATGAAGCTTTACCGGAATTCTTAAGCTTTTTGGAGAGTCGTTCCTTTTCATGATCCTTCACTCAAGAGAGTTGAGCCTTTGGACTGATTTTTTTCTTTTAGTTGTATATCCTATTTACATAACTAACTCGTAATCAAACTACTCAAATTTTTATATATCTAGACTTTTTGAAAGATTAAGGCTTCTTTTGTTATTAAATTTTATTTAGGATTATTCAATACACCTACTATTTAGATCTTCATGTTACTCACCCTAAGAGACAAGTCAGATTCTAAGCATCCCAATTTGATTCAATAAAATGATAGTTTCTCACATGGAATCTATACAATAAAGATTTTGATCAAATTATTTATTACAATATATTAGAACTTTTGATTGTCTAAGAGGTTTATCTAAGAGTAAAAGCTTTGTTTGAATTAGGGTACATAATAGAATTAATTCGAGTGGTTGTCAAACTCAGTCCTCCCATGACTATTTTTCTTCATTTTTTTGTTTTGTGCTTTCAAAGTTCAGAGTGTTAATTATGGAGATCGGTTTAAGGTAAGTCACAAACCAATGTGTAAGTATGGTCTAGAAAGGACCCTTCACCATATCAGGATGACAGGGAGTTTTCCATATTAAGTACAGAGATCCCACATTTAACAAATTGTTTCTCATTCTTTCTAGATATCAAGCTTGGCTGTTATTATTAGAAACTGAGGCCAAGGTGCTTAGGGATTAGCTTCAACGAATTGGTGATTCTTTGTACTTGTAATTATTGATACCGTTGTGGATATATTGATTACATTCATGGTTTACTAACTCCCAACCTCTGCTATCTCCCAAAAATAAGAAAAAAGGACACTTTCCTCACAACATCTAGTGAAGTAGGCCTATATTTATTTATTTATTTTCAATTTTTTTCCTTTTTAGCTAACTTCTTGTTGGAAGGGAATTATTAAGCTTTATTCAGTTAATAAGAAATTAGGCGACCACTGTGGATAAAGAATAATGATTGGTAAAAATAGATGATGACGGGGCAAGAAACTTTTGTATTAACAAACCAAACTACAATTGTACATGAAATGCGTATAATATATACAAATTAGTTAACCAAAAGCCTATCATTTCACCTCTCCGTGCCAAATTAACTGCTGGATTATTGACGCTTGCTTGGCTTTGGCACTTATAAATGGGGGAGAGATAAGAAACAACTCGCAACTCCAGCTAAGCATTGAGCTTGCTCTTGTTTGTCAAACTCTCAAATCAAATCTTGTCCAAAGCCTACACAATGTTATATGTAGTCACATAATTCGTCGACGAGAACAAATCCACTTCCACTTGTGAAAACAATCCTAAAATATTTTATGGTGTCAAAATATGAAAGATTGATATTAACCACTAAATTTAGCCCCTATTAGCCCCACCAACAGAGCAACATAAGTAGCAAAACCATGTAGCTGAAAAACCTGAAATATTAATCAAAATGCAAAGAGTATTAGTCTTGAATATTTTTTTTAAAGAAAAGAATTTCCCAACAAAGGATGTAACGAAAAGTACCTTCCACGAGCAAGGGCAAATCCAATAGAGTAGTATACAACATAAGTCCATACAACAACTTCAATAAGGGAATAAGGTACCCCGAGAATCCTAGTGCACAAAGACCACGCCCATCCAGGATAAAATAAATTGCCTCTTTGTTTCTAAAATACAGGTAGCCAAGCAATCATGAGTGATAACTCAGAATAGCCATTAAACATCATATGCACCGGTCCAAAAAATAACGCAAATTGATAGAGATTGCCATAAGCCTCATCCTTAGCATGAAATCTTGTTTGTAGGAACAAATTATACAATAGAAACCTCTTAATCACATATGAAATTTTTTTCCTCTGTACCTACATAAAAAAAATTAAATAACAAAAAAATACATTCAAACAATTTCCTATTGTAAACGACGAACAAAAACCAAAATTTCAGACAACATAAACCAAAATAACCCAACACTTGTCTTTGCATAATGAAAACAAAAATTTGCAATTCAATGATGTATTTTAGTCAAACCCAAAAGCAACACACGAAGACGAATGGATGTAGTGTCGACAAGTCACTAACCGCAAAAGTTACAACTTACCAACTCACAATCAACGACGCGCCCATCATAAACATCGGACAAACACCTCAAGAGGTGGCAGCTACATGAACAACGACCCATCGGGTTCAACGACGACACGCCGCTGATGAACATCTCCCACTCATGGCCCTCGCTGTGCTAGGGTTTTCAAACTCCCACATCCACCAATGCAAATTTACATAATTGTCCAACACATGTCTTTGTATGGGGACCAAATTGCAAATACCATTCAAATTTATTTTAACAAGAAGTCAACATGTTTTACCGGTAACAATTCCACAATCTCAGCCACTCATTATTTTTATAATAAATCTAACGGTCAATTTTAATGAATCACCGGTGTACCATATTAGTAGGTACTTCACCTTAGACTTTTCCGGAATATGCCGTAGAGGTGTTGACCCTTTTTATCTGAGATCAGTTGTCACTTCTAATTTCTAAAACCATTTGAGTACCATGGTCCAAGCTCAGTCACTCAGTCTTGTACTTCTTGTATGCCTACACAACGCCTTTTTCAGTAGCTTACAATTGTGGCCCGAAAATTTTTTGAATCAACATGCATGGCGTCAGTTGCTTAAAAAACATGTTACGAGTAAAGTAATCATATTTATACAATAAAATTTTACATAAAATTTCTGCCTAAGGAGAAAAACGTGTAATAAAATAGAAAAAGAAAAAAAAGTGAGTGTGAAAACATTATTATATAAATAACATTCCTTTTACGGGAATATTACTTTTGTAGAAGAAATTGAATATTTAAATCAATTTAAAAAAAGTTCATTAGCCAAGAGAAAGATTGTAAGAGGATACCACCACTTTTCTCCCCCATTATTCACCAATGTGACGTTAATCCTTGGAAACAAAACTTATAATGAATTACCTTAATTAAACTCCTATTATTCAAGTTAGACCCCACGTTTATTTGTCTCCATTTAGTCTGATGGATGTATATTAAATCCAAGATGGAGCTTAATTGTCCAGGGTGTTTTAACATGGATGCAGAGACTCTAAAAGGAGAATTGGAGCTTAAGAGTAAGTTTGAAAACTCAAAATGACTATATTGGTTAAGAAATTGATCATGGAAATTACAAAAACTGCTCAGTGATGAACTTCAAACCAGCCTTAGATGGCAGTCCACAATATTTCTCCCTTAGAACTAAATCATCTTGGCAAGACCAAGTCAGTCCTCGAGGAGAGCTGTTTGGCCACATGAACCTCTCAGAAAAGGGGTTCACTAAACTCTGGCGAAATTGTTGCACTGTCTCACACAGCAACCCCTGCAGCAGTAAAAGAGAACATCAAGGAGTTTGGAAAATAAGTTATGACAAGAGAATAGAGATAGCAGCCCAAGACCAAGGGAGTACCTTTGCCATGGATTTTATTTTCAATGTGACATCATCACTAAGCAGGACAAGTTGTCCAACATTCTCCTTTCTTCTATATTGAAGAGCACAGTCAAGGGTGTGATCTTCAAGTGTTGGTGAAACACATTCCTTTGAGCTCTTGAAACCAGGAAAAGCCCAACTCTCTTCAATAAAATGAGTCTGAGGAGAAGCAGGAGCGGTTGGAGCTGTCAGCCTGCACTCCTCCATTGAGCTTTGGATTTGAATCCACCACCTTGTTTTCTCCATGCATTCTTCAATCCATTCTAATGCCAAAGAAGCCTCTGAAGTTCTTCTGAGAATTCTAAATTGTTGCTTCATACTGCCTAGCTCCCTTATGACTGACATCGCAGAGTGTTTAGTGTGAGAACCAGTTTATGACTTCTGAGAAAAACAACAGCACTTCCAATCCAAAGTATATAATAAGGCATATAATGATCTAAAACTCATTACCCAATCTTGGAATGATTAAACGAGTCCCCTTGAGACCTCGTAGAAGCTGCAAAGCTTTCCTTGACTCCTTGTTCAGAAGAGAAGCAGTGTCTACCACCATATCCCAGCTCCTCTTTTGTTCTCTACTAATATGCTGCAAACGAAACAAATGTAAACATATATGCTAAATGAACTCTTGAGCCATTTACAATAACAATGATATATGAATATATGTTGACTTACAGAAGGTTTAATGCACTTGCTTGAAATCTGTCCACAAATACGGGCATCATCAATGCTTTTTGCAGCAGAAACAGTCACTGATTTACGACCGCCTCCAGAGTTTGGTAGTGATTCGAAGGGCACCCTTTCCACTTTGTTCTTTTTTAATTCCATCATATCTTGCTCATGGGCCAAGTTGATACGACATTCAAGAGGCTTTCTTCGTGGCCTCCTCCATTCTTGAGCTACTTTTGGAGTCTGGTTCACTTTGTTTGAAACGGCACTTATGCTTTTGGCTGAATAGATGCTTGGACTAAAATTGGTGTTCAAATAGGGTGACCTTTTTGACATGGAATGTTTAATTTCTTCTAGCTTACCTTTCTTTCTCATAAACCACAAGTGATAGGTATTTGGGCTTAAGTTTTCCTTATTTGGAGTGAATGTTTCTTCTTCCTCATCAAAAACAGAGGAAAGATCCTTTGGCATTGGTTTATTTATGACAATCTTCACACTATTCATTTTAACTTCAGTGTCAATCTTAGATGTGCTCATAAATCTACTCTTGCTGGCTCGAACTTGGGGAGCACTAGCAACCTTACCCCTTCTTGACCAAATGTTGCCTAAGGTTGAACTTTTCACGGTAGATTCCACATGGTTTTCGAGGATATCCCTCCCAGAGCATCCTGTCACAGAAGTGAGAGATTGAGGGTTCTGGTTCTCAACCTTGTTTGTAGGGTTCAGAACAGCTTCCTGAGGCATTGAAGAATTTGGTGATTCTACTTGAAATGACACGGAGGAGATGCTTCTTGCGCACCTGTTTCCAGTATCTTCAGCTATTTCATCCACTGAGTTACCTTGTTCCTGACAGGATTTAGCATTCAGGGATGCCTGCAACTTTGACTTCAACTCCTTGCCACATTTATCTTCTTTTTCTCCATCAGATATTGAATCCATAGCAACTTCTTCAACAATCTCGATTAGTTGAAATTTGGTAATAGGAATGGCTTCCTCGTCTAGCAAGGATGAGTTCTCAGAATTGATAATTCTTGATTCTGTTGCTAAAATATCTTCAATCCTTTCATTATCTCTGATTGTGCATCCAAATTCAGATTCTGTTGGTATTACAGTCACTGCAGCTAAGCCTTTTTCATTAAAAGATGCAGGATCTATGTTTTTAATGCATTTGTTTCCATTATCTTCAACTATTTCATCCAGTGAGTACTCTTCCTTGCAGCAAGACTTAGCATTCAGGTCCTGCAACTTTGACTTATACTCTTCCTTGCATTCACCTTGTTTTTCTCCATCAGGTACAGAATCCACAGAAACTTCTTCAACAACTTTGATTTGATGAAATTTAGAATCAGTAATAACTTCGTCAACTATCAAATGCGTGTTCTCAGAATTGAAAATATCTTCAACCTTGTCATTATCTCCGTGTGTGCATCCATATTCAGGTTCTGTAGGTATTACAGCTACTGCAGCAACATCTTCTTCATCAAAAGACGCAGGATCAACATTTGTAGGCAAGCTGGACCGGTGCATTTCCAAGGAAGTTGGTTGTCCAGTAAAAGTATCAGGTGGGGCTTGAAATTGCGGCATCTTGGTCCCCTGGACAGCTTCCACTACTGGCAGACATATGTTGTGTGTCAAATATTCTCTCAATGTGCAGAGCAAATTAGTTTCTCCAGGCATCTCCACTTCAGGACAAGCTTCAATTTTCTCTGTGTTATCAAGTTCACCAACCGATTGTACATAAGGGGGTGACAAAACATGACTTTGACAGTCACAAAGTATATTTTCACCACCAGAGTTTGTAGGAAAACATGATGTTTCAGTTCCATTGAGAACTCCGAATGCCTCATCTTCAGAATGGCTCTTCCGTTCTTCATCACAACAAATAGAAACAATGTCTTCAGGCATCGGAATCTCTTGTTCCACAGTAAGTTCCAAATTCTCATCCTGCAGGCCCAAACCAAAAGAGAGAAAAACCAAAGATAACATTAAACATTACTTAACAAATAACAAAATCAAATGCCCTGAATAAATAAACCAAACAACTGCTCAAGCTTGTATACATCAATTTACCAAACATCTGTACCCCTTTAAATGTCTCAATTCTCAAAAATTCACCATCCAACGTGGTTTTTTTTTTATTGTTTATCATGGTATTAGTATGAAGTATCTACCGTCAGAAATAGTGAGCGCACACAAGGTGGGTATTCCCCTCCTAACATAGTCTATTCCATATCCAAGGCCAGGATTCAAACCCTGGACAACTTGATTAAAGGACACAAGCTGCTACCACTTGTGCTAACCAGTGTTGGTAAGGTTAAACTATCACCTAGTCCTTATAATTGTCCCCATTTTAAGTTTAAATCTATATATGAGAAAACTGTAAGTTTTAGTCCCTACACATGTATAAAAGTTAAGTTGTGGTCCTTGTCGCGAACATCATATGAAACTAAAACTTTCTGACAGTGTAAAACTGCTACAAAAAATTGTGTAAGAACTAAAATTTACAGTTTTTTCATATAGGGATTACAACTTAAAATAAAGATAACTAAAGGACCAAGTTAATAGTTTAATCAAAAGTAGGGGAAAAAAAAAAAGAGTACCTTGATTATCTCTCCTTCTTCATCATCTTTTTCTTCTTGTTGGGGCACAGACCCATCCAATTGGGTAAGAGGAACCCAGCTGAGAAGATAAAGCCTAGTGGAAACCCCAACCGTGAAGGTGTCACCTTCCTTCAATTCCACACTCACCCGGGGCTCGAGCTTCCTTCCATGCACCCACGTGCCGTGCACTGCCCCACACAGAATCGAAACCCATCAAGATTCAAAGAAAGAACGGAACAGAACAAAGAAACGATTCGTTTAACGATTACCGCACCGGAAGCCAAATCAACGAGGGAAAGAGTGCGGGAAGAGGGGTTGGAGCCAATCCTGAGGTGGAAGCGGCTCACGCTGGGGTGCGTGAGGACGACGTTGCAGTCCGGGTGTCGCCCAATCAGGACCGTTTGATCTTCGTTGTCGTCGTCGAGGACGATGAAGATGTTCTTTAAGATTGCGTTGTTCTTGAGCACCGTCAGAACTGGGACTATGGCTCGCTCTTCTTGTTCTGGGTTCTTGTTGTTATTCTTTTCTGCCATGGCAATTGCGGCCATTAAAGGACAAAAAGAATAGAAGAATATCCTTTGGTTGAAACTTGGGAGGGAGTAAGGGACAGGATTTATATTTTTGAAAATTTGGAGAAGGCAACGTTTTCCAACGGCTATCTTTTTCGAAGCGTTACATTTACAGATGAAGAAATTTATATTTTTGTTTTTTTTTTTTTGAAGATAAATTATCTTCGAAATTTATATATTTGTTGAAAGAAGCAATAGTATGAAATCACATGCTTTTAAATTAGATGTTAATAGGTTTTAAATAAGCTTGACTCGAAGATTAATCAAGATTTAATTGTTCATTGTATATTCAAAAGCTTAAAAATTAATGTAGATTTTAATAGTAACTAGTATTTTATTTCCTATATTGTATGTTTAATTACAAGAGTAAAAAGAATGAAATTCTTAGATTTTAGATGGTGTATTCTAATTTATAATATAAGAGTAAATATATTAATATAAAAAATTTTATACTATCAACTAATTAAAAAATAATTTAAATATAACTTTTAAAATAATGAATATAAAAATTAGTAATTTTCAATTATTATAAAATAACCCATAATTAAATGAAAGAATAAAAAAATCTTTATATCTTCGATATATTACAATTCAATTCATTACTTTAATTCTACATACACATCTTATTTTTATGATTTGTAAAATACCCCACCCTAAAGTTATAGGAGAGGTATGCTATATTCAATTATAATTTGATTGTATTTTTTATCTCTAAAAATTTATAATCTCGCAAATTTTGTCTTCAAATAATTTTTTTTTGTGAAATTTACCCTTAAATATTTTTTTTATAAAATTTGCCCCCAAATTTGCAAAATATTGCAAATTTTGCCCCCTACATAAAAAATCACCACAATTAAGATAATTTTGTGACTATTTTTCCTTTAAACTATCACAATTTTCTACGTGAGGGCAAAATTTGCAACAACAAAAAAATCATTTGGGAGCAAAATTTGTGAGATTGTGAAACTTTAAGATAAAAAATGTTGAAACTAAAGACAAACGAAGCATCTAACCCCTAAAACATTTTGACGATAACAAAAATTGTTAAAATTTATGAACCTCTAAGAAGTGCGTTTCATGTGCAACTTGTATTTATACTTATCAATTTTTACTAAAAAGGCTTCATTATATAAGGTTTTAATAAGTTTTAATGAGAGTCCAATGTATTCGCTTTTCAATCATCAAAAGATTTGCGAACTAACCATCCAATGAGTTTTAAACTGGGCATCCAATATGTGTTTTGGAAAGTGTCCAAATATACATTTCAATCATGGACTATCTTTTAAAAGCGTGAACCTTCCACAAAGCCTTATACATTTTGCTTTGAAAATTGGCTAAGTTTAAACGTTTATTTATGCCAAATCATATTGAAATATATTTTATTCAAAAGCTCTAATAAGTATTGAATCATAGTATTATAAAGCACAAAGCAGGTTAACTTATCAACCACGAGTTGTTCCTGAAGTGTGAAAAACTAAGAGAAGTAGAAAGAACTTTTGACATGTCAAAAAAGGTATACCTTTTTAGTATAACTGTTGTCGCAACCAGGGTCACGATTGGACGGCGAAAAAGATTTAAAAAAACAGAGGAGCCGCCACCAAAGTTTATTAAGGAAAACCTTGGAAAAACCCTTTTAAAAGAATGTGGTCTATGAAACCAAAATGGGTTCAAGAGTCGATTACATGTAGGGAAGGTGTTAGCACCCTACGACGTCCGTCATAAAGACAGTTACCCCTAATTAAATGTACAAAATGGATAGCTTCTAAAGTATTTATTTTACCCCTAAAAGAAAATGTCTTTATTTTATTTAAGAATTTTATTTTTAGAAGAAAACATTTTATTTTTGGAAAGAAATTATTTTTATTATTTTTGAGATCAACAGGGGTGGGCCCCTGCTCCTATGTATCCTCAGGTGCAATGAGGAATCAGACTCACGTAGTTCTTTGTAGAAAATCGTTTTGTTGGTTAATTGGTTTTTATTATTATTTTATTTTTAGTATGGCAAAGGCATACTCAATAACCAAATTAAAAGTGCATCTAGAGTGGTTATCAATATACCTTTTAAGATTTCATAATAGTCAAATAGGAAGTGCATCCAAAGTGACTATTTTAAAATCTTTTTAAAAAAGAGAAAGTTTAATATTATAAAAAAAGATTTACTAACTTTTTTTATATTATTATTATTTTTATTGTAAAGGTATACTCAATAACCAAATTGGAAGTGCATCCAAAGTGGTTATCAATATACCTTTTTAAGTTTTTATAATAGTCAAATAGGAAGTGCATCCAAAGTGACTATCATTAAAACCTTTATTAAAATATATTTTATTACTTTTATATTATTATTATATTATTATTTATTATTATTATTATTACCTCACGTGTTTCCTTTTTCAATTAATAACCGAATATAAAGCCGATAAAAGTTGGAGGCCAATGCAAAAGTCTAAAGCTAATAACAAATCCGTGCTTGATTTTCATTCAACTATCAACATTTTATGAAATCTTGAAATATACTTTTATCCTTTTTGAGAAAAAAAAAAAAAGAATGGTTACTATTGTTTCAAAAAAACGAACGCCCAAAATCGAAAGATCTCAGCATGTGAAACATTACTGCCCAACAAGCCCAACTATTTTAAACACCTACTGAGACCGGTTTTTGTTGGGTTGAGCCCAGGGTGTGTGGAAAAGGGGAATACCCCCTCAAACCCTAACGTTTCAATTCTCAGCCTCCAATTCCTCCCCTGGACAGTACGAAGCTTTCTCATAGCGGAAGATACGAACAACAGCGAGGTTGCTGCGACCGCCGTCCTTAGGGGTTGCGATCTAGCTTGCCCAGCAATAATAACAGGCATCCTGATGACGTTGCGGAGTTATGCGTGCTAGCTCAAGGTGTCGGTGGCGCCGTGGAAGAGAACAGCGGTGACTCGCGGACGGCGACAAAGAGGTGGTGATGGTTCGAAGTACTATAGCTCGGAGAGTCCAATGGGAAATGAAGCACACATCGCTTCGCGTTACAGCGGAAATACATCGAGGAGCATTTCTGACGTGAAGAACAGAGACGCCAAGAGGCTCGTTCGGTTTTCAGTTGATTTATTATTATTTCTATGTTTTCTTAGTTCATGGAGATATGAACACTAGTGTAGATTCTGTGTCCGTAAAGCTTAAAGGAACAACAAATCAATATGGAACTGCTTATAAATTGGTGATGTTTGTACGCTTAATCGTGAATTCATGTGCATACTGTTATAAAAATAAAGGAAGTGTGTGATTGTGGTGTCTGTAATTTTGCAAAGAAATGGAATCAATGGCTATTGGTGTAAATTATCGTGGTGACGAGAGGGAAGATTGAAGAATTGCAAGCTACTGTCATGAACAAAATAACATACTGGTAGCCATATTTCAACAAAAAGGAGATTGAATTACCAAAGGAAATCTCATTCATACACCAACGAAAGAAGTGCAAACGTAAGGCATATTCAATCATAACAGAGTGCACAGAGAGATTGAAGCAGGTAGTAAGAACATGAGAAGTTCTTACATAGTTAACAGAGTGTATAAGATTACCTCTGCAACCTTCACTTTCAGCGAGCGATTCTTGTTTTTCAGTTCAGCAAAATCACCTTCTTTCTTCACCAATAGTGCGATAGCATTCCATCTCTTCTTCCGTTCTTCTTTTATCCCTCCTTTATATTTTTGTCTCTCCCCTCTCCGATTTTTTTGAAAATGAAAGTCCCCCCACGTTCCTCCTTTTTTTTTTCCTCCCGCACTTATTCTCAGCTCTGTTTTTTTTCTTTCTTTCTTTCTGTTTTTTTAAAATGACGTCCCCCGCCCCCCTTTGTTGTTATCTCCAGGAGGCTATATATAGGCTATTGTTAAAGCTTCTCTGAGAAGCTTTTCGGTTTAGCTTGTCTCCCACATCTCAGTCTTCACGTTTCTCGCCGTTCATTTCTTTATTTTGTTTTTGTTTTTGTTTTTTTTTAAGGGCGGGCCTGGTTTGGCCTAATATATATTTTTTGTTCCCCCCCCCCCCCCCCTTGTTGTTATCTCCAGGAGGCTATATATAGGCTATTGTTAAAGCTTCTCTGAGAAGCTTTTCGGTTTAGCTTGTCCCCCACATCTCAGCCTTCACGTTCTCGCCATTCGTTTCTTTATTTTGTTTTTTTTTTAAGGGCGGGCCTGGTTTGGTCCAATATATATTTTTTGTTTTTACTAAATGGCCTTCAATTCTGCTAGGCTCAAAAAGAAATCAAAACTTCAACTTTATTCATTTTTAACCTTGGTCTAGAAAGAAATATTCACTCTTTTCTTCTTATAATTATTATTATTTATTTTTATTTTTATTTTTTTGTTGCATGGACTGCCCGGATAAAATTGGGTATTCACAACTATCTATGCAACTATCTACATGATTTTCTCTCTCCTACTAGTAAAAGACAAAAGTTTTTGATATAGCACGAAGAGCGTATCTCATGCATTAAATGCAGCAGTAGAACATGAAGTAATTTCCCTCCAATGGATATCTTCACACCAACTATAAAAAGAGCTCTCTTGCTAAGGAGAAAAAGCAAGTTATGTGAAGAAGCATCTTTGAAACTACCTCTAAGCTCTAAACTAAAGTCATTGAACAACACTTGTAACACTTAAGTTTCATATTCTTTGTAATCATAAAGCTTTGTATCCTGAACTTATTTCACATTCTCACACTTATGAGTTATCTTACAAAGAAATTATTTGTGAAAGCCTAAAGGGACTTAGTGAAAAAGAATACTTGTTGTAAGTAATCTAGGATTGAGATTACGTTTGGCGTATGGCCTAGAGAGACTGTGAAGAATATTTATTATAAGTGTTGTTGTTAGTGGAAATCCTTTATGTATAAGGGATTGGGCGTAGCTCTTAGTTAAAGAGTGAACCAGTATAAAATATGTTGTGTGCTTTCTCTTATCCCTTATTTTTTCTTTAGTGTACGTTTTTTTGGACGATTTGTTTTTAACTGTTCTATCTTACTTGTAAACATATTTGTGAAAAAGTTTTCAAAGTACACATACACACAATTCAACCTCCTTCTTGCGTGTAACTTGTTTATTTCAAAAAAGTGCAAATTACAATTTAGTTTATTTAGCTAAACATAATTAAAGTAAATTACACTCTTATCTCTTGAGAGTTGTGAGTATTACATTGTCCTCTTCTCTTATATTAAAATATTTCATTTAGTTCATTTAATTTAACACCATTAAAAAAATATTCTTTAAAAGATTTTAAAATATATTTTAATCAAAATATATACTAAAATATTTATAATTTATCAAGTTATTCTTCATTCACTCGATATCATAACATTACTTCTTGTGTATGCATTAACATTGTTTCTCTTTGTAAGGAGTTGGAGGTAAAGTAAATGTTTTAAGAGTCATGAAATGTCTAACCAAATTTATTGTCAGTAGTATATAAAAGACTAGAAATGACATTTAATAAACAAAGAATTTATGATAGAAAATATATTATAAGAATCAAATAAGTTAGTAACATATACTTTTGTAAAAGAAATGCACAAATGCATTAACAAATGATTTTTTGGTCAAAAAAGTATTCTTTAATAGAAATTATTAAATTTTTTACAGAAAATATAAGCATAGTAAAAAGTGTGATGCATTTTCATTTATTAAAAGAGGAAACTGTATATTTTAAAATAAAAAAGAGAAAAGTATAATATTTAAATCTCTTAAGATAAGAGAGTATAAGAGATATTTTTATCATAATTTTTTTGGTACATAAAAATTTATGGGAAGGGGGCTCAAACCTTTGATTAGGGATGGCAAAAAAATTTGCAGCCACAGATATCTATGGATAAAATCCGTCACAAGTAGAAAACGAGTAGTTTAAATGGGTACCCACCGATAGTTTGAATGGGCATATCTTCTACCCATTTATTAATGGGGCGAGTACATATATAATGGTACCCGTACTCACGGATATCCGTTACCCGTCATTGTTTATTTACTTAAATACTCTTATTTCTTATATATTAATATAGATAAAATTACATAAAATTTGTCCTAAATTTTCAAAACAATTGTTCATTATAGAAGAAATCTTATACAATTATATACGGGGACAAAAAGAACATAATTTTGTGTTCCTTTAAACTATTTTTTTCAGAATAATTGTTAGAATATTTAAAATCTATGTTCAAAGTGATTATTTTAAGCAATTCTTTAATTTATAAATTCAAAGTGATATTTATAATACCTTATGTTGCCCACAACACACAAAATAAATTTGTTAAATTTTTTATTTTATTTTATTTTTAGGAAGTATCCATGGATATCCACATGTACCTATAGATATTTTTAATATTCGTGGATATCCGCTAATGAGTACTTGCGCGGGTAACAGGGCGAGCATGGGGTGGGTTTTATCTGGCGGGGTGGGTAGCTACTACTCGTGCTCGCCCCATTCTGTTAACATCCCTACTTGTGACCTATCAAATATGGAACCTTGTCTTGCTTCACTCGATATATATTTGCATCTATTATTATGTTAAGAGAGGATAATGTATATTGTAACACAAAGCCTTTGTTTGGTAAAGAGGAGAGAAATAGATAGGAAAGAAATAACTAAGAAATAAGTTAAGAAGTGAGAAATAGATAAGAAATAATTTAAAATTTTAAGTTGTTTGATAGGAAAGAAATAGATGAGAAATAGGAGAGAGATAGAGAGGTGAATAAAAGTTGGTAAAAAATAGAGTGGAAATAAGTAGTGGGACCTACAAAATTTTTAAAAATTTCTCATTTATTTATACTCAACCAAACCACCTATAGTTTAAAAATTCAAAAAAAATTTCTCCTCTCCATTGTACCAAACAAAGCAAAAAAAAAAAGAATAGTGTAATACTTATATCACTCAAAGGATGGCAATTTGAAGAATATTTTGGTAATAATTCTTTTTTTAACAAAAATTTATGAAACTTTAATGAAAATTAAAAAAATAGAATAAAGTGTTATATAATGTATATTTTTATATAAGGGGAGAGAATAGTATATATAATATATGCATCTCTTAAGGAAGTATTGTATAATTTACTCCTATAATTTTTTATGAATATCTGGCTTGGTTGTGAGATATGAATTTGAGAGTGACTTGGTTTATGATATACAGGGAAGAAAATCACCTATCCCCGTTCCCTGTCTCCAACCTTGTCCCCCCAATGAAATTATGACACGTCAATTAAAAAATCCCCCTCGTGTTTAATTAAGTTTGATGGAACAGTAACGACATTTGTGACTTATTCCTCTCTTTCTTCCCTCCATGCACTAATCGTGTTATCCCTTAAGCTCGTGATTCACATTTTTTGGTGTAGATCTAGGTTCTGGATCGGTGAAGGTGGCAATGGTGAACCTGAAGCTCGATCTCAATCGCGATCAATGAGATGTTGAAGCGAAAATCGTTGGTTCTAATATCGTTCCACGATGGCTATTGCCTTTTTGGTGAGGGGGCAGCAGGCCTCGCCACTCGCTATCTGTAGAAGGTATATTCCTAAATGTCCGACCTCGTGGCGAAATCCTACGATTGTGAGAAAAAGGACTTTAGATTCAACGCACCTACTGTTCAAGGCATGGTTCTAAATTACAGTCCGCAACTGCAATTGCGGCCGTAACGTAAAGGTTTTTGGACTCACTACAACCGCATCGCGACCGCAATTGGGGCCGTATCAACCACATTTTCCCGCAATTTTCCGCAATATCAGGAATTTCAACGAAACTGTAACTGCGACCGCAACCGCAATTTAGAACCATGGTTCAAGGTGAAAGAAGATTCTAGAGGCGACATGAGTTTCATTGTAGAGGGGAGTGACCCTATTTACTTGCCCGAGGAACTGGTGGCTATGGTGTTGGATTATGCGCTGAGTTTGGCAGTGTTTCAAACAAAATTTTCGATAAAGGACAGGGTGATTGCAATGTTGCTGTAATTGAGCAGTTGGCGGAGATTAACGTTTTCTTGTTGATAAACGAGCATTCCAGTGTAGCGCTGCAGTATGGGATCAATAGAAGAGAAAAGGAGATCTTATGAATGAAGAACGTGAATGTGGAGGAAGGAAAGTAAGTCAGACACAAACAAACATCATTAGTCTTCCATCAAATCTAATTAAATATGAGGTGGATTTTTTTAAGTGGCGTGTCATATTTTCATTGGAGAGACAAGGTTGGGAAAGGTGATTTTCGTTTGATGTATACTTATTTGGTTTAGGTGGTTTGATCAAGCTAGCTTTAGAGGAATTGCAATAATAATTGACCTACAATTGACCATGATAAACGACAGTGAAAAAATAATTAAGCATTTTAAACATGTGACAAAAAAATTTATGTCATGAAACGAATTAGGGGTATAAGCATGTCGTGATTGACCAGTCAACCTGACCCATCCCAATTACATTTCATTGGGTTGGGTCGAGTTAGCGAGTTGGGTTGGGTTCATTTTCGTTGACCCAATTAAGATTGGATTGGGTCATAGTTTGATACCTTTCTAACTCGACTCAACCCGACTTATTATTTTATTAACAAAAAAATAAAATATTATAATATTTATATATATTATATTTTTCTTGAGTGTTGAACTTGTGTGGGTAGACTTGTATTTTAAATTGAACATGCGTTGAATGAGTTGAACTAATTAAGTATTTTATTTTTCTTATTTTTTTGATTTTTTTTAATATGAAAATTATATTAATATTTTACTTGTTCAATCCAATGACCCGACCCAATTATATTTAATTAGATTGGGTCATAAATACCGCTAAACCCGATCCAACCTGAACTAGTTACAACCCTAAAACAGATAAATAATTAAATTAGTCTTGGGAATGTGAGATTATTCTTATTAAGTTTAAAAAATAAAAAATATTTTTAAAGTTCTTAAAATAAAAGAAAAAATAGTTTATGCATTAATATCATAAATAATTTTTATACTATTATTCAATCACAAATTGTTATGTATGGTACGTGTATTGACTTTTTCACTAACTAGCTTAAAATTTATCATAATTTCTGATTAATTAATAGTATAAAAATTCTCCTGAAGTTTCATTAAATTTCACTTGATATCTCTTCTTTTTTTACCCCTATACCAACTTCCCTTAATTGATTGAAAAACATTATATTAACACCCCTCTTAATTATTTGAAAAATATTACACTGTATATCTTTATAAGAGATATTGTTGTAGATGTTAAAAAATTAGAAATTATGTGCAATCTTGAAAATTTTTAGGAGTGTTAGTGTAATTTATTTTTAAAATTTTTACACTGAATTAAAACCAAAAAAATAATCCGTCAGTCGTATCAGTTTCTATGTTAATTAGAACCAGTTAACATAATAACAAAAACGTGCATTCTCCAAATGTCGTCGTTTTACATATATAATGTCTACAGGTGTAAAATTAGTGTTATAGTTATCATAATTAATAATTAACTACGTACACAATGATTTTTTTAATTAGGGCTACCTACGGATAGGGTTTTCCTTTTATGGGCTCTCTCAATTTTCTTAATTTTCCCTTTTCATCTTCTCTAATATAACCATTTTATTTAACTCACATTTGAAAGTGGTTCGAGTTAGAAATAAGTCACAAATAATGTAATTAATAGGTTGATTATCCTTAATTATATGTGATTAGTTTTTATCTGGACTATTTTTCAATCAATATGATATCCTCTAAATCTTTTAACTATGGTCACATCTTTGACATCTAAGCAAGGCATGAGTGTACTTATAACTATTTTTAATTTAGGTAGCTCTAAGTTATTATTATAATTTAGTTCCTTTTCTTTCCAAATGCTTAGGGAAATGTGTTTTGGAGCATTATCTAACATTTATAGGGATCTTTTCTTTCTTTTTCTTAGTTGTTAAAGGCATTTATAAAGATATTAGATTCACTACTTTTCTCATTTAAATTATGATCCTTAAAGATTGTGTTAATTTCATGATCCTCATTTAAAGATTATGATCCTCTTGGTGTTATGATTATCAAATTTTTGCACTTTCCTTAGCTTGTTAGGAAATAATGGTTACCTAATTTAATTGAGATATAACTTTTTTATATTTTTACTATCTCTAACCGCTATATAAAATGGGTAGATTCCATATGTAAAATCATCCGTTTCCACTCATCTTGTTATCAACCTTGTGATGCCCTTGCTCACTTAACTATCAAAATGTCTTTGACAAATACACTTTTTCTTTTTTCTTTTCCTTTGGAGGTAGCATTGAGTAGTCACAATAGGAGAAGCTAATTGGATTTGATATGGTGAGATCCAGAAAGATAGAGAGAGATATTTAGCATTTGATAATGACAACTCTCTGTAGGAAGAAGCAATAATATATAACAAATCATGCGCACTTCCAATCATTAGAACAAAATTCAACATGGGGGCCATATATATATAGTAGTTAAAAATATGTTGCCATCAGATAATTAAATTTAAATAAAATGATAGGTTTTGGAATTAAAGTTTTAAGACTTAAGGATATAGTTGTTATGAAAATAAATGTGTAAAAGTTAATTAAAGTGATATATCTAATTTGTTGAGGGGCCAAATTAAAAATATTACAAATTAAATTTATAAATAGAAGTCATGGTTCAAGATTAAATAGTCAAGAAGACATTCTCTTTTCCCCTTATAGAAAATAG
Source organism: Spatholobus suberectus (assembly GCA_004329165.1). Lineage (NCBI taxonomy): Eukaryota > Viridiplantae > Streptophyta > Magnoliopsida > Fabales > Fabaceae > Spatholobus > Spatholobus suberectus. The sequence goes on from CM014735.1 coordinate 22,304,433, forward strand.
TGAAAAAACTCAAGTATATATATCCCGTTCTTCCATTGTGTAATCATTTTTATTTAAAATGGATTTAAAGCATGCTTTCCCATCTACATTAATATTCTTTTATTTTGTTGAATTAATATGGGATTAATCAAGATTTTGATTATCATTAATGATATATCAGATTATTCAAAACCTTTATCTATATATATATATATATATATATATATATATAACAATTTGAAGTAATAAAAGAACGTTACGGGAATTCTATCTCAAAATTAAACAAGATTTTTGGTGTCCACTTCAACTAAGAGTTTTAAGTAATAAAATTGATAAATTTTATTTGTACAATATAATATATAGTATTTTTTTTTACAATTAGGACAAAGGCAAAAAAAATAAGTGTAAACTAAAAGATGTGATGTGATGAATAAAAATAGAGAAAAAATTGTAAAAAAATGTTATAAAAAAGTGTGTATAAAAATAATATAACTCAACAAAATCTTTTAAAGCCATAGGAACTGTTTTTGGTAAAGGACATTGCTGCACCAATTTTTATGTCATCCGGGGACTAATTCTCTTCCCAATTAACGATTTTATCAGGAGTGTATCCCCACTTACCTGATATATTTAGAAAATTTAATTAATTTTTTTATTGCTAACCTAATATCTGAACCTAGGTTGTCAAGGCAGGCAGAAGATTCACCTCCTAAAGAAAAAAAAGTTTTACTGCTGACTATTTCATTGCTGCAAATGGCTAAAAATCTTGTGTTTCTTTTTCCCTGACACATGAGAGATTCCATTAACATAGAGAGTGTGTTTGCAACTACTCCTCATGGGTCACGATCCCCCATAGAGATAGCAGATTGTGATATGCAAGTTATAATAAATGCAACTTTTTGGCTGTTTTGGGTAGCTATAGTATAGTGGACAAGAAAAAGAAAATGTTGCTAGCTATGCTGATCATTACTAGTTATATATGTAAATGACATGAACTTAATGGAATTAGAATGAGAGGTTTATAACACACCTACACACATATCGTCTTTGTTGGTCTGACTGACTCTGTGAGTATTGTAATTTTCTCTTTTGCACAAATTAACATCAGACAGCTGCCAAAAAAGGCTTAGGAGTTATAACAACCATGTCCATGGTGACATTCAGAAGATAAATATTTCTTTGGCTGGTGTTGCCAAAATAATACTTACAGAGTACTAATCGATTCAACGCGGATAACCTAGCGTGTACATGCTACAATCGTAGCCAGGCATAGGAGCTTCTGGAAGGGATTTCGTGTCCATTTGGGTTATGTTATATGGCAGCAAAAGAATTTTAAATTCTTTACGTTTATATTTAAAATTTAAAATGAAACTATTTTAAAAATCTACCATTAAAACTAGTAAGACATATTAGTTTAACTCTTTTTATCGTACGGTTCAATTGCGAGAAATATTTTTAAGCCACGTCCCTTAAATATGTGGTCATACTCAACGAAGAAGTGAACATCTCTTCTTGGTAATCAGTGCACTTAGTATAGAGTGCTCTTAAATATACTAGTACAATAATTGTTAAAAAAAATAAAATTAATGGCTGAGATTATGATAAAATACATGTATATTTAAAACAAATTATGATGTTCCAATAATCTTAATCTTTATTTTTTTTAATTAATGGTTATTATCTGATACATTACCTTTTAAAGTATACTTCATACTTAAGGAGTTAAATAAGAAAAAAATTCATTTCTCTTGGATCCCCTCCTCTCCCGCGCCGGCGCCCTCTTTGTAGAGACACCTTGGATCAATATTATATATGGATGAATTAATATTGGAGAGAATTGATTTTGATAAATTGCTCAAGTATGTTATTTTTTTAAAACCATACTTTTTACTCCTAAATGTAATTAATAATGGGTGAAAAGTCAAACAAACAAATTCTTAGATAATAGGATATTAAATTGTTAGTTATAAATATATGGAGCAATCCAAATTATTGCACTGATATATAATTGATTAGTCAATTTCGACCAAATAATTAACCAAAATTTCATGTGGTTAATATGGTTTTTTAACATTAAAGACTATGCATGAAGTAGTTTTGTGTATCCATGCTGTCTTCAAGTGATAATCATTTTCTGATCTACTGAAAAATATTTTCTTTAACATTGATCCATTGATTTCATGCACAAATTGAGATAAGCAAGAGGAATAAGAATCTGTTTGTTTAAACTAAAAAAAAAAATGATTTTATTATTAAACTGTTTTTATTTTAATTATTTAAAAACTATTATTTTTTTAAGTTATGAGAACATCGCAAACGTATTATAATTAATGAGAGCATAAGTGTAAGTGATTATCATTCTCTTGTTCCTCTTAACATAGCTGCTAATATTTATTTTTCATCCTACAATGGTAAAAGATTAAAATGGTCATATTCCAAACAACATTAAAAGCTTTATATATAGAAGACTAAATTCGTAAATCTATTTAGAAGATCAAAATAAAAGTTTACTTTATAAAATTAAAGAACACTCCAGTTACCAGATTTATATGCTTTACATTAATTGATTTCAATGTCAATTTAATTTTTAATTTTTTATTCATGTTTATATATTAAATTAGAATATGTTTCAGAGTGATTTACGAATTGTTTGATACCTATTTTTAAAAATAGTTTTTAGTTTTTAAAAGCAATAAAGAAAATTATTTGATGATATTTTTTTATCAATTATTCTAAAAAAAGAAATGAAGTGTTTTAAAAATAGAACAAAACTATAACGACTTTTTTTATCTTTTTCGTTCTTGTTTTGAAAAACAAGGAGAATTTATAAATTCTATAAACTGTTATCCAAAATTTCTTTTTCTTTTTGTTTCATAAAACAATTTTATTTTTCTTTACAAATTTTTTTAAAAAAAAACCTAGAATGCAATCAAACAGTCAATTTCTTAGTTCACTCACTTCTAAAGAATGACACGTCACTCTATTTTAATTTTAACTTTTTTTTATAATCTTAAATTTGTTCTTTGAATTCGTATATTTTATATTTTACTTAAAATTTATTTTGTAATTTTAAATGTTTTGAAAATATCCATGTAATAAATGCTAGCTAGCTTTAATCATTTCAAAACTCCCAACATTTTTCTCCTTTAAATGTTTCTTCTTTTTATGGGCATACCCTGATATCCATATGTTTTATTGCTTCTATATTTTAATTTCAACGTTTCCCCACTTCTTATATTCCAATTAATTTATCTTCAACAATCCGTAAATTTAACTGACTCCAATCTTGATAGTTAAAAATATTTTCGTTTTTTTTTTTTCTTGTTTGACTATCTTTTCGTAATACCATCTTTTACTCACTCACTTCTCGTCAAGGATAACAACAGTTCTCATGTAGAAACGAAATATATATAATATTTTTTAACTCTATTGCTGGCAACATGATTGATGAAGTCATCAGCAACTTATAAAATCCTTGATTATACATAAAATTTAGGATAACAAGAAACCGCATCTTACTCAGTAAACCTAACTTTCATATTAGATATATATGTTCATGACTTAAACTAGGGTTTTTCCACTTTAAGCCAGAAGAAAGAGGGAATTTAGGGTTCATCATGCTAAGACAATGAGGAAGAGAAAGGGACATTCCTAAAAATAGATATATGCTTCATATAATATATATTTACCTTAATCCTTGAACAATCTACCAACTACTGAAAGCTGATCTTCATAATCCAAGACATAAATAAAAGATAGCGAGCTAAACAAAGAAAATCGCAAAAATATTAGCTAATTCATCATTTTGAGTGTAGATTATTACCAAAATGATGAAGAGATTAGGACTTAGGATTGTGTCTATCACACTGATTGCCATGCTGAGACGGTAAGCAGAAACCTATTTTGCCACCCTAAAGAGATAGCCCTTCCTTCATCTCTTTCAGAAACCCTGAAACCCCCACCTCCCTCTTCCTCAAACTGGAGTGGACAATAATGGGTCCTCATCTTCAGCAGCAGTTTTGCTTGGATCATAGACTTTGAGCTTATTTTGGTGGCAACAAACCCATGATTCTCCATTCTTGCTTTCCATGTTTCCATCCTCTCATACTTTGGGCTATCCACACCATCCACATCATTGTTGAGCATGCTTTTGATCTCTTTCCCCAACAGCTTCTTCTCAATTCTCAACCTCTCAGCACTCTCAAGTGGGAGGCAATCATCCAGTGAATCAAACATGGCTGCAAAGTAGTGCAAAGAGTCCGTGAACCTTGACAAAAAGCTCCTAGGACTCCTGCTACCTTCTTGCTCCACCAGCACAACAATGGAGGGGTTAAGGGAATGAACAAATCCCAATGTGTCAGAGATCTTCATGAAACAACTCAAAGTGTTCAAATAAGAAACCAAGTTGACAGCCACCGTTTCATTCTTTTTCTTCCTTAGGTTGATGACCCTTGACCCTCTTAGCAGCCCTTGGAATTCAAACACAAGACTGCCAAAACCCTTTGAGAAACTAACCAATCTAGACTCAGTTTCTTGAAGCTCTTTGAGGTTCTTCCCAAATCCAGTTATCCTGAGGGATATGCGGTTGCCGCTGGTTGCCTTCTCTGAAAGAGACTGAATGAGAGAGGGCCATTGGAAGCCATAGGAGACATCAAAGTCAATGACATGCAAAGCACGGTTGTTCCTCCCTTCCTCTTTCTCAAAGGCCTCCAAGATAGCTTGGTTTGCTGTGAAATGAGCAAATTGGTAGTAAGGTGAAACCCTGTAGAGATCTGTGAATGCAAGGAACTCTTCCTCACTTGTTGGTTCCTCCATGAGCATGTCGTAGAATGGGGATTTCCTTGTGAGAAGCCTTGCTGCCAAACCATCAGCAAAATAGGCCACCACACGTTGAACCGAGTCACCTGTTAGGGAAACAGTTTGGTATAAATCAGTGAGATTCTCTAAGGATGAATCCAAGTTGTTGTCATCAACTGCAGTGGCAGTTGAGAGCAGCAAATGGATCAAAGAGAGGCCATTCCCATCTTCTACAACTCCTTTCCTCCTATGGTCTTGTCTTAGCATCTGCTCCCTCATTTGGAGAAGCCTAAAGATCTTCCCTTCATAGCTTTCATAGGAGTTCATCATAGTAGTACTACTCATAGAAACGTTATGTTCCCTAACTATCTTTCCCTTCTTTTTCCTTTCCCTATCAGCAGCAACTGAAAGGCTAAGATTCAAAAGCTCATCTTCCTCTAGATCTGAATCTTTCATATCTGAAAAAAAAAAAAAAGAGAGAAAGGGAAGGAAAAAAAAAAATGCCTGTGTGTGTGAGGGAGAGTAAATCTATGACATAAACCTGATATGCTTGTGGACTTTTATGGGGGAGAACTCACAAAAATTCCCTCATGTCATGATATGAGTATATATAGGACCAAAAGATCAAGAGAGAAGGATCAGAGATATTGTTTTTTCTCCCATATTTTCCAATAAGACGGAGAGATTAAGAAGGGTATCTTTTTATTCTTCAGAATCAGTGTCTTGGGTCAGGAAAAACACATTGATCTTTTCATTATTATTATATTGGACTGCTTTTCAAAACTATTAAAGGGTCCCGTTTATGGGTTTTTACTCCTTTGGTAGTTGGGAAGGCTTGGAAGATGCCACATGAATTGGACAAGAGACAGCGTTGTCAATGAGGAATCAAACGTACCGTCCTTGAAAGAATTGTCTTTGCACAGTTTTCCTTCTAATTAATTGCCCTAACAAGTTACCTTCGTGATCCTATTCCTTTTCTCCCCCATACATATTCCTTGCCTTTGATCAATTAGCTAGTTAGAGTTCCATATGTGTGAACTAGAAATTAATGGAAGTATACACTATTGAATTTTGGTCATATTTTAAAATAAATACATTGGTCAGTGACATGCATTTTAAGTAGCTCGTTAGTTATAAGCCACATTTGAGACTTTTATTTATATATATTGCCTCTGATGGAAACAAAGAAATTTGGATCCTAGTCCTCTCAACATGGTTTCTAATTGGCACAATTTAGAGCGACTTACAAGGATTTGGCTTTCTTAGCATATATTCCTTGAGTACTTTGGGATCTTCTGCAAGGAAACTTTCTCGTCATAATATGCCGAGACAAATGGATGCTAACAAAAAGTGACACCACTTTACCCGTGTGATAGACTATATTTTTTTATGAATATGCACTGTATCTATATACATATATGTATGCTTATTCAACTTCATTTTTCTCCTTTTGGCAGTATAATGTGGCATGAATGGGAGAAAGCGTTTACTTTAAACCACAAAGCATCTGCCATTGTGAACATTTATTAGGAACTTGATCAAGGTAGGGCAATACATTTCAACTTTCTGGGTCATCTCTAACTTTTGTAGCATATAGCAATCCATTGTCGACAATATAGCATGTGTTATATCCGTATATAAGATTTGTATTTCTTTTTATATTTTAAAATAATTTTATATTAAAAAAATTCACATATAATCAATTAAATGTTATTGACTTTTTATCTCTTATTTATCATTTTCCTTTATCATATAACCATATTTAATGACAAGGTTTGTATTCTACCATCAATTAATATAAAAAGTTTGTCATTTGCACAAAATAAATTTGTATAGACTCGTCATAGATGTGTTGTTAATTAACTTTTAAATTAGTTTCATTATTTAATCGTTTATAATTAAGTACTTATGAAGGTGCAAGTAAAAGGGATAACTAATAAATTATTTGTCAAATGTATTTAACTAATAAGTACGTATACATAATCAGCACTGGGTTTAAGCAAGAATACAATGGTTATAAATTTATAATTTAAAATAATAATTAATTATAAATAATTAGATTAAATTAATTTAAAAATTAATTTTTAGATAGTTCAGTGAAGAATCCGTGAATAATTTTGTGCCTATCAATCACTTTCTAAACAAAAAAATAAAATAAAATGATTTCTCATATCCAAAGGAAGAGAAGGAGTTATTAATCGGTGTTGGTATTGGTGATTGAAATAGTCATAGGTAGCAGTGCTGGATCCTTTAAAGGTCACATCAAACATGGGAAAATTCTTAATTCTTGATTGTCTTGTTAATGGAGGACACATAACTTACTATTAATATGCTCCACATAGGACACACACAATGAACGTGCAATTTGAGGCTGACATATGGCAGTTTCTTGGATGCATTAAGTATAATGTTATCCAAAGCTGAGCAGATAACTGAAGAAAAAGAAAGCATCTAATATAAAGAAACCCCCTTCTGCATATAAATCCACAACAAATAATCTACGAGGAAATTAAAAACAAGAAAGTAGCAGTAACAAAGAAGACCAAAACCCAAATGCAAGAAACCTCTTTGTCTCAACTTGATGAATGGAAAGGTAAAACGAGGAAGGAAAGAAGGAAAAGTGGTAAGGTAGAAAAACATGCTTTGGTGTCAGATAAACCCACGTGAGGCCCCTCTGCCACCCCATGTCAAAGACAAAAACAAAGCCCCAGAATCCTTTTCATTTTTTTTTTAATTTTTCCCCCCTTTTTGCGTGAGAAAATGAATCAGAAGAAGGAACAGAAAATACAAAAAAAAAGTGAAAAAAAAGACAAAACAAAAGGGTACGTGTGTAATAGATAGCATGAAGTGGACTAAAGAGAAAGGATGGGTGTGTGTGTTAGAAACAAAGGTGTCATGCAAGGACAGGTACTTCAATTCAATAGGCATTCTCAATCTCTCATTCGGGTTAGTGGAAATATTGGGGTTTGTCAGACAACCCCACGTGAGGGTTTTTTCATACCTCTCTTTTCTCAAGAAACAAACACGTCCCTCCCAAATCTATATGTTTTTTTTTCCCTTTGCGTGAGCATACCCTCTTTGCGTGCCAAGATGAAAAAGAACAAAGGTAAGGAAGTAGTGGTGGGGGTTGAAGAGAGAAAGGTGGTGTGGTCGGTTCTGCATAGCAATCGTGTCAGTCATCAGAAGGAAAAATTGATGGATGGGGAAAGAGCAGTGGAGTAAGTAAGTCATCACTCATCAACCACAGACACCACTGGTGATTTTTCCAAGTTTCCCCCGAAAAATAACTCATCACCACTGCAAAAAGGAATAAAATAAAGGAGATAAAATGGTAACTTCTTGCCATTTCATGAAATGATAAGAATAATTTCTCTTTCAATAATTTAGGAGTCCTAAGTAGAATCATGATGGTTTGGAGATATGTACAAATTTACGTGTGCACAATGGATCCGTAGCACGTGTTGTCTTGATCATATGTGTTTAATGTTGTTATTTTATTTCAAGGTACTTACCTTTTTTATTTCCTAAATTGTTTTCTCACTTGACATATGAGAGATTAATCTCTCAAAATTTAATTGTGTTTAAGTAAGGATTCTTCTTTGTAATATTTCATCATACACATGAGTTTTACGAATGAATTTAAAACTATATATTTACAGAATTTAAACATCTTTTTACTCAAATCAACACATATTGATGTTTTCTTTTCTCTTGTAGTTCACATGCACAATCTTTCATATATAACCAGGGTATATTACCTGCGATCACTTAAAAGTAAAAGTAAAATAAAATATAAAGAAACTAAATATTATTGTTTATATATAATCACACATAATTTTAAAAGTCATGTTTAAATTAATATTATTGAAATAAAAATAGCATTTAGCACACAAAAATAAGAAATGTAATCTTGTGACCCTCACATTCATATTGACATGATCCGTGAAATCATGGCTATGTAGCTTTTTGAGTATTGGGAATATCTTTATTTTATTTGAGACACCAGCATCCAGATGTTAGTTGTCTGCATCCTAACATACAAACGTTTCGCTTCTACAGCTGTTGTCTTCTCTCAAAATATTATAATTTGCAAAATAGCTTTTAATACTTAATTTGATGGAGGATCGTGAGTGTAATTATGAACAGTACTGTAATACGTTTGGGGATCTTCCAGGTATTACGATTCTTGCACTCCAACTCTTGGCATCTTTGACACTCTCTAAATAGCAATGATGACTTTGTATGTGTTATCATTAGCGAGGAAGATGCTATTGGTGCAAGAGGAGGGTGAGTTACGCTCGTTATCTTGGAGATTGCAATAATATTTAAACATTTAGAACACTTTGTTAAACATGTATTTTGATTATTCTGCTTCTTGCACTTTCAATTGTCACATTAAAACATTGAAGTTTTTGCCAATCCGTTTTCCATTTCTGTTTGAAAGGTTCTCAAAATCTCTCTACATCTTAAAACTTCTACATGAAATATATTACACAGGTGACCAAAACAAGAAAGCGAGTTTGTCGAACTATTTGCAAAATAGGATCAAAGGTAGTATAAAGGTAAAAGTAAATCAATCTGAGAGCAATAGAGGAGTAACTGTTACGATTAAAATTAACAAGACAGTTTTTTTTTTATAAAATAATAAATGAGTTAAAAGTATTTATTTAAAACGAATCATACCAGTTTCTATATTGAAAATAAGTAGTATCTCCTATAATTACATTGATAAATCCTTATTTAAAATTAGATTTAATTTTAAATCATATTTATATTGAATGTTTAGTGTTAATGTCACACACACACACACACACACACACACACACACACACACACACACACACACACACACATATATATATATGTATGTTTAAATATGTTTTTAGTCTTTTAAATTTGGACCAAGTTTACTTTTGGTCCCTCAAATTTAAAAATAATTTTTTTAGTCACTCTAATTTGAAAATAGCCTACTTTTGGTCCCTATTTTGTAATTTTTTTAGTCTTTGATGAGGACTAAAAGTGGGTTATTTTCAAATTAAGAGGACCGAAAAAAATTACTTTTAAATTAATTGACCAAAAACAAATTTATTCCAAATTTGAGGAACTAAAAATGCCTATATATACTTTTAAGTTTTTAAACAGTCAACTAATCTCATATATATATGTGAAAATAACAAAGGATAAAATATATTAGAGACCTATTGAATAATAAGGAGAGCTATAAAAATGGTTGAATTTAATATATATACTCCTATATTATAAATCTGAATTCATTATAAGAAATGTGGCTTTTAGAGTCAAAAAATTAACGTCAACCATGACACCTAATGTCTCAACACCTGGACTTTCTAACTCGAAAGCTAAGATGTCTATCAACATCTCTTGATTGATAGTTTGCAATAGTTGTGAAACTTTGACTTACCATATCTCCACAAAATAGAACTTTGTGGTGAGAGTGTATATAATGAGGACAATCAATGATTTTTCAGTGTATAGTATGTTGATCTAGATAAAAAAACACAAGGCAAATTGACATGCCCTTATTGCATGGAAGACAAAGGCTTTCACCATGAAATATAATGGAAAAATTTGTGGTCTAATTGTCATTGTTGGTTCCTCTCAACAGATCATTAATTTAGAAGAAGTAAATGGGGCCTTTATTACAAGAAATGGAGATGAGAAAGATGAATTGCTTGCATGTTGAAAGAGTAACAAGTTTGTGAATTGTTTGTGATTTTCAAAAGTGATAGAGGATGGTTAGGGTAGATTGCATGAGTATAGTGTGGGTTATAATATGACAAAACAAAGTATATTTGGGATCTTTCATATTGGAAGGACAATTTGTTAAGGCACAACCTTGATATGATGTATATAAAGAACAATTTCTTTGACCATGTGTTTAACATTGTTATGAATGTTACGAGTAAAACAAAGGACAACAAAATGGAAAGATTGGATTTATCATTGTTCTATGCACAACGGGTCTTGGAGTTGCAACCCTTACCTAACAAAAAGATGGAAAGCTAAAGGCAAAATACATTTTGACACTAGAACATACTATGTTAGTGTGAAAATGAATTGTAGAATTGAAAATGTCGAATGACTATGCTTCCAACCTCGCTAAGTGTGTTAATGTCAATAGGGGTAAGATGCATGGGATGAAGAGTCATGACTATCATGTATTCATGGAGCATTTACTCCCAATTGCCTTTCGTTCATTGTCAAAATATGTATAGAAATCACTAACTGAACTAAGTTGATTCTTCAAAGATGTATGTTGTAATACACCAAAGATGACAAACTTAGTTAGATTGGAGCAAAATATTCCTGTGGCTTAATTGCACTTTTTGCCTTGCAAGCAAATTTTTTTTCTCAAATTTTACCCCTACATAAAAAAACTATCACAATTAAGAAAATTTTGTGATAGTTTTTCCTTTGAATTGTCACAATAAAGACAATTTGTAGTAGTTTTTTCTTTAAACTGTCACAATTTTCTATGTGGGGGCAAAATTTGTGATATTTTGTAAATTGGAGAGCAAAATTCGCAAATATATATATATATATACATATATATATTGGACAAAATTTGCAAGATTGCGAAACATTGGGGATAAAAAAGTGCAACTAAGCATATTCCTATTATCACATGGAAGTTGGAAAGAATTTTTTTCACCAAGTTTCTTTGATTCAATGGAGCATCTACCAATTCACCTTCCCAATATAAGCAATCCTTGGTGATCTGTTTCAATATCCGTGGATGTTTCTATTTGAAAGATAATTGAGTTATCTTTTTTAACTCCTGAATTTTTTTAATTGAAACATTAAGGGTGTATGGTCATTTTACATGCAAATTCATGCGAGAATTAGTGTTGGTTTGACAAGAAAGGTAGAGGAAAGATTTATGAGGAAAGGAAAAGTTGCAAAATTTTGATCTTTCTCTATTGGAAACACATGTAGAAGGAAGGAAGGAAAAATGTGGAGCGCATCTTAATATTCTTTCTTTCCATTTTGGAGAGAAGAGATAAAGAAGGCTTAAAAGAGTATAATATTTGGCTAATATACATACCTTCTTTCATTCCTTTCATTTTTTACACAACCAAACAATCTACAAAATCTTCTCACTTTCTACTCATTTTCTTTCCTTCCTATTTCTTTCCTTTCACTTCCTTCCCTAAACTAAACAAAGCATTAAAGCGAGCGGTGGATAATAATGCTAGCATGGAAAGTTCTATATGTGCTTTTTGCTTACATTGTGAGACTTTTTTTCTTTCACTATTTCAAGAACTCCAGCTTATTGCCAACCACAAGTTTGAGGAACGATCCTCAATCTAAACATGAGGACATCCAACCAACATTGTTAGTCTTCAATAAATCTAGTCATCTTAGCAAGAGGCTACAAACCCACTGGCTGACTGATGATGAATGAAAATATGCTCATGTACATGTCCTTATCAATTACAATGAGGTTAGCCCATATCTTGAAAAAGTAACATCTTGTATTGTATGAAGTTTGTTCTTCACATTGTACATATTATAAATTGACTTTAATACATGCTTGATTTTAGTTATTTCTTGCAATGCAACTTGATCATTGTGAAGCGCTTCTGGTTGTATACACATAGAGTTTTCAACGTGATTCCACTTTGCCAAAAAAAGGAATTAGATTGTGCTTATTTTTTTCTCTAACAGTGTTATCTATGTTCCTGCTATGTAAGCTTAGATATCACTTCAAAAGCGGTGTCTGAGTACATGCACTCAAACAGTGTTTCCCCAAGGAAGTGTTGTCTTAGTGTAAGCACTCAGACACTACTCCCTCAAGAAGTGTAGACAACACTTCCACAAGGAAGTGTTGTTTTAGTACAAACATTCAAACAGCACACTCTAAAGGAAGCGCTGTCTTAGTACAAGTACTCAGACAACACTCTCTTAAGTAAGCACTGTCTAAGTAATTTTTTTAAAAGGATTTCTCTGGTTCATTCATTTTTTCTTCAAACATGTCATGAAGACTTTGGTGACCTAAGAAATGTGTCCACTACGCCAAAAAAGATAATAGATAGTGCTTATTTTTCATGTAGATAGCGTGCTTTCTAAAGACTATCTATGCTCTAGCTATCTAAACTTAGATAGTGCTTTAAAAGCGTTGTCTGAGTACAAGCACTCAAACAATACTTACATTAGGAAGTGTTGTTTGAGTGCTTGTTCTCATATAACACTTCCTCAAGAAAGTGTTATCTGAGTGCTTGTCTGAGTACAAGCACTCAGACAACACTTCCTTAAGAAAGTGTTGTCTTAGTACAAGTACTTAGACAGCGTTTCCTTGAGAAAGCACTGTCTAAGTAATTTTGTTAAATAAATTTCTCAAGTTCATTCATTTTTTTTTTCAAACTTGTTATAAAGACTTTGGTGTCCCAAGTGATGTGTTGACACATCTCTTGGGAAACCAAAGTCTTCATAATAGGTTTGGAAAAAAAATGAATGAACAAAAAAAAAATTCATCTAAAAAAATTACTCAAACTTCCTTCTAGGAGTGTTGTTTAAGTGCATGTAATAAGACAATGCTTTCATGAGGGAGTGTTGTCTGAGAACTTGTACAAAGACAACGCTTCCTTAAGGAAGTCTTGTCTGAGTATTTATACTCAAATAACACTTTCTTGAAGAACTATTGTCACTCAAGTAAGCATATTATTGTGCTCAAACAACCCCTTTTAAGAGGATTTTTCAAGTTTGTCGTGAAAACTTGTAATGGGTGAATATTTAAGAATGAATATTATTGAGACGTTCCTATGGACATAAGTAAAGTATTGAACCACGTTGAATTTGTATTCTTTCACTCTTTCTATTGTGTGGTGATTGTTTGTGTATCATATATCTTTGATCCTCACTGTTGAATATATATGTGATATTTGTCAAATTTCATGATCATGATCATGTATCTAGATATGTTACAATAAAGTGATATTATCTTCATGATCATGTATATCAAATTTCACATCATTTGGACTTTTCTAGATATGTTATCTAACATTGAATATTTATGTATATTTTAATATCATATTGTACGTTACAATAAAGTGATGTGATGAACTATTAAATAATTTTAGAATTGTATGAAATTTTGTATACTTAATCTAATTAATAAGAACATCAAATTCAATGGTTGGATTTGTCAAATTTGCATTCCACAAAAAATTATTGAAGTTGTAATTTAACTAACTTTAACACCTGGTATCAATGGATCCTGACCCTATATATATATATAGTGAAATGAGTATTTACATAACAGAGTGAGAAGACTATCTTTAGACTATATGATCATACACAATTAGTTAGGATTAAAAAATATTTAATAATCACATTATCACTTTAAAATCACATGATTTTATCTTTTAATCTTATCCTTTTATGATTTGATTCAAAGACAAAGATTCATTTATCTCACTTTCTTATAATAAAAGTCTCCTCATTTGATATGTTCAATCAAGTGAGAGGGGTATTTATATAAGAGAGTGAGAAAAGTAAATTTAGATCATATATGGATGTTTAGGAATAAAAATTATTTAATAATTTCATGATTAGTTAAAAAATTACATGACTTCATGTTTTAATATTAATATTTTATAATTTGATCCAATAACTAAGATTCATTCTTCTTATTTTGTTATAATAGAAGTCTTCTCATTTAATATGCTTTCTCTCTCTATGTATATGTGTGTGTGTGTGTGGGTGGGTGGGTAGGGAATCAAGTTACTCTAAGAGTAACATTAAATAGAGTTACTCCACTCAATAACTCTTGACATATATTAAATTTCAACAATCTAACCGTTGAATTAAAAGATTTTATTGAGTAGATCAAATATACAAATCTTTATAAAATCTGAAAACTATTTTGATACTTCATTAAATAAATTCAAATTAATGTATCATATACTTTTTTAAATTATAAGTAAATGTCGACTATAAGATTTACTAGATACAAATGTTCAATTTACTTAAAATTTGGTGTGCACAATTATTAACATAATATCAAAGTATTCAACGGTTAGATTGCTAAAATTTAATATATATCAATGGTTATTGATAGAGACGGACATACATTAGTGTTTTTTAGGAGTTTTAATTTATATATATATATATATATATATATATATATATATATATATAATATTTTAAAATTAAAATAATTATATTTATTTAGGAATTTGATCGTAAAAATAATGATATTTAAGTATTATTAAGTATTTTTTTTAATTTCTTCATAAAATAATCAATTATCTTTTTCTAGTTTTATAGTGAAGATAATAACCTTATTTTTTTAAAATAAATATTTTCTTTTCTTTTTATAGTTTTTATCATAGAGATATTTTTTTTCTATTTTTAAATAAAATATTTGAGTATCATTATTTTCCTTTTTAATTTTTTTCCTTTTATAATTCATTATTACCATTTTAAGGATTATAAATGATTGCTTTTGCAATCAAATTAATGAAATTATTAGTCTTTCCTTTATATTGATTTGATTATAATTGATTAGAAATCAAAACCTATTTATTAACTTTTGTTAATGAGACAAGCATATGAACATTATATAAAGATTTGACAACTTAAATTTTGAGACATACTAACAAATATTCTCTCTTTCTATCGCTATTTTTTAACTATATATTTTTTTGTTTTTCTCTTCTTGTCTTTGTTTTTATTGTTATTGTATGTGAGGCTTCAACATACTTCTAATCTTGAGAGCATCCAGACATGCCAATGTGTAATCTTTGAAAAAGTAAATCAGATACTGGAAAGCAAACTTTGGTGGTATGTGACATAACATTTGTAATGTTAGGTTTAAAAAAGAAAAGATGATTAATTTTTCTTCTCTATAAATATATTTTCTATTATATACTCTTGAATAGTTTAAAAAAAATAATTATAAATATTTTATACAAATTAATACTTATATATTTGTTGGATAAATTTCAGTTTTCCTAATTGTCCCTCATTATATATATTTTTGCCTCCAGTGTAAAAAAGTATGAGAAATGAATCTTTACCAGTAGATCAAATCGTAAAACCACAATGTATGTCTAAACCTTAGACACAGGACAGAGGCTGAGAAAACAATGTGACACTAATTTAGATTATGATTTGTTTTTCTTGTTTAGTTTGTTGAATATTCTTGGTCCTCTTCTGATTTAAGAAACTTCTATTCCTTCATAAGATTTTATTATTTCTTGGGCGTGTCATATTTGCCTTCCTCTGGTTTGATAATATTCCTTATAACAAATACGTCATTTCTCTTACCAAGTACTTTTGTCCAGAATCAGAGAGCAAAGCCATATCGGATACTTCATATGTCATGTTTCTCTAAGCAATTGTAAAATTTAAACACCAATTTGATACAGTAGAGCCTATTTACCTAAAATACTAGTTCCAATTCAAACCAATGGCTTAATTATTTATATATTATTATTTCGTGGTTCAATTATTAGTTTGCATCAAATGGTGCTCGGTTGACTATCTTGTAAATTTAAGTGAATATTTGATTTTGAATAACATGTATAGTTATATAATTTCAAATCCATATAGGATATATACTTTAGAGTTATACATTTCAGACAGATTTAATTAACTAATGTCCTTTGGCATAAGGGGCTACTATTGTGTTAGGCAACCTATTTTTGGTGGGATTTCACCCAGTTTTTTTTTTTTTTTCCTTTTTCTTCTGTGACTAGTCAGTTGTTATTTGTTTTTTTTTTTTTTGACATAAGTCACGTGTTAGTTTTTTTTTTTTTTGTTAAACTAAAAGGTATTTTGGACTTATTTTTTGTACTTAACTAATCTCTTATTCCACCGAATCGGCCCTTTTAAAAGTAAAGTAGTACCTCCGGTGGAGTCACGTATTAGTTTGATGACTATAATATTTTTTCCATCAATGAATCGTCTACTTTTGGTATTTTTAGTGGTGGCGGGGGATGACATGTATTATAAGAGAGTGATACAGCAATAACACAGCATTCAATGTTAAATAACTACTTTTTAATTTATTTTATACCATAATTGATATTTTCAAATTCTGATAAAATATCTTGTCATGACATTATTACCATATAAAGCTTTTTCCTGTCAACAGGACAGGGTCGCTAGACATGCACGATACCAATTTAGAAAACTAACGATATTCTTATTTGAGTTAGTTATTTTCAATTGTTATTTTATTTATGAAAGTTTTTTTCGTGGAAATTTTACGTAAGTGTTAATTACTAGCTTATGTATTTTTGCTGAATACTAGCTACAAAGGAAAAAAAATACGAAGATAATTGCCATAAAAATCTTAGATAATGTTGACTATACACGCCGAACAGTGTTAATTAGCTAAAGAAACACAAACCCGGGCACAAATTACCGTTGGTTGGCAAAAAATTAGCAAGGATTGAGGACTATTAATTGCTAGCTCACGATATTTGTATAGCACATCCATAAACCTATATTTATTTTCACTGTTTTGATTAATTATCTTCATGTATTTTATCTTGGTAATTATATGGCTTGACACTGTTTGAATGTAATTTGTCCGAGATGGATCAAGATGATATGTTTAAGATGAACTACTGACATATTTAAGGTAGATAGCTCATTTAGGATTGGACTCCTAATGAGCAGTGACTCTAATGTGCTTTAGGTGGACTGAGATCTAAAATCTCATGAGTTCGACTAGTGCGCCAATGAGACTGAGCAATCGTGAAAAGTGGACGAGTAATTGTAAAAAGCATTTTGGCTATTGAATAAGGGTAAGTGGGCGGATGCTACGGTGGACCATCAGTGGTCCACCGGTGGACCACTAATTTAAATTATTAGATATATAAATAAAAAAATCAACGGTTAAGATTGTAATTAGATCAACAAATTTTAACCGTTGATTTTTTTTATTTATACATCTAACAGTTTAAATTGATAGTCCACCGTAGAATTTCCTAGTGTAAGTGATGCTTAAAAACTAACTAGCTGAATCATGGCTATTGAATATATCAAAAAAAAAAAAAAACACAAAAAAAAAAAAGATTCGCTAGTTACAAAAATTTAATTGCCACCTTTAAACTTTCATTACGAGTGAAGTGCAATCAATTTTCTCTTACTCAAGCTGATAAAAACTCAGTATCTTTTTAGAAAGAATAAGGGATTTTTCCCATGAATACATACCTAATTTGCAAAACTTTGGGAATATGCACTTCCCAATGTCTAAAGGCCCTAATTATCTCACAAATGACAAGATACTTCTCTTTCCACCTCTCCTTTTATTTATAAGTAATCTACCTTAAATATTTCCTATCTCAACCCAACATACTAACAATTATCAACAATTAACTAACTAACTGACAAACTCTCTAAATATTAAGGATGAGCGTGGGATGAGTTTATCTTTGTCTTATTCGACTTGAAAATTTGATAAGGTCATTTATTTGAACTTGAACCTAACTTACAATATATAAGATAAGACCGGATTAACCTAATTTATTAATGTAATATACCAATCTTAACATTATGTAGAGTTAAATCATAGAACAAAAGAAGTAGAAAACTTAAATTAATGTATATTTTATAATATATTTTAAAATAAATAATATCATTATAAATAGTTTCATGTTATACAAAATATTATTTATTAAACCAAAAAAAAATTATTGTTAATACACAAATGTTCAAAAAACTTATACTTTTTAAAAGATTATAGGACACTATTGACTTAAGATGACCCAAAGCATAACCTAAACTCGTCTTCAAAATACATTAGGTCTAATTTTGAAAACCTAAACCCGTCAAAATCAACTTCAAGTCTGGATGGGTCATGCACACTCTTACTAAACACTAACAAATTGACAACTAACAATTATTTAACAATACTTCCCTCCTAAAGTTTCACCTTGACCAACAATTAACTAATTTACTAACTCTCTAAATACTAACAAATTGACAACTAATAACTATTTAGCAGTTCTCCCCTCCTAAAGTTTCACCCTGTCTTCAAGGTGAACAGTTGTGACAACACCAAACAAAGTTCCATTGTTGTTTCATTTGTTGAAGTATGATGATCAAGCCAAATCCTATCCTTATAGCAGCCCCAAAACATCATTAATCCTCCTAGGTCAAATACAAACAGTTGAATTCTTCTATTATTCTCCAATACTTTATTTTTATAATAGTTTTGGTTATGAAACAAAGTATCAATGTCTCTACAACTGGAATAAGATCCCATGACTCCTTTGTGAATTGCATTACAACATATGGTTGAATTGATGATTATCAAGTTCCCCCTCAATACTAATACCAAGGTTTCTCTTATTCTCAATAACCTCTTTTGTTGAATGACCACTCTTGTTTATTTGTTTCTTTTGCTTCCTTATCATCGATGTTATTACCACCACCTTGATTTTGGTTCTTGATTTCTAAATTTGTTGATGATTCTAATTCACTAAGGTTTGTTCTTCTCCCTCATGAAGGTTCTTGTTTTCCACCCTTATATCTACATTCTTGCATTTGTTTCTTGACTTCTAGGCTTCTTGTTTCTCATTCTTTTGGGTCTTAATCATTACTTCCAATAGCTTTCTTGGCTCATACAATCTTAATTTTGTGCAAATCTTTTCTATTAATGCTACTTGAAATATTTGAATAAGAGAGTCTTGAACCCTTTCAAAGATTGGTTTGGGTTACAATATTCCCACCATTGAGACCATCTCATTATGTCTCCTTTATAGGCCACCATTATTGCCTGCATCTTTTCTTCCTCCATAAATCCCTTAGCTGAAAATATCTAACTTCCTTACCCATCTAAACCCATCCTCCTCGTCAAAAATTGGTACATCCAGCCTTCTCCATTTGTCTCTTATGGTAGGTTCATTCCAAGTTTCTTGTTCCTGGATCATTTTCTTCATTATTCCCACTAATTGTTCCACCAGTTACTCTAATATATTGAGACATGATACTTGTTTGGTGAACCTTGCCTTTATGCTTTCTTGATGTTAATTCCAACTTGCTACGATCCTCTCTAAGGTTTCTAGTCGTGACTCCATTGTTGTATTCACCATTAAATGCACTACTCCACACCCACAACTCCTAGATTCTAGAGATCTTATGTCAATTGATAGAAACCTGGTATCTTATTAAAATGAATAAGAGATTTTTTCCTTGAATACAATGCCTAATTTGTAGGGTTTCAAGGGTCTACATCTCTTAATGTCCAAAGGCTCCAATTTCAATTCTTTCCTAAAGGACAAGATGCTTCTGTCTCTCCACCTCTCCTCTTATTTATAAGCACTCTACCTTAGTTCTTTTCTATTTTAGCCCAACAAACTAACGATTATCAATAATTAACTAACTGATTGACTAACTATCTGAATACTAACAAATTGACAACTAACAATTGTCTTTTTTTTTTTTTTTTTTGGTTTAGACCACAGGGATCCTCCATAAAAGGCAATCATGCTTGAGTCGAATAAAACTGCTATGGGCAGCGAAGCTCCCCCTTCGAATATTTAACGCAGCTACATACTCAAGATAGAATGCAAGTTCGAGCCTCTACTTATCTCTTTGAGATGACATAAATATAAATATCTTTATAAGCACTCTTTGAGCTTGGAGACTTACCCTCCCTAGACTAGAGCATCATCCTTCAGACTAACAACTATCTAATACTGGCTTGAAGCTTTTCGAGCAATAAATTTCGATAAATGTCAAAGATGAAAACAAGAAGAAAATATGTATGAACAAAGACGTAGTGCATGTTTAATTTATAATGAAGAAGCTTTCGGAGAAAACAATAAACTAGCTACACATTGATTTTAAAGCAAACAGTCAAGAACAAACGTGTTGCTTATCTATCTCTCTACGCGACACGCACATCCAATCAAACCACCATTGGTTTATCAAGAATTACACGTAGTGGTACGCATTTATATTATATTGGTTATTTAAAAAAGTTGGTTGTTGACTCTAGTATATTGCTCATATTCGAAATATGGTGAATAGCCATCTTTATATACTCTATGTACACTATAAACCACGTTTGATGCACCATATAATACACTAGAAAGCTTAATAGAATGAATAATAAAATTATATATAGGCGTTTTCCGTTTGTTGCAGGGCAGCATGAGAATTGACTAGTAACCAGTGGTTTAAGGGAAAACAAGAAACCACTGAAAGTGCGAATTAATTTCTCCATAAGCCTAGAAATGCAGATTTGCCCCGATTGCGGGGCAAAGAAATAGAAGGACAAGTACATTATTATACATCTACAAAGACAAATACAACAATAATATTAGCAATCAAGAAATTATCTTCTGACCAATCCACCTGGGAAGATATCCCTTGTCTTTTTCCCAAACACAATATATAGAGCCGAACCAACCAGTGGCCAACTCGTGGTAATAGCAATATAAACTAGCAACCAGATGGACCATCGATTTTGTCGAGATAACTGGCCTAGGTATCTTTTGAAAGGTGTTATTACATGCACTGCTGCATCGTGGGCACTAGTTGTTTGAGCAATGCCAGACGAATCAACACTCTTTGCATTAGTCTCAAGCTCATCTTGTTCACCCACTTTTTCTTCTGGAATCCTCTTGCGACTGTCATGACGTGTATCCTGTATTACCTGTATTTCATTCACATTGTCAGTTTTTGGCTCATCGTTCAATGCAGCCACCATTCCATCTTCGGTAACATTAACATAAGGGCCTTGATCAATTGACGAGTCCAATGGTGTGCTTAGTTTAGTGATCTGCAACAGAAAAATAGCAGTTTCAGCCACCAGAAATGCTCTGCTTAGTGCTCCAAGTAAAAATTACTTATTTGTCTACCACAATCCTAAATTATATCTTTAATGCGATACCAAAACATTTTAAAATAGTACAGAACCAGAGGATGAATAAACATTCAATGGGCAATTTACCTTCTTCTGTACATGCATAAAACGGCTAGCGTGTAACTCCCCAAGGAATTCATTAACGGCTCTTACCCACCTGCGAGAGGGAAGAAAATTGCTCTTCATTTTCTTTATAATTATAATTCAGTTGATGTGAATATTCTATTGCAACTTGAACCAACCAAGGAATGATATAGACATCAGAATGTTGCAAAAAAAAATAAAAAATGTTGCGACAATTCAAGGACAGCAAACTGCATAAGTTAGCAAGATCATGTAAGAAAATGCTGAAGAGTAAGATGTATAAAATGGCTCAAGTACCACAGGCCAGATGCAGTTATCCCTTCAAAGAATGCCAGATGTCCTCCATGCTTTACAGTAGCCAAGACAACATTTTTATTTGCCCTATCAAAATAGTAGAACATTAAATTGATGCTAAAATAATGCAAGAGAAATCAAATTAATTAGAACCAAGGAAAACAATAAAGCGGTGTACCTGCATTCATCCCAGGGAATGGCTTCCCTGGTACAGACTGGATCATCCAGAGCACTAATACACAGAAGTGGAATCGAAACAGATCGCACATAAATAGAACTGCTGCAGCGTCTATAGTATGTATCGACAGTCTAAGGAAACACAATGATTTAATTAACCGACATGAGGCAAAACAAGAGACAAGACAAAAAAATAGAAGATTACAAATCTTAGGTGATACGTAAGTACCTCATACTTCCCAACAATGCGGGTGGCATGATTATCAAAATCTCGAATGGAAACTGACTGCAAAGCACAAGATTGTATATGCACTTGTGATTATTAAAATTTAACAAAAAGTAAGACAATGAAATGCAGCACATAACATTTAAGAATATTATACGTATTAGAATAATGAAGCCCTATAAGTTATGAAAAAAGCTATATCCAAAGAGCTAAACGAGTAGATGTAAACACTATTTGGCCCCTGAATTAACATTTATCATTCAATCACTTGAATAATGTCCTTAACCCTTTGGTTTGGTGAAGGAGAAATAAGGTGGAGAAAAAAGAAATAGATGAGAAATAAAAAAGTGAGTGTGTTTGGTAGAGGGAAAATTATTTCCTAGTAGTACAGACTAGTAAAACCATAGCTTTATTTTCCATTAGAAAATAAATCAATAAAAATGAGTATCAAATAACAGAACAAACTTGGATTAAACAGGTTCACATCATACAAGTTTTAGATAACCACAGGCCTTGGTTTTTGTACTTAGTAGTAGTAAATATGAATTGTAGAGAGTAAGGGCACCTTTTCTATCCCTTCCCAATTAGCAAGGCGAGAAAAATGAGGCTGGTGCCTGCAATGAACATGGGTAATAATATCAAATTAAGTCACATTACGATTACGAACTAGAGAAACTTCCTATATTTGCATATCTGTTTGCATATGAAGAGTTTAATAGATGAAAAATCAATATCTTATCAACAAGATATTTGAACACGACTGGAAAGATAAAGACATACAATTTTGCATAACCTTGAAGTCCAACTGCAAGTGCTTTGTCATACAGCTTCTGCACACGCCTACGGGTTATAAATCGGTCTCCTATCTGTAAAAAATAAACAGGTGAATAACAGGCAAAATGAAGAACAATTCAAACTTATAGTATTGTTGAATTAGAGCAAATTTAATAAAACTCCATTGGTTATGTCAAATAGTTTATAGATTATATAAAACAATTTTGAACCAAAAACACCTTGTATGCTAAAAGCCTAGAAGCCGTGGATATAAAACCAAACTGGATCAGCCAATTCGTCCAAAAAGAAAAGGCTGAATTAATTAGATCACTGGTCTTGGTGGTCTTGACAACCCACAACACAACGATAAAAAAATCAGTTGAGAACCAATTCAAAACCTATAAAAACAAGATTGAGCCAATCATCCTTTTTTTAAAACAAAAATACTTTTACAAAACAAATAAATTCATATGTATAAGGTACACCTATGGATGGACAATATTTAGCCTTTTATTATTTACTTTATCTTGGAGGATATGTATTATGTAATATGATCACATTAATTTAAAATTTTAACTAATTGTATTTCTTATGATTTAAGTTAGCTTATTATTTAATATAATAGATAATATTAAAAATATATTTAATTGTCATTGGTTCAACCATGGTAGCACCAATAATAGTGAACCAATGCTTTTGTTGGTTCAAGGACCAATCCGGCTTTTAAAACATTGCCAAAAGTAGATCCCAAACTTGAACTTTCAAATCAAAATACTAACCAAAAGGTCCCATGGAGAGCAAATAGCTACAGCTCCAGCTACAGGAATATTCTCACCATCCTCACCAAGATATTTTATCTGCAAACAATCTTTCAAATCAGTGCAATGATGAAACCAAGCCCGTTACATATGTGAGAATAAGTTAAAAATTGTACAGTTCCAAGTTTTGCTGTAGTTTGAAAAGCAGACAGACTATATACCAATGGTCACAATATAACTATATAAGTATTATAAAAAAATTAAGTATTGACACAGGAGTTACAATTTGTCAGAAACATGCAGTTAGGGAACTAGTATGATGTGCTCCCTACATTCTTTTTCTTTAATTATATTTTCCCAAACTGTTTTTCAGGGCTTCTATGGCTGATTGTGTATTCCGTCTTAGAAATTGGTACATGTTTGGGTTCTCTAAAGTCATTACATAGCAGAATTCAAAATTGTTGAAGCAAACAGAGCAAATAGACCACAGCAATGAGCAAACGAATTTACACGAATCACAGGAAGTTTAAATATCCAGTCTCACTAAAGTTTATATAAAAATAGATATGAACAGGGACGAAACATTACTATCTACTAGTGAGAACAGTTTTTGATCAAAGATTATGTTAAACCAATACAAGGAATTAGAAAAAATTGATCAATCTCCAACAAGGAGAAAGCATATTTAAGAGGAAATAGAGTTCAATATGGTGAAGCAAGAAATGTCATACAATTGAACTAATATATATATATATATATATATATATGGTCAAGATCCGTTGACACCAAGTGTTAAAGTTAGTCTAATTATACATTTAATAACATTTTGTAAAATGCAAATTTAACCAATCCAACCATGAAATTATGTGATATTATCTTCATAATCATGTAAATCAAATTTCACATAATTTAAACTTTTCTAGATATGTTATCTAACATTAAATATTTACATATATGTTAATATCTTATTGTATGTTAAAATAAAATGATGAAATGAACCACTAAATAATTTTGGAATTATATAAAAAATTTTATACTTAATCTAATTAACAAGAACATCAAATTCAACAGTTAGATCGATTAAATTTGCATTCTACAAAAACTTATTAAAGGTGTAATTTGACTAACTTTGATACTTGGTACCAACAAATCCTGACCTATATATATATATATATATATATTATGTGTGTGTGTGGAGCAACTCCTGTGAGAACTCTTGTTTATTGTGAAAAATGAGAACAAACAATAACAGCCAGTGAATCAAGATTAAGAATAATAGACCACAGAGATTTAAATTCAATCATAAACACCTCTTATGAGATCACCACTATCGCTGCCATCAGCAATGGCGGTCTCATAAAAGGTATTTATAATTAGGTTTTAATCTTAGTGGTTTATTATTTTTAATCTTGATCCGAGAGTTGTTGTTGTTTTCTCTCATTTCTCACAATAACAAAGTGTTTTCACAGGAGTTGCTCCCTATATATATATATATATATATAAGAAGTGTTTCAAATGAGAAATTTCTTAAAATGAGAAATGAGAACAATTAACAGTAACTATTAGATTGCAATTAAAAACAATTAATGACTGAGATTAAAACTAAATTAAAGACCTCTTATAAGACCACCACCATTGTCGCCGCCTCTACCAATACCAGCATCGTTGCTGCCACCGCCATCATCACCCCCCCTGTCACCACCACCACCGCCACCACCGCGTCGCCGCCACTGCCTCCAACGATGGTGGCAGCGACAGCGATGGCAGCAGCGGTGGTGGTGGCGGAAACAATTATGGTGGTGGTGGAGGTGATGACAATGGTGGTTTCATAAAAAGTGATTAATCGCATTTTTTTTTTAATTATGATCTAAAGCTATCATTGAAAATTCTCATTTTCTTATTGTAAGAGTTTCTCATTTGAAATGTTCCTATATATATATATATGTATATATATAACAAGTAGGAAACATTATATCCATGAGTGACAACAGTTTTGATCAAATATGATCCTAAACAAGTACGAGAAAGTGGGAAACCAGGAGAGAATCAGTTACTCCTTGGTACTTGTTATAAATGGCACTTCGAGACATATGTGATATGGAAATTTATAGGTTTAGACCATATGAAGTGAGCAATTAAATTAATTAATTAAGGGTCCATTTGTTTATGCTTTTTTAAAGAAAAGCAACTTTTCAATTTATAATAATGATGTAAATAGAGGGTGAGGCGGTGAGCCTTGGTGTAACTGATGGGAACTGAGATCCAAGTTAATTGGAAAAGGATCCATTAATGGATTGAAGGTAGTTAATTATTGGGAATATATGTAATAGGAAATAACTAATTCTGCATTGGCAAATGTGTATTAGAAAGGTTGTTAGAAACTGCATGATGACAGTTATACACAGAAAACACCTGATTCTGTTTTGGCAAACCTGTATTAGAAAGCAGTTCTTTATTAGAAATTGCATAATGACAATTATGCATAGAAAAAAACTGCTGGCAGTTATGTATTAGGAGTATATATCTGACAGTAGGGTGTGTAATTGGGAAGTGTGTGTAGTTATTTGTAGTTTTGGACAGAAAATACTTGCTGTAGGAGACTTTTGTCTTTGCGACAGCAAGGGTATTACTGTTTTGTGTGTGATTTCAGTGTTTAATATTATATTTTATTACTTTCTCAATTGCCTTGTGAACTGAACTGGAGCTAGAGGTCACAGCTTTAAATCCTGGGAACAACCTCTCCACTTGCAGGGGTAAGGCTACATACATCTACACTCTCTAGATCTTACTTGGTGGGAGCCTCATGTACTAGTCTAGGTCTCCCTTTTATGTTAAATTTTTTAGGGGGGAAATAGCAAAAAGCTCAGAACAGAAAAGTTTTAGTGCTTTTCTCAAAAGTTAAAAATAGTAGCATAATTCACTTTTTAGAGTTTAAACAAACAGCGAATTTACCAGAATATTAGCTCCAATGCTAGTTCCAACAACAAACAAAGGTGCCCTGGGGTTCTCTTTGTGTAGATAATTAACCACTGTGCGGACATCCTCAGTCCATCCAGCATTGTAGAAACAATCAGACTGAAATGATTTTAATGAGAAATTGCATTAGAAGAAATCAAGAAAAGTATTACACCACAAAATTATCACAGTATCGAGACGCACGATAATCCTACTATTCTGACAAAAAGGAATGCAAAAAAAATCCAAAGATAGTTTTCAGCTGCTGCCTTTCCCATGTTCTAAATTGTGTTCCTTGGGGCCAGTTTGGTTCAAGGAAATGTTTGTTATTTTCATTTCCATTTTTCACAAATAATTACAAAATGTCATCTTATTTCCTGTTTAAAAGGAAATCGGTGTTTTCACCATTTTGTAAAGTTGCAATTATTGGTGAAACAAGAAATGATAATAGAAAACATTTTTTCCAAACCAAACAGATCCTTAAACTCTATATGGTTATTGACCAATGGCTATTTTAAGAAATCTTTCATTTTTATGACACGCAAACTAGATTGCCAAGCTTTGCCTACCTACTGAGCTTACTTAACCAACATATTAACTAACCTTAAATTTTAATATTGGTAATAGTAATTGATTGGTAGGAAGCCAACCCTAAATTTAGAGATACATAACCAATCCAAATCTTCACCAAATAACTTTAATTTAGATTGGTTTAAATGGGTAAGAAAAACATATAGATGCCGATAATCTTCATGTATACAACAGTATTCAAGTTATTCAAACTTGTTAATCTATATATTTCCAGCTTGCAGAAAAACTAACCGTGATTGAAACACCTCCAAGTCCTCGGTGATTACTGATAACAACTTTCCATCCATACTTCGCTGTATGATATGCAAGATGTTTGAGATACTACCAAGAAAGGGGGGAACGGGAAAATAAATTGTAAGACGCCAGTATAATATAAATGAAACTCCTAATCAACAAAAAGAAACGAAAAAAATAGAAATTAATATTTAATAAACATTTCATAAGTTGACAAGGGAACGCCTAGCATATTTCATGTGTAATAGAACAAACAAATAAATAAAATAGTGTCCGAGACACTTTCTCCATTTTGACAATTAGTACCGTTCAGGGAAACAATCTTATTAGTATTAATATCTCAGCATCCATCAAAGGTCAATCTGATATTGCTTCCGGCTCACTTCCACTTGCATGTTGAAAAACTTAATGGCAGGCCAAGGCTTTGTGGAGGACTGTAATGTGTGACGTTAATTTGTGTGTTTTCTCAATAAGTATTATACAAGCTTCATAAAGATGAAACATATATTCTGAATTTGAGAAAACTAAAGAACCTCAACCAAAAACCAAATCAATGGCAAAGTAAAATCTGATTAACATGCATTGCAAAGTAGCAAACAATTTTGATATGTGGTTAGATGAATGAAATCATACAAAACAACACAAAAAATTTGTACAGAAATTGCACTCTAAATTATTGAGACAATGATAACAACAACAACAACAACCAATTCTTTTTTCTCATTAGGTGGGCTTAACTACTTGAATTAAACAATGTCATAATATTCTGTAGAAAATCATTACTATTAACAAATTATTGACCTCTAAGTCCTTCTTAACTGTTTTGTCTATTAGTTTTCTTGGTCTCCTCTGCCTCTAATGGCTAGATTGTCCTCCATTTGATCTACTCTCCTTTCTAGAGCTTCTATAGGACTTTCACCATACATGACCTGTACCCTCCGGTGCTTTGGCTGAGCTCCGACATGAAAGGTCAGTCAACCTAGGTCGGGTATGCACAGACCTTGGCTAAACGCCGAGGACCTGGGATGTGCCATGAACCCCCCTGTATTCTCACTGGTCCCCACCCACCAACCATCACGATGCCAACCGCCAACCCACCTTGCAACGAACCTCATCCAACTCCACCAAAATTTCATGAAGACTAACCTCTACCCCGTTTATCCAGGAACAGGGTCATCCCCAAGAATCCCAGGAAATCTCACTTCAAGGTCTCACAACTATATGACAGCAGGAGTGAAAGAAAAACAACACACAGTGAATGCTCTGGTGAGAGGTGCACGGGGCTAAACCCTAAAACTAGTCCATACTTTTTACCAAACCACCTAAAGCGAGATTCTACCATTTTTTCTACAACGGGAGCTGCCCCAACTTTTTCTCCAATGCATTCATTCATAATCCTATCTTGTCTAGTATTTCTGTAGACAATGACAACACCAACAGAAACACAAAGTAAGCCTTTAGCATAACTTCCATGTACCAAGCCACTAGGCTAGGAAGTTTACAAGCCCTGACCTAGAATTCAAGTAACCCACAGGGAGGGGATAAGTATGTGGTTTTTCCAAATTCCCAATAAGTTGTATAGAGAGGAAAATAATAACAACATTAGGCATACACAAACTGAAACACAATATAACTTACAGCGGATGAAGAGTCACTTGTTAGACCGGGAATTACTACAACAATGGGAGTGTATTCATCTTTAGAAACAACATCATCCATATCGATAGCACCAGCAGGAACTGTACCACGATTAGATAAAAAAGATCAACCTTGGAAATGTATATGTATTTAGGCTTAAACAACTTTTTAGTAAAGTATTGTTTTTGTTTTGATCCTCTTAACAAAATTTTTCCTGTTTTGGTCCCTACAAAATATTTTGTTTTATTTCATTTTACTCTCTCATGTTACTGTTTTAGTCCCTATACAATTGTAAACTTTTTATATAGCTTTCTCTTATATTAGAAGATTTTCATTTTAATTCCTACTATTTATGAAACATATATCCCTTTTCCAATCTCCATTAGCCATATGATCACTTAATAGATACAAAGATCAAAATGAAATAAAAAAAATTATAGAGACCAAAAAACAAATATAGAGAAACAAAATGAAAACATCAGTAAGGACTAAAAAAGTTATTTAAGCCTAAAATTAAAGTACGCCTGCATGTTCAAATTCAAAACACAAACAGAAAAGGTTTAATTATCTTTTTGATTCCTATAGTTACGCGAACTTTACCTTTTAGTTCTTATAGTTGAAAATAATTTCTTTTAGTTCCTATACATGCATTTTTGATATCGGTTTGACCTTTGCTGTCAAGTGTGTTTTAACTCCATGAAAGAAAATCGTCACAAAATAAAAATTAGTGGTGAAAAACCACTACAAATTGACACTTTTTAGCATTTTTTTTTTCAATTTGTGACGGCTTAAAACAGTAGAGACCAAATCAATATCTAAAATGCGTGTCTATGGACTAAAACGGATTATTTTTAATTATAGGGACTAAAAGATAAAATTTGCACAACTATAACGACCAAAAAGATAATTAAACCGACAGAAAACTTAAACATTTTATATACAATACCATCAGAACTCAATAGCCAGTCCAAAGCAATGGTTCCACCATCGGGAGTAGTAAACAGTTGTCTGAAAGAGAACATAAGCGCAGTCGTTAGACGAATCCAATGAACCTATCACGCACATTACATTTCGAATATCAATTGCTAACAATCGAATCGAGAATTGTGGACGACCTTCTGTATTTAAAAAACGGAGGCCTGCCGAAGAAGTTCAGGAACACGGTCTGGAGATGAGGACTGGAGAGCCAGGGCGTGGCGCGATACGTGCCCTGGAGAATCTTGCATTTAGAAACGACGGCGTCGTAGAATTGGGAACCGGAATGGTAGGTCAACGCGACGGGGGAGCCAGAGAAGAGGAAGAGGTCTTCGAGGAAATGGAGCTCGAGGAAACAGGTAGAGGAAGGAGAGGACAATGAAGGAGGCGAAGAGGAGGTAATGCGAGATTGGAATGAGGAAGAGCGCTTGGAGAAGGAGAGAGTATGCGGCGGAAGAAGAGGACCAATCCAAATCCATGGAAGTGAAGAAGGAACGCAATCAAATTTCGCCGATGTTAGTTACTGTTTTAGATTATAGGAGAGTACGGTGGTGTGAGGAAGAGCAGCGCGTGAAATCAGCGACCTCTCTCGAATCTCCATGTGACCCAACCTCCACGTGAAATCGGCGCCATCGTCGTTTTGTTATTTATCATTCTAACCTCAACGATGCGTCCCCGTCGAGGCTTTTTCTGGTGAAAATGGGAAATGGGAATCGCCGCCTTGAAATTATAAAGAATGATCCCGTTAATCGTCGTCGTTTTATTTGAAGGTGTATCATTCATATAATAATTTTTTAATAGAATAAATTATACTAATATCTCATGAAATTTTTTCAAATTACACACGATATCTTATTTTTTTTTATATTATCTCTTTTAATTGTTTGAAAAAAGTACATTGACACCATTTATACATTATACTAAAATCTTTAATTATTTAAAAAACACTACATCATGTGTTCATATAAAAAGTTGTTGTAAACGTTAAAAAAATAAAAAAATTATGTGTAATCTAAAAAAATATCAAGAAATGCCTGTATAATTTTCTTTTTCAATAATTTATACATTATTTTTATTTTTTGTGTCTATCTCTTTATCATAATATTTATTACATTTCATTATTTTCCCTCTTTTCTCTTTTTTTAATTATAAAATTTGTTATATAATTTAGAAAAAATTATACTGATATCTTCTAAAATTTCTTCAAATTGCATATAATTTTCTTATTTTTTTTAACATTTACAACAACCTCTTTATAGGAATAGATGATGTAATATTTTTTAAACAATTAAAAAATGTTAGTATAATGTATAAAGAGGGTTAGTGCAATATTTTTCAAATAATGAAGGAAGTTGATATAAAAATAGAAAAAAAAAAATATTGTGTACAATATAAAAAAACTCAAGTGTCAGAGCAATTTACTCTATAATTTATTGCACAAATAATATTTTTCTTTTATTTACAATTCTAACCTCAACGATGCATCCACATCGAAGCTGGTCAGCTAAAATGGGAATCGGGAATCGGCCACTTGAAAAATATAAAGAATAAACCCCGGTTAAAACGAGTTGTCAAAGCGCT
The DNA here is from genome assembly GCA_004329165.1 of Spatholobus suberectus. NCBI lineage: Eukaryota > Viridiplantae > Streptophyta > Magnoliopsida > Fabales > Fabaceae > Spatholobus > Spatholobus suberectus. The sequence goes on from CM014735.1 coordinate 22,336,345, forward strand.
GAAAAATTAATTTTCAGAGTTTGTAATAAAAAATGTATGTTTTAATACAAATTTATAAATTATAAGAGATTAATTTCTATGCATTTGTAAAAAAAATTACATTATCAATCAATTAAAAATCATAATAATATAATTATTAAAAGGATAAAACTTAGATACAATTCCTCAGGTATTGTTAGTGCTGTTCTCTAGTAAGAATTGGAGATTCATCTCGGTAATCTACGAAATCCTTAATACATGCTTTTATTACATGGATTACCGAGGTAAATATCCAAATCTGATTGAAAAACAATATCAACAGTACTTAAAGTATTATATTTAAGTTTTTTCTTATTAAAATAATTATGAATTTAACTGTTATGTATTATCAATGTAAAAATTTTTATATTGTCAATCAATCAAAAATCAGCTTATTTAAGTAGTGTATTTTTATTATGGTTATTATCAAAGTTATCCAACTTACCATACATAGTGAGTTGTGATTAGAGTGTAAAATTATTTTTCACTGTAAGTACATAGTCTATTTTTCCAATAATTATTTTAAAAATTAACATATTTATCATATATACTAATTTATGAATGAATGACAGCGTTTTTTTACGGTATAAAACTTTCTTGTTTATCTTGTTTATATAAAACTTATTATTTTTATTTTATATAACTTTCTTCTTCAATGTTAATATGTTATTTATTAACACGAAAACATCCTCATTTAATTCTAATATATGTGTGCTCTTTAGCAGTAGGTAAGCAGTCCCACCCAACTCCCAAGGGGTTTCACTCTCCGAGTTCGGTTATTGAATTTGGTTGGGTGACTGAATTGTATGACTCTTTCAACTAAATTTTTAATTATTAGTTTTATGGAATGAATTCTTCTAAAATTATAAACAGTTATTATTTTTAAATTAATTTAAATACACAAATAAGATTTTGTAAAATATGATAGGTACATGTGTTTAATATCCAATCCTAAGCTGATTTTAAGGTGAGAGAGTGTCTCATATCTCCCGTCCTGGAAAAAAAACATTTGCAATCGTTAGATATATTAATATTTAAATTAATGGTTCAATTTTTTTTTTATTTTTTCTGTTTTTCAATCTCCTTTCCCGTTTTATATCCCTTCTTTCTTTCTCCTGTCTAGGTGAATTCTTTCTCTCCTCTGCAATTGAACTCGGACACAACAACTAAAAGCTTGGTAGCAATTTTGCTATAAATAGCAGTCAAAATTTGCACATGCCTTGAGCATATATGCAGTTGAGGTTTGTAGCTGATTCATCTTGAGCATCCAAACTAAACCATTACAATACGCTACTCAGAGTCTGAATATTTGACATCAACCAAATTTTGTTTGCTGAATAATTTAGACTAAGTTCCAAAATAGCTAGCTGCAGGATGGTAATGTGCTTGTGTAACAGAAACTATTTACCAAGACTTACACTATGAAGGAGAGAAAAGAAGAGGTGAAAAAATTATTAAAATTTGTGTAAATTTCTCTTGTTTGTTACAAAAAAAATAAGTGAGAAATTTTGAACTATAAAGGTGAGTTTCATTGAGTTCTATTACTTATTTCTACTTTATTTCTTATCTATTTTTATTCACCTTGTTATATCTTTCTTATTTCTTATATATTTCTCTCTTATTAAATAACCTAAAATTTCAAATTATTTTTTATTTATTTCTCACTGTCTAACTTATTTCTCATATATTTCTTTCCTATCTATTTTTCTCATCTTTACCAAACAAAGGCTCAAGGTAATTGAGGATGATAATCTGCTGGAGCACAGTGTAGGTGGAGAGGGCCTTGGGGGTGAAGTTGGGGGTGATCCGATGGTGGAGGTTTTTGTGGTCTTGGCCCATCATGTAGATGAGGTTGTGTTCGTTGAAGAGTTTTTCGGCAAGGGGTGGTCCACGAGGCTAAAGGCGTCGAGCCTAACATTGGCAAAGATTTTGTGGGAGAGTTCAGTGTCTCTGATAAAGACGATGAAGTTGTCGATGATGTAGTTAGCAAGAAGCCTAATGGAGTGGACTTGGCTAGGAGGATTGGAGGTCCCAGAACTTGGTTGGGTTTCGAATCAATGAGATTGCGTTGTCGAGGAAGGACAGCAGTAGGGAAGGTCCTAGGATGAGCGAGATATGAGGGGTAAATCTGGAAAAAGAGAAAAAGAAAAGAAAAAATTCAACCATTAATTTAAAAAGAAACAAATCTAATGGTTGTAAATGTTTTTCCCACTATAGGAGATATGAGACACTCTCTCACCTTAGAATCAACCCTCTGTGTTTGGTAGAGAAGAGAGAAATAGGGGAGAGGAAGTAGGTAGAAGAGAAGAGAAGAAAAGAGAAGTAGATAAGAAATAGAGTGGAAATAGAGGTTGTTTGGTTGGAGAGAAGTAGAGAAGAAATAGAGTAGAAATTTTTTTTTGACTTTTGGAATTTTGGAATGAAAAATAAATTACACTTATACCCTTTTTTTTAATTAAACTATTTATAGAAAAACGTTGAAATACAATTATGCTACATATATTCGAATAACCATATTCGAATATGGTAAACCCATATTCGAATATATAGCATTATTGGAAACAAATAAAATTAAAAAACTTGGGGCATTTAGAGGAAAGAAATAGAGAGAAAAGAAGAGAAGAGAAGAGAAATAGGTAAAAAATATAATAGAAATTAAGATTGTTTGATTAAAGAGAAATAGGTAAGAAATAGAGTGGAAGTTAAGATTATTTTAATTATTATTATTTATTTTATCATTAATATTATTTTTATTATTAATATTAATATTATTATTATTATTTATTTTTATTATTGTTATTATTATTATTATTATTCAGATGGGATTTAGAGAGAGGGGGGGGGGGGGAGGGTTCAGATAATCGAATAGGGGAGGAGGGAGGGGAGATATTCGATTATGAAAAAAGAGATAATCAATTAAGAGGAAGTGATAATCGATTATGTTACAAAGTAATTAATTATTGAAATAAAAATTATTTTTCAGTATCAGTGATAATTGATTATTAATAAAAATAATTGATTATTTTTACCAACAATACTCATTTCTGCGCATTTCTTCGCAGTTTTGTTAAAAAGTTTTCAGACGTGGGTCTCACACTTTTTTTAAATATTTCTTTGATATTTCGTCACTACCAAACAAGAGAAATTCATACACTTTTCTGCTCTTTCACTCACTTCTCTTCTCTTCTTCGATACTTTGGCGCTACCAAACCCCCCACATGTTTCTAGATCGTCAAATGTTCTGGTAAAAATCCAACAGCTAGGATTCAAATAGGGGAACCAGTCCTTTTTCTTTCTCCTCACAAATTCAGTTTCTAATTTCTCTCTCCAAAAAATTATGCAATTTCTCTCTCTGATTCCCAAATCTCCTTCTTGAGATGATCAAAAGAGGAAAGTAAGTAAAATCGGAATCCAAGTACCGAAAGGACTCTGACTCAATGGATTGCAACCAATCGAAGATTGAGAACAAGGAAGTAGTGGCGCGATGCAAAGAGTGGAAGCGCTTCATGAAGGACTCAGTGTCTCCCGCAGCATGTTCGTCGCGGCCACTTCGCCTATGCGACATGCCTAAAGAACACCAGCGTTGCCCTCAGGGACTTCGCCTATGGCGAGGTCCACAACCCCCAATTGTACTCCAAGCATAACAACCCCTACGTCCCACCCTACCTTTATCGCGTCTCTCAATCACGCCCGTTCATCCTTTAACAGTGGGTGCTGATGACGAATGGCCCTTAGGAGATTGCGTGAGGTTTCGTGCACACTACAATAACTCAAGAACTAGCTTGATCTATTGTTAAACAGGGGGAGAAGAGGTTGTTTGGTAATTAGAAGTAGAAGAAGGAGTAAAAGTAGTGCATTCCTCGTGAGGGTCATCACTAGCGTGTCCGTTTGGGTTAAAATCAGGTGCGACATGGTCCAGAGAGTGATGCCACGGTGACAGAAGTGAGAATGACTTCGGATGAAGCAACATCGGCGACGAATCAGAGGGAGTCGTCGTGGAAGGAGAGAGAGGCGAAGGAGAGCCAAAAGTTAAAACAATCACAACCGGTTCCCTTATTAAAATCCCAGCCGTTAGATTTTCAATGAAGACATTTGATGGTTTATAAACGTTTTCCCACAGTGGCTAGTTAAGGATGAATGTTATCCTTGAATTTTAGAAGGGTGTATTGGATTGAGATGTTAAAGGATTTTAGAAGACTTGTTTGTAATAAAAAAAAAAGTCTGATAATATTTAATTAAGATTTTTTAACAATATAAATAAGTCTTGTGGTATTCAATCAAAATTATTATGATTTTTTTAAGAGAATAACAAAATCTAGTAATTTTCAATTGAAATTTTTTTACAACTTACAAATAATTTTTTAGTATTTAAAGAAGTAAATCTAAAAAGATTATTATTAATAGCTCATTTTTTAGAAAATATTTAATTTTAATAAATAATGATTAAATTCTTTTACAAGAATTAAAATTGAGAATAATTAAATTTTTGCAAATTTTATTTTTATTTCTTATGTAAATTATTTAGCATTTTCCTTATACAAATTATTTAAATTTTAGTATTACTAGTTTAGTCTAAATAATTTATATGGATAATATGTAAAAAAAATTATACAGATAGTGACATTTATAAATAATTTATTATAACATTTTCTTGTATGTAAATTTTGATCAATTTTAAAAATTAATTTAGTTAGGGTTCATTTTGTTGTAAAATATTTTTTATAAATTTTAAAATTATAAATATATTAGTCTAATTATTAATATTTTTTATTTAATTTTAACATTACATAATTTTTCATTTTCTCTACTTTGGATTTCTTTTACAATTTCTATTAAAACATTTTTTGAATGTTAGGACAATAATATTCTTAAATAATTTGTTAATTATCTTGACAATTTTTACAGAAATAAAAAAATATTTAAAATATTTAATGTTTAATATATTAAATCATTAAAATAATATATTTTTATCAAAAATTTATTTTAAAATTATAATAAATATACCAAGAATATTTATTACTATTTCTTATTCTTAAATTTAATTATTTATTACATTTAATAAGAAAATGTCTCAAAATTTTACATAATGTATTGAATGAGTTAATGGAGGTATTGCAGTTTTTTTATATCATTAAAACTTTGTTTTTTAATTCGGAAAAGACAGATTTTCACTTTTCACCATTAGAACAATTTTGTGATAAATATGAATTAAAAACATTTTTAGAAAACAATGTTTTTTGGGATTCTTTTTTTAAATTATATACCAAACATGGAAAACTAAAAAAATTCCGCATATCAAACACCCCCCTTAATTTAAAAAAATGGGTTAGCAAGCTAACTTGCCCTGCCCTATTGCCGGCATTTTCTTTGGCAAACTAAAATGGGACAGGCCAAATAGGCTGGTGGGTTGAATACTTTTAGCCTATGTTATGAAAATTGGACCGGACCGGCCGGTTCAACCGGAAAACCGGTGCACCGGTCTTGTGTCCAGTCCAATTAAACCAAAAAACCGGCTGGGTAAAAAACCGGTCTATGAACCGGTGAACCGGTCAAAAACCGGTAAAACCGGTCAAAAACTAGTCAAAAATCGGTTTGTAGTAGTTCAGTAAAAAAGTATAATAAAATATTATTTTAATATTTTTTCTTTAAAGAAATAAAAATCAACCTAAAATATTTGTCATTTTCTTTTTTATTCTAAATATAAACTTGTTTTTATTAATAAATATTGATGTGTATTATTAAAACTTAGATTTAAGTATTATGACATTTTTAATTTGAACTTTTTTAGGTATTGTATATGTTAAGAACCTATAAAATTATATTTTATTTTTAGTTTTTAATATTATAAAGTTGTGATATTATATTTTTTTAATTTTTATGTATTATTTAATTATTATTATTATTATTTTATTAATACCGATTCGACCACGGTTCCACTCCGGTTGAATTATTGAACCTTGAATCAGTGTCTTGACCGGTTCAATAACCGGTCCGGTTTTAAAAACATTGCTTTTAGCTTAGACCACCTAAAAGAATGGGTTAAATGGGCCAATTCGTTGAACCAAGTCTGTTTTGCCATCTTCATAAAAATAAATTTGTAAATAGTGAAACAAGCCCACCGATGATTTTTGGAATTATCTGATTAAGAATATGGTTGCTTTATTTTCATCCAGATACCAACTTGGTTTTGGATTTTTTAAAATTGGTGCATTTTTTATTTTGCGCTTTGATTTTTTTAAAATACATATGTAAAATTGAATAGGCACTATTTGGTGAATATATTGAAATATTCAACAATCATGTTAAACCTATTCGTGGTGACCGGCGAGAATCCTTTGATTGTGGTACAACTAGCAAATTAAAGGTTTTTAAAGGTGTGTTGCTTTCGTGTCTTATTATTCAGTAAATATATTTTAGAATCATATAAATTAGTCTTTGAATTTTTCATGTTGTTGGATGTGCAAGGATGGTTGTTTTGCATAAATTCATATATACAAGCAACCTTCTATTTAATCTTGATATCAAGCCATTGCGTTTAAACAAGCATTAGCTTGCAGGGGGCATTGATAAACCAACTTACTGGGGGAAATTGGAGAAGGTTCATCCTCAATCCAAGAACCAAGATAATGAGTTCCTAGAATATCTTCAGAAGTCAATAACTAAGCTTATTAAAACTAAGGAGGTATTGTTGTTATTGCAAATATCTTTTGCCCTTGTTTTTTTTCTTCCAGGGGTTGCTAGTTGTTTTCCATGTAATTGTTTTGTCCTTTTTAACTATTTAATTTTTATCATTGCAAGAAGTGTATTTGTAGTGTCGGCGAGTTGATGAATGCATTGACAAGAAAGATGAGTTGCGGTATACAGTCTCGATGCAACAGAGCTGCGTCTGCTGAGTATATGGGATGTATTATTGTAGATCCTGTAGCCATCATTTATTTGTTACTTCAAGGTTGTTATTCGGTTTTCATTTTAGACTAAGGTGTTTAGTTTAATTTGGAAGTGTTTAAAAGGTGCAGTTTATGTGTGCTATTGTTTAAAAACAATCTTTGTTACGTATAAAGTTAGTCAGTGATGACAAATGATGAGGAATTTGCTGTCTGTGTTGTTTGATACTGATTCTCAATACTTGCTGAAGAAGTCTTGCTTGAAGATGTTGTCTACTATGCAGGTTATAATCAACTATTAGGTTAAGGTTTTCTTATTTTTGGTGAATATTTATGTTGTGTTATTGCTAAGAAGCTTTCCTTATCCTTTTTAATTTTAGGACCCCTGTTTATTGGAGTACCCGAATGATTGTGACAACATAATTGGTAAAAAATCACTGATGAAAGTGAAGAAGGAGGAAGGAAAATCTCTTTATAACAATTCATTCAAGGTGACGATGAATTTGTCAATGCAAAGTTTTTTTCTGTTGGAAGTAAAATAACTTCAATTAAGGTGATAAGTTTTTCAATATGTTGGTATTGTGAATTTTTTTTAAACGTGAATGATGTTGTGTGGTTTAATGTATATAGGCAAAATTTGATGTTCCTTTTTTGACTATTGTGGAACTGGAGGATTCTAATAATGATGATGAATGTGGTGGGACTTCTTTCTTTTGCAAGCTAATGTGAACCCTGTTTGCTTGGGTGCAAAGGTGGATAAGATGCATTACTGCACACCTGCAAAAGAGGAAGTTGTTAGATTTATTTGATGAGTGTGATGAAGAAATCATGAAGGCTTGTTTCAAAGATTTAAGGATCGAGGATTAAGACATTTGAATTGATTTTCACACAGTGAGGGCAGCGTGGAGAACTTGGGAGAATATGTGCAAAAAGTTCTAATCAAACATATTCTTTATTTGTAATATAGCTATGCCAAAACAATTTACATAAGTGCATAATAAAGTGATATATTAATTAAAAACAGTACGCTTTGTTGTGTGTTGTACTGTTGTTAGTTGTGACCATATTCTATACAAGTTCAGCTGGACTTTATTCAAGCTCAATGTGGAGTCAATTTTTCTGTCAACTGCAACTTGAATGGCTAACTGGCATGCATGTATGTGGCGTGTGGTTGCTTGGATCGAAATCTCCATAATGGAGAGGATCAGGCTTGCCTTTATGCTTTGCTACTGTGCAGTAGTCAAGTGTTCCCTTCAGTGCTCAATGCTGCTTTTGGGCTCAACTTGTTTGAGATCATAGCAAAGTCAACCCCAGCAAGTGCAACCATGACAGCATCAGATATTGCTTCTAAGCTACCAAACCAACACCCTTTGCTTGCCAATTGCCAGCTATTTCTCTTCTCACTTGTTCCACTCGCACCAATGAATATAGCAGCACTGAGACAACTTATGGACTCTCAAGCTCACATGTTGGAAAATACTTTGTCAGTGATCAAAGTAGGGGCTGTGCGGGTTTGTACACAACATTTCTCCACCACCCTGCAGTGTCACAACTTTGGTACGTAGTTTTGTTTGCTTTACAATAATCTAAAAAATAACATTAGCAATGTCTAGTGAAAATCACAGGTGTTAAAAAGAGTGTACATAAAAGTGTGTTGTTAGCATTTCTTGTCTAAAGAATGTGTTTACAAGGAAGAATTTATTTACCTTGTTGTGGTGTTGTGACTTTAGGCCGAATTTTAAGGATGTAATTATTGATGTCGAGGATGACTTATTCAAGAACAAGAAGGCTCATGGAATGTCTTTATACCAACGCACTGAAAGAGATCCAAAACTGAATTACATTTTCAACAAATCGATGGCTGATATTTGCACCCTAGAAATGAATAGGACTCTTGAAGTGTATAAAAGGTTTGAAGGAGTGTCAACCCTGGTTGATGTGTGAGGATGTATGGGGTAAAATCTCCACATGATAATCTCCAAGTACCCTACAATTAAGAGTTCTTAGAATGTGGGTTTGAGCTTAACTCAACCTTACTAAACCGGCTTATAAGGTGAGGATTGCCCCCCACTTATATACACTTATTTGATCATATCACTAGTCGATGTGAGATCTCCAACACACCTCCTTTACGCTGAGAGCTAGGACATCTTGAGCGTAAAGTTTGCAGGACTGGACATCTGTAGGTGGTCCGATAACAGCTCGATTGCGGGTGGCTTGATAGCGTGGTTATCAAAATCGTGAGTTAACTTGTAAACTCGTCTGATTTTACGAGTCTACTACCCTTGACCGTGTTAACTCGCGAGTAGAATCGCTTCTGAGTATAATCGTGCGAACTCGTGTAGACTCACTCAAAATCACGAGTTTGCAAACGATACCACAAGTTCGCTGGGGGCAAAAAAAAACGAGCAAAACGATGCTCGTTTTGGCTGTTTTGAGCCGATTTGAAAACGACACCTTAAGACCTAGCTGGCTATCTCATTTCTACTATGCTCCTTTCATGTTTGGCGTCGTTCTCCTCTGATCTGAAGTCGACATCGACAACGTTGAGGTTCCTAGTCGCGATTTGTGCAGCGCCGTTCCTAATTGCGATTGCTTGTTCCTAATCGGGATTTTCTTGTTCCTTGTCGGGTTTGTATTGCACTGTTCCCCTCTGATCTCAAGACAGCGACGCTGAGGTTCACATTGGTCGCGTTTCGTTCACGCTGAGGTTTGCTTTGTTTTGGTTTTCCATCGGCTCCATTTCCATTATGTGCTTTCTATTGAAGCTCCATTTAGGTGAAGCATTGCCTTGCTCTGTACCCTGTTTCTGGTTGGATATTCCCCACAATGATTTGTGATTGCTAAATTGCTCCTGTATGTTGTTTTTGAACGAATTGATTCAACTAATTTTGGTGAGCTCAGTTTTGAGTATTTTGACAGATTAGCTATGCTAAATTTGTTATACTAGTTTTCTATTTTTATTTGTTAATATTTTTTTTTGTTATTGTGTTTGATATCAATGTACAACAAATTTATAATATGTCAGGAAGTGGATCAAACTCATCTGATGGCAATACAACTATGAGTGCCTCCTCGGTTGCTAAAACTAGAAGTAAAATTGCTCTTGGGAATAGGTCAGATATTGGGTAGAAACATGGGTTTGATGTTATGGGCAATGGTAAGAAAGTGAAATGTAACTATTGTTCAAAGATTGTAAGTGGAGGAATTTTTAGATTCAAGCATCATCTTGCTGGGACTAAAGAAGATTCTGAGCCTTGTGCTACAGTGCCAGATGAAATTAAAATACTAATGATGAAAGTTGTTGTAGAGGCTAAAGAGGCATCATTGAAGAAAAGAAGATTGAATAGTATTAATGAAGGAGATGATGAGCAAAGTGAGGGGGTGGAGACAAATAGCTCTCAAAGACTAGGGGGTATGGATCAAAAGGAAAAGGAAAATTTACTAGTGGTGGAGGAGTTCAAGCAACTCTTAATCAAATGATGAAAAAAGGCTATAAAGAGGAAGTTGATGCTCAAGTTGCTGAATTTTTTTTACACAAATGCCATTCCATTCAATGCTATTAGAAATCCGGCATTTGCAAAAATGTGAGATGATTGGGAAATATGGAGTTGGCTACAAACCTCCGTTTTATCATGATGTTAGAGAGAAGCTCTTGACACAAGCAGTAGGGAAAACTGATGCAATGCTTCAAGAGTATAGGGAGGATTGGAAGAGAACCGGTTGCTCAATCATGTCTAATGGGTGGACTGATAAAAAAAGGTGTTCAATTTGTAACTTCTTGGTGAATAGTCCAAAGGGGACATTATTTTTGTATTCATTGGATACTTTAGACATCTCAAAAACAACTGATAAAGTTTTTAAGATGTTAGACGATGCTGTTACATTTGTTGGGGAGGAGAATGTTGTCTAGGTGGTTACTGATAATGTTGCAAATTTCAAAGCCGCCGGAGAATTGTTAATGTAGACACGGCCAAATTTATATTGGACCCCTTGTGCTGCCCATTGCATTGATTTGATATTTGAGGATTTTGAGAAACATTTGAAGGTTCATGAAGTTACTATAAAGAAGGGAAGGAGGATTACCACCTACATATATGGTAGAACAATGCTCATTAGTATGCTAAAGAAGTTTACAAAAGGGAGAGACTTGATTAGGCCTAGTATGACTAGATTTGCCACGACTTATTTGACTTTAGCTTGTCTCCATGAAATGAAAGCGTCATTGATGAGCATGTTCAGTTCTGAAGAGTGGAAAAATAGTAAGTTTGAAACTTCACAGGAGGGAAGAAAAATAGAAAATGTAGTTTTAAATAGTCGGTTTTGGAAGAATGTAATCATATGTCTTAAAGTTGCTGCCCCTCTTATGGTGGTCCTTCAACTGGTGGATTCTGATGTTAAACCTGCCATGGGTTTCATATATGAGGAGATGGATTGTGCAAAAGAAAAGATTAGTAGAAACTTTAATAATGTTAAGAAAAGGTAAAATTTTCAAACTTTGAGTCATTTAAAATTTAATTTACTTATCTATATAACTAGTCTATTTCTAACGTAGCATATTTGGTATATGTGTAGCTATGAGCCTGTGTGGAAAATTATTGATGAAAGGTAGGAGAACTAGCTTCATAGGCCTTTACATGCAGCTGCATATTATCTTAATCCCCACTTGCACTATGAACCCAATTTTAGACATGATGATTTTGAGGTGAAAGAAGGGTTGTATACTTGCATGAAAAGATTGGTAAAGGATGTTACGGATAGGAATAAAATTAGTATGCAGCTTCTTGATTTTCATTTTGCCAAAGGTCTGTTTTCTATGGATAATGCAAAGGCTTGTAGGAAAACTATGCAACCTGTAGAATGGTGGAAGATGTTTGGGGATGGATGTCTAGAATTGAAGAGGTTTGATATTCGTGTTTTGAGCTTGACTTTTAGCTTTTCCGGATGTGAGTGTAATTGGAGCTCATTTGAAATGGTATTGAAGTTCATGACTTTATTTGTGTTTTATTGTTTTTTAAATTTTCTTTGTTTAGTCTTTAGATAATCATACAAATACAATTGTTTTTTATGTGTTATTTTCTAGGTTCATACAAAGAGGAGAAATCGCTTGTATTAGAACAAGATGAATGATTTAGTTTATGTGATGTATAACTTGAAGTTGAAGAGTAGACAAATAAGAAAAACGGTTGCTCTTCCTTTTAATGATATTGAATCTGATGATGAATGGATAACGGAAGAGGGTGATAATGTTGATGAAGACAATGTTCCGATTGAGCAACCTCAAGCTGAAGGTGATGGTACCAATGTTGAATTTGTTGGAGAAAGTTCAAGTGATCCAACTTTGGATACTTTTGATCTTGATAATTTGGTTTTGGATGCCACTGTTGCTGATGAGCATTCTTCATCTGAGGAAGAACTTGATGATGATGGAGATGGTGATGGTGATGGTGATTTTGGAGATGATGTTATTAGAGGACTAAATATGGAGATTTAAAGACATTAGTCTTTTTTTAGTTTTTTAAATGCTATCATTTTAAGACTTATGTTTTGTATGAATTTATGCATGATTTGGTGTAGTTTTTTTTATGTTGGATAGTAGTAATGTACTTCTAAACTTTGTTACATACTTATTTTATTAATATAGTTTCCCTATTATGCTTAATTATGGAGTTGAAATGTTGAATTATTATATTATTTATAGGTGTTTCCATGTTTGAATATATTTTTATATATTAAGTAAACTCTTACGAGTTTACGGAGCCTTCACTAGTTTATGTAAACTCTCGAGTTTGACAACCTTGCCTGATAGGCCTAACAACAATCGTTAGGATAGGCTCTGATACCATCTTAGAATGTGGGTTTGGGCCTAATTTAACCTTACAAAACTAGCTTGTAAAATGAGGATTGCCCCCCACTTATATACACTTATTTGGCCATATCACTAGTCAATGTGAAATCTCCAACAAGGGTATTAATTTTGATTTGCCCAAAGTTGTTGAAAAAGCGCCAACTTATCCAGGTATATATGCCATTCCTTTTTTGCTTTTTTCCCCATTGTCAAACTTGTGGTTAATTAGCACATGTGCATTTGTTGATGATTCATGCAAGTAGAGTATTTACTTTTACAAACGTTGACTGTGACACTACTATCTAAGATTGTATAAATTAAGGGATACAAGACGTTGGAGGAGATATGTACAATGTTGGTAAATATTTATATATTTGTAATTTAAAATTTAAATTAAAAGTGTTTTTTTTTCCTTCTGAATCAATTTTTTAAAAAGAAACTTATCTACTCTTTCTACACCATTTGACTTTAGTATAAAGTTGAAGAAAAATACGGGTGAAGGCATTTCTCCTCTTAAATATTCTTAAATTATTGGTTCTTTGTTACATTTGACAAATTACTCTTGATCTAACATTGCATATGCGGTTAGTAAATTAGGAAGATATACTCATAATCTTTATCATTCACATTGGGTAGCACTAGAAAGGATATTTAAATACCTTAAAGGAACTATTAATTATGGTATTCACTATACTTATTATCCTATTATTATTGAAGGCTTTAATGATGCAAATTGGATTTCTGATTCAGAGGAAACAAAATCAACTAATGGTTATGTTTTTACATTAGTGGAGGTGTAGTATCTTAGAAATTTGTTAAACAATCTATTATTTCTTGTTCTTCTATGAAAGTTGACATAATTGCCTTAGATACTGCTAGTAGTGAAGCTGGATTTCTTAAAAATCTTCTATGTGATTTGCCAATGCTTAAGAAACCTATACCTCATATCTCTATCCATTGTGACAGTCAAGTTGCTATTGCTAAAGTTACTAGCAAGAACTTTAATGAAAAAAGAAGACACTTGAGAACACAAGTCTATTAGAAATTTGATATCTCATGGTATTATTTCTCTTGACTTTGTCAGGTCTGAAAATAATCTTGCAGATTCGCTTACCAAAAGGTTGATGTGTCAACGATTTCTTGAATTGTTGAGGGGAATGGGACTAAAGTCCATCAACTAGTTGCAACAATGGACACTTGTCTCTAAAGAAATGGCGATCCCATGAATGAAGTTCAACGGGTAATAACAAAGTTGTTGTTGACTAAAGTACATCATTTTATTTTGTAGAATTGTTGCACGTCTTATTCCTATGGCGAGGTGTACTATAAACTGTGGCAATAATAAGGTTGAGGTATTTACATATATATTTTATTGTGTTTAATTTAAAATACCTCTTAATGGACTCGATGACATTAGTTGTAAGGGCGGGGGTCACAGATCACCCTTGGGAGGGTTCACTTAGTGAGTGTGGTGGTGGGGCTGCCACTATGAGACATGGGCAAGTCTCTAAGTGACACTCATGAAACAAGATATATGCACAAGGTTGTAATGTGCAACCACTAATTAGAACTCAAATGAACACCTATATTGTATGTGTCATGTTCTAAAGCCTGGTTAAAGGAGTGTAGCTCAAGACAATCATGTCTCTACATTTCCTCAGGTGGAAGTTCATATACAATAGGTAAGGCTCAAACTCAAAAGGTTTCTTATATTGAAAATATAATATCCTATGCTCCATTAAAGTTGCTGTTCAGTTTTCACTTAATTTTGAAATTTCATTGTTTTTATTTGTTTAAACTTTAAATTAGTGGGGGAATATTGGTAATATTTGTAATTTTAATTTTAAATTAAAAGTGTTTTTTTTTCCTTCTGAATCAATTTTTAAAAAAGAAACTTATCTACTCTTTTTCTAATCTTTTTCAGTTAGTTCCTATCTTTTTGGGTTTTATTGATTGGGTCACTTTTCCTTTTGCACGTTGGAGGCTTATCTTTTTTTTAAGATTCAGTTTCCTTTTGTTTTGCTGCAATTTAGCTATTGGGGTTGCCTGTTGTAGCTACTGGTTTGTATATATATCCCTGTCTGTTAGGAATAAACACTGAACATACACACAACATGTTGAAAATAGTTTATTTGCTGTTACTGAAAAGATATTTTGGAGCATTGGTGTTCATTGGTTCGGGAGTCCTTCCTTGCACATGATTAATCCAGCAGATTGACGTATCTTGGGAGAGAAGCGCATCAATTTCAAGTACCAATGTTATGGGGGCGTTTTCTCTCTAAGGATAACGCTATGCGTGCTTCAACCCAAGCTTTTCTACACACATCTTCTAAATTTAATTCACTCTTTGTTTGCTTCATTGTTTGTTATTATTCACTTTGTTTTATTCTGAAATTCCATGCTATCTTATGTTGCTATTTTTTATTGATAAATTGCATTTATATTTTGCTTATGTTTTCTAACACAGTTATGTACCATTGGGTGATGCCATAATTTTAAAGGTTAGAAAACACTTTGTGAGACTTAATTTCATATTTGAGAATGATTGATCAAACGATGTTGTCAACTCAATTTTTATTTCTTTGACTATATGTAGGCTATGTTGCACAATTGGTCAGATGGAAACATGCTTAAGCATTTTGAGGAACTGTCACAATACACTGCCACAAAATGGAAAGGTGATTGTCAGAGTTAATAGTACCAGAAGCATTAGAGTCAACTGCATCAAAGTTTGTTTCCACCTTGGACAACCTTATGTATATGACAAATGGTGGGAAGGAAAGAACTGAAAAGAAATACAAGGCTTTTTGCAAGCTTTCTGGATTTTCAAGATTTCAAGTTGTTTGCCATGCATTCTTTGCCTTAGGAATCATCGAATTTCACAAATAAATTTACTTTCGATTATAGAAAACAGAGATAGCTGGTTCAAAAAATGAAGCCTATAAAATTATCATGAAACCAACTGCTTCTTGAGAAAATGGTCAAAATCAAGTGATAAGAAATTCTATCCTTTGTAGCTTAACTTTTTAAAAATAAAGTTAAATTTCAGCTTAGCTACTCTTCACGAGGGCTATTTTCTAGGGCTGAACATGTGTCAATTCGGTCCAAGTTGAAGGCATAATTGGTTGGAGGGGTTCGGATCAAGTCAAGTCGTTTTGTTTTTTCGTTGGATCAAACCTGAATTGACTTGACTTGGTTTTGTTTGGGTCAAATTGGGTTGATTTTTGGGTTACTCGCCAAAAAGTAAAAAACAAAACTTGAAATAGGAAAAATTGGGGTGAAGGGCCACGGGGAAGGGGGAATTGGGAAAAAATTGAAAAAAAGAGAGAGAGATACCACTCATTGGCATGATGCATGCACTAATTCTAGAGTAAAAAATCACTATCCATGAAAAATAAAACAGAAAAATAACCATTCACTCACAGATCTATCAAATCTAATATAATAAAATATAAAATTATTTTAATAACTTAACTAAGCAAGTTGGGTTGGATCTCAAGTTTGTACATCCAAACCCGTAACCTATAACTTGGGTGGGTTGATCGAGTTGTAGATTTTTTTTATCCAAATTGATCCATAAACTTGACCTGATCATGTTATTATGGATCGAGTCAAGTTGATTTTGTTGAGTTTTTTGAGTTGGTCTGATCCGTGCTCACCCAGTATTTTCCTTTAACATTGTTGTTCCTTTAGTTTGGCAGCACATCACCTACACATGTGTGTATGGTTGATGACTTGAATTTATTAGTAGTCACCACCTCATACTAACAGAAATTGAGTCTAGTGGAAGGGGATAGTCTCTGGCAACGTAATGAACCAAGATTTGATTTCTATTAAGAGAAGTACTCACATTTAATGTCTAATAATATCTCGAACAAAACTGTATTTGAAGAAAAATATCTATAGAGAACTAAACTGAGGCACCACCTCATGCATCTTCTTAAATAACATTTGCCTATTTGTATGATTATTATATTTTATATAGTCTTTTTATGTGATCTCTGCTAGAAATTGCCGCTTTTTTTTATTTAATTTCAATTAACTTCGTTCCTTTTTACACTTTACACAGTTGCAGGCTTATTTTATGTTATGATTATCTCATGTATAAATCCATTAAATGGTAGCAACTAATGTGGGAGGTACATAGAAGAAGAAACATTCTACCCATATTTAATCGCCTAATCACTAAAGAGAACTTGCTACGATTTAATCGTGACCCATAGAATCAAATGGAATTAGTCACAAATCAAGCAGCAAAACCTTTCTCCCAAATTATGAGGGCTGTTTCTGTACAATAGTATATTGGTTTTCAATTTTGTTGAACGAAGCTACCTCTGCTCCACAGTCACATGAGATAGTTTTTTAATTATTTTAACCCCCCTTGCCGAAAAAAAAAAAGAGTTCATAGAAATTAAAGAGGGATAGTAGTATTCAAATTAAACACGGAAAGATAACCTAAAACAAGCCGCAATCAATAAAGCATCAAATAGAGTCCTTCAAGTCAATTACAAGATACACGTTTTTCTCGGACCTCGGTTATGCTTTAGTATGCTATTATTCTGAAAGAGTCTGTTTAAAATATTCAAATGTAATTTTATTTATGTATTTTTGGTTGGGGGTTCCTCCTGCTTCTTTGACCAGTGATACAACGAAACTAGATACTGTTAGCGCCTATGGGAATCGTAAGTTGTAGGAATATTAAATTTTGACAAATGTTAATTAACAACGGACACTTTTTTTATTAGGTGAAATTTACGTCTCAATATGTAACTCTTATTTCCCATTTAATAAATCTCATTTTCAAAGTAATAAAACTCACATGAATTTTACCTACTATAAGAGAATGCGTTGAAAAGAGAATTTTAGAAAAAATATTGTTAACAATCTTAAATTTTAGTGCTAAAACAGTAAAAAGAAAAGATAAAAAGGGCATGCACAATTCATTCAGGATGAACTATGTACATGTCCAACTTTATTTGAGTTCAGGACTCTAATTTTTATATATATTTTAAATATTTTTGTTATACTTGTTTTATTCTTTTTTTTTTTTTTCATTTCCTATATTTTATTCATCACATTTCCTACAATCCTTTTTTCCTTGTTTTATTCTTTTCATTTATATTTCTCTCTTGTTGATACCCCTTCCATACCCCATCATGGAATGTGAAAAATTATTTTCATTGGGCCAATATATCTATTTGGCATTTATTTTTCCATTTATCCCTAAAGAACAATAATAATAACTAAGTCTTTTTTCATTAAGTAAATTTGGTTACATGAATTAAGTGACACAATCCATTAACATTAGCCTAGTGATGAGGATTTAGGATATTTTGCAAGAGATTTTAACTGCGAACTTTGTTTTTGTTATTGTATTTTTCAAATGACACTATAATATTTTATTATAAATCACGTTTACAGATATATTATTAATCTCTGAATTACTTTAAATTATTTTATTTATGGTTTTTTTTTTCACCTCTAATAACAGGATTATCCTCTAGATTTGTATTCTTTACTGCAGTTTCTACATGGCTTTTCTTTCTTTTTTTCTTTGATACAAACCACAAGCATCTTACACGAAAAATAATTTTATTCGAGCCGATAAAATCATTTTGGGCAGTAAAATTTTTCCTTTGATTATCTACAAGTCTTCTTTACTCATACTCAAATCACTTAAAGCAAATTTTTATCATTCTTTTTACAACAAATGCTGCAACTTTTTCCTTAATGCATTATTCTTAATCCGTTCTTGTAATCATGATTGCAATTTATCTGTCATTAAAAAATGTATAATCATCTTTATCTTTTAATATTTAAATTAAATAAAATAGAACCAACATAATATATAGAAATTGAACAATCTAGCCTCGTATTGAAAGACAATGACTTGGTAAATATCCAACTAAAAAAAATAAAATTGGTAACACAGAAAACGGAGAGTCCTTCACGTGGTTATACGATACCGCCCACAAACAAAAATCCAACCAACAAGATGGAAAGAAAATCACAAGGAGTAGGTAAAGCCCCCAACTACGACTATTCACCAAATTAAGTAGCATAGCGTCTAGAGTAAGCCCCAACTACGACTATTCACCAAATTATGTACGACTATTCACCAAATTAAGTAGCATAACGTCTTAGAGGTAAGTTTTGCCTATAAAAAGGCCACACTGGAGAGCAACTAAGCAAGCAAACATTAACGAAACCAAAAGAAGAGATCATCAGGATTAAAAGAAGCAAGCATGGGGGATTACAATGGCACCAAGAATCAACAAAATGAGGATGGTGCTTGTCTATCTGCAATGCTGCTTAGTGCTAATCTAGTGTACCCTGCAGTCCTCAATGCTGCTATTGAACTCAACTTGTTTGAGATCATAGCTAAGGCAACCCCACCTGGTTCGTTTATGTCATCCCATGAAATTGCTGCTAAGCTTCCAACCCAACACCCGGACCTGCCTAATAGGCTTGACCGCATGCTGCGTTTGCTTGCTAGTTATTCTGTTCTCACTAGTTGGACTCGCACCACACAGCATGGTAGCATTGAGAGAGTTTATGGACTCTCACAAGTTGGAAAATACTTTGCCCCCGACGGAAGTAGGGGCTCCTTGGCTTCATTCACGACATTTCTCTGTTATCCAGCACTGTTACAAGTTTGGTAAGTGACTTTAATTCATATACATATATCATATAGAGAGCACATGTATTATTTAGAAAAAAATAATCATAATTGTCTTTGGTACATTTTAAAATGAAAAAAAATAAAAAAATAAAAATTGGTACCTTAAAATTTGAGTCATATGCCACGTACTTTTTAACCTTTGAACTGAAAAGGTTATTTTCAATAGTTAAATATTTTTACATGTGTACAATATAAATGTTTTCTATATTATAATAAGCTTGTTAATTTTATAACAATTATCTTAAAAGTTACACTAAAGATAATTTTACACTGACATTACATACCTATTAATAAGCAAGCTCTGATTTTTTTTCTTAATTTTATTACTATTAAAAATCAACAAAATTCATCATGTGATTTATATGCAACTCATTTTATTTTCTGTTAATGAAAGAGTTATCTTATACACTTTGAAAATGTTAAGACAAAAACGCGGTTTTTATAAAGGTCAGGAACTAAATGTTATGTGATAAAATGTAACTAATTTGCATTTTTCTTGATGGTTTGGAATAAAATAAGTTATGTGTTGGTCATTTGATAAATTCTTTAACTTTTAATAAGAAAAATACTAGAGAGTTATTTTGCAAACTTAAAAAAAGAAGTTAGGACTAAAATACACCTTTTTATAGGGATTAAACATTAAACATTAAAAATATAAATAGCTTATAAATAGTTATTTGGAATTATCTTATATTATAAGTGCTTGTGAAAATATTTGGGAGTACTTATAAAAACATCTTATGACTGGTCCATAATATGTTTTTAATTTATTTTCATAAGCCCTTTAATATAGCGTATAGGAATAACTTTTGCAAAGCTTATAAAAATACCCACCTTTGAATCCTGTCAAGACCAAACATATAGAGATTATGTAATTTTTTTTTTCGTTTCTATCTCCAAATTAAATATTTTATTTTTTCGTTTTTCATTCAAATTAATATAAATATTAAATTTTACACAAAACAAATTATAATTATTCATTGCTAGTAAATCTGTTTTTTATTATTATTTTATACATTTCCTTCTTTTTCAGTAAAAAAAATACAATTTAATTAAATAAATTTATATTTTTATATGTTGCTAGTAATTTTTTTTACATGTTTCCTTCTACAACGGTGTGAAGTGGTTGAATTTGTATAATGACTTACTATTTTTATATACTTATATTTATTTATACATGTGAATGGTAAAGTTTTTAAGCTTATATCATGATTTTATGATATATATGATTTTAATTGTAACATCTTAATTTATATTTTAATCATGTTTTGATTATTAAATATTGAAAGATGTATGGTGAATTTATTTTGTGTGTGTGTGTGTGTTATATAATTTTTTAAAATTTATGATACTTAAATTTTTATTTTTTTAAAACTAAAAATAGATAAATGGTGACTGTTGATTTTTATTTTTAATATTTTTGTGATATATAAAATGATAGTATATTAATTATTTAGTTAGTTTTTAAAATTTTATTTTATTTTTAAATATTTTTTTATTTTTTTAATTTAAAAAAAAAAGACAACATCTTATAAGTACTTATGTAATAATACATCTAAATGCTTTAAAATTATGTAAATACTTATCAACGTGAATATCCAAACGCAAATAACTTATTAAATTTTAAACACTTATAACATAAGTTTTTATATAATAAGAATTTATTAAAAAGATCTTAATTATGTTATTTTTTCAAACGGGTCGTAAGTCAATATGACCCAAAATGTAGGCCTTAATTTGCATTTTTTTTCGTAAAAATAAATAAATAAATCTTACTCTGCTCCAATGTTGTTAACTTCTTTTCAGGCTGAACTTCAAGGAAGCAGTGGTTGATGCAGACATCGACTTGTTCAAGAAATTTCATGGAGTAACAAAGTACCAGTACATGGAAAAGGATCCAAAATGAACCAAATTTTTAACAGGTCAATGGCCGGCGTATGTGCAACAGAGATGAACAGAATACTTGAAATATATACTGGATTTGAGGGAATATCAACATTGGTTGACGTAGGAGGTGGAAATGGACAAAATCTCAAAATGATAATCTCCAAGTACCCTTCAATTAAAGGAATTAATTTTGATCTGCCCCAAGTGATTGAAAATGCACTACCGCTTCCAGGTAGCCTAATATATAGTGTTTTATCACATATCAAAATGTCAAATGATATAATATAAACATATTTCTACTTTCAGTTTTAAACCTTGTCAAATTACTAATCGGTAAAGAACAAAATTTTGTTAAGGGATTGAGCATGTTGGAGGAGATATGTTTGCAAGAGTTCCACAGGGTGACGCCATAATACTAAAGGTTAGTAAACACCTATATTTCTATGGTCATCACCTGAGACTTGATACGTTCATCTGATCTCATTGTTGAGGTGGTAACTCTTTTTCTGTCCTTGATGATATTATTGTGTAGGCTGTATGTCACAATTGGTCAGATGAAAAATGCTCAGAATTTTTAAGCAATTGTCACAAAGCATTGTCTCCAAATGGGAAGGTGATTGTTGTGGAGTTCATATTGCCAGAAGAACCAGAACCAACTGAAGAATCCCAGCTTGTTTCCACTCTCGACAACCTCATGTTTATCACAGTTGGTGGAAGGGAAAGAACTCAGAAACAATATGAGAATTTGTGCAAGCTCTCAGGATTTTCAAAATTTCAAGTTGCTTGTCGTGCCTTCTCTAGTTTGGGAGTGATGGAATTTTACAAATAAGTTAATCACCGATAGCTTATAATTTTAAGATAAAAGTATTAAGAGCAAACAATAATGACCTTCACGTGAGGTCAAGGTTACCACTTTCTTGTTAAACTTTCCACTTTTATGTGATGTAACGTCTATACATATTAAAATAAATTGGGTTTCGTTTAAATATATTTCGTCTATATAATTTTTTTATGGATAATTATAAACACACACTTCATTCTCTTATAATTCACTTCTACCTCATTTTTTTATATTTCATTTTCATTTTATATTTTTTATTTAAGGAAAAAGAAAAATATTTGTTAGAATTTGTAGTGCGGATCCAATGGGAGAGTGTTGATTAGGCTTAAGTATATACCAAGAATAGGAGGTGTATCACCCAAAAGGTTCGAACTAATTGGATTTGATTTCTCTATTATTATATACACTTTGACTTGACTTTATTTGTTTGATGTGAGACTTTAGTTCTCTGACAATATTTGGAGTTAACAGCGAAGGAAGCAATTTCTGAGGTGTGAGAGATCTAGGGATGTCAACGGGGCGGGGCGGGCATGGGTAGTAGCTACCCGCCCCGCTGGATAAAACCCGCACCTGTACCCGTCCCATTACCTGCGCAGGTATCCGTTAAGCGGATACCTGTGGATATTTTTAATATCTGCGGGTATCCGTGGATATTTAAAAAAAAATAAAATAATAATAACAAATTTATTTTGTGTGTTGTGGACAATTATAAAGTGATGCAAATATCACTTTGAATTTATAGATTTAAATTTATAAATTAAAGACTTACTGTTTAAAATAATCACTTTGAACATAAATTTTAACTATTCTAATAATTTTTCTAAAAAAAAAAAGTTTAAATGCTCACAAATTTATGTTCCTTTTCTCTTGTAATATAATTGTATAAGATTTCTCTCGTAATGAACAATATTTTTGAAAATTTTGAATAAATTTATGTAATTTTATCTATATTAATATGTAAGAATATTTAAATAAATATATAATTGCGGGTAGCGGGTATCTGCGGGTACAGATACCATGATACTCGTACCCGCCCCGTTAATAAACGGGTAGCAGATATACCCATTTAGAATATCTGCGGGTACCCATTTAAAGTACCTATTTTCTACCTGTGGTGGATTTTATCCGCGGGCACGGGTATTTTTGCCATCCCTAGAAAGATCCATGTAACATAATAAAGTCTCTATTTTTGTCTTTTTTCCTTTCTAGTTGAGATTTGTTTAGCTTCTACAAGACACAAGACAATAACCCAAGTTAACTAGAAACTACTTGTCTCAGCCGCAAATTATCCTATCGTTCTTTTCATCAACTCAACTTCTCTAGCTATCTAAATAGGGAATGATTGGTAAAATATAAAAAATTGCACAAATTATTTTTTATGGGGTTATTTAATCCCATTTCTATTTGGGTAAGTTGGACAACCATTCTAGATATTTGAAGATTAAAAGATTTGACAAATAACTTTGCAAGCAATGCCACAATATATAATTATAAGCAAAGCTGTTATCCAATATGTACGGACCTCGCCAAACGATGAATAGTCGAGTAATTGGGAAGGACAAGTACAAAATCCAATACACCCTGAAACCATATGTAATGAATGAAAATATAATGATTTGAATTGTTCATGAACTGCCCATACTCCGTATATCGATTGAACTGTCCTTATAGGGCAACAATCTTATAATATGGGTTTGGACCTAACTTAACTCTAAAAGCTAGCTTATAGGTAGAGGTGGGTATATGGGCCAATCCGCCGTTTAGGCCTAGCCTGCAACTACCGCAACATAAATGGGCCAAGTTTTATAGGTCTGCATCCGCACTGCATAACCCGCGGGCTAACAGGCCAATCTGCAACCCCCAAATAAAAAACTAAAAAATTAAAAAAAATGTGAAAAAAACAATAAAAATAGAAATAAAGAACAAAAAATTTAAATCAAATATGATCATCAATCCAACCATTTAAGTATCAAATATTGTTTAGTTGATTAACCAAATACGCCAACCAAATATGAAATTGAAAGTCTTACAAATTAAATATCTAAAGTGCAAATTTCAAATACACACATAATACTAAATAATAAGTACATTATCAAATATTTAAAATACATGATTATCAATTATATTCAATAACTATATTTGACTTCATCTTTAATGTAGCTAGCTCCTTAATTTTATTTTTTTAAAAATAGTTAGTAAAAGCTTGCGGGTAAAATTTGTTTAAACTGCGGGCTAAACGAACTGGGCTAAAAAGCCTGCATTCTTAAATGGGCAAAATATTTTAGGCCCATAGCCCGCATGGGTCGCGGGCTAAACAGGTGACCCGGGGCTTTGACCCATATGCCTAGCTCTACTTATAGGGTAAGGGATGTCTCTCACTTACATATACTCTATCTTGGCACTATCTTTAACTGATCTCATGCCCAGCACTATTGGGTTTAGTGTGTAGATAATATGGTTGATGGCCTATTAATGGATTTAGGGTAGGGCTCTGATACCATTTTACAATATGGGGTTTGGGCCTAACTCAACCCTAAAAACTAGCTCATAAAGTGAGGGTTGTTTCCCACTTATATACTCTATCTTGACACTATTTTTAGCCGATGTAGGACTTGAGTTTTTTCTAATACAATAGGATGTGGTAGAGAACAAAGCTCTGCCATATTGTGTCTATCATTGTGAGCCAAAAATAAAATTACATATTGTAAGCTTCTTGCCTGTGACCTGCACCATACTGTTTTGAATACTATAATAGTGTCCAAGGATTCAAGTCCTTATTCAAAATACCAATAATACTAGATATGTATATCATGAAATAGAAAACACTACTCCATAACGCATGCAGAAATTGTAGAAAAAGTCGTGCATGATACATACCAAAATAACATTAATATGAGGACATCGCTAAGGTAGAAGTTATACAACATGCTGATAATCCAGTGCCCACGAAACACAAGAAATATTTTCAAGAACTGAAATTATGTTATAGCAACACCTGGTGTGTTATGGAGGTTATCCGGACATTCAGTTTAAGTTGGCTCACTTGCGCCTATCTTGGCTAGCACAACCTCGTATACCCCGGATGATAATTCCTTGCCATCTCGGTCCGACTTTGTACCTACCTTGGTACGGCATGGAAAGCACCTAACAGCAAGGAAAACAAGTAATGAGGCACTCAAACGCATGACATTCACATGGCACCCCACCTTAACAGATTTTTCCTCCAAAACACTATATAAAGGACTTTGCACTCACCAGGTACATAGACTCACTCATTATTTTTCACTCATATTTGCACCCTTACTAACTTAAGCATCGGAATGCTTGCAAGTACCACCACCGGAAACGCTAACAACTACTGTGGGAGCTTATCAGAAATCCTTCATTGTATCCACCACACAACATTGGCGTCATCTGTGGGAAATCGATTTTTGATATTTTTTTCCTTCTTCATCATTTGAAGATTTCTTTATGATGGTTAGCAAAAGAAATTGCAAGTTCGTTGTGGCCCCATCGCCATCGAAACTTCCAACACCGTTGCCCAAAGGTGACAAAGTCACTTCTGCCACTCCTGATGCGACTCCTCAGGCAGACGATGTTTCGACACCATCTATCAATATGGTTGACCTTGCTACGTTACTGCAATAGTAGAGGGAGACATTGAAAGAACAAGAGAAGATCATTGCTGAACTTCAAGCAGAGAGAGAGAACAAGAAGGTTATGGAGAATAGTTACGACCACACCAATAAGACAGAAGCTTCTGCTCTAAGACTAGGTCACGTTGCACAGGAGGTGCATGATGCGCATATGGATATGAAGATAAACAAGAATGATGAGATGATTCCGTTCAACCTTCCTTTTTCCACAAGGATTCTGAATTTGTAGGTTCCAAAGTAGCTGCAGCAGTTGCCTTCACTGGAATTGTATGATGGATCCATTGATCCAAACGATCACCTCTCGATGTTTGAATCAGCAATGTCCTATAAA
This sequence comes from Spatholobus suberectus, assembly GCA_004329165.1. Classification (NCBI taxonomy): domain Eukaryota; kingdom Viridiplantae; phylum Streptophyta; class Magnoliopsida; order Fabales; family Fabaceae; genus Spatholobus; species Spatholobus suberectus. The sequence continues at coordinate 22,362,492 of CM014735.1, forward strand.
GGAGCTTCGGCCTCATTGACATGCAAAGCGTTCCTGCTCTCTTTGAAGGGAATGGCACTGAAGTGGTTTCAATCTTTGGAGTCGAGATCCATTGACTCATGGACGACACTAAGAGAAAAGTTTAAGACCGCCTTTGCAACTAGCAAGGTTAGACCTAAATCTGAGGCAGACTTGAGGAGGATCCGCCAAGGTGCGGATAAGCCGTTGAGAGATTACATTAGCAGGTTTAATTAGGAGGCAAGAGTGGCTGAGAACCTACAGCCCGGAGTGGTTTTGATGTTGGCCAAAGACGAAGTAAAGGAAGGTTTGCCTTTCTTTATGTCAATTGCTAAAATACCTTCGACTTCAATGGAGGAGTTTCTTAAGAAGGCGAAAAAATACATTAATTATGAAAACGTGCTTGAGGCTGGGAAAGTGAAGGCGGCCAAGAATGTAACAAAAGAAAAATCTGCAATCAAAGGCTGACAAACTGCTGCGTCATGAGGACTGGGGTTTGTACAAAGGAGGATCGAGATTCGAGGAGTATACGCTGTAGAATACCTTAATGGGAAGAATTTTGAGTGAGATATTAAATGTGGAGTTCGTTGAAGAGGGGAAAAAATCTCCAAGGTTGATAGGAAACAGAAAGGGTGGAGATCAGTCCAAGTATTGCTGATATCATAGGGCGCCAAGACATGACAGTGATGAATGCTACCAACTGAAAGATGCCATTGAATTGTTGATTAAGCAGGGAAGACTTAGTCGCTTTGTAAAGTAGAATAGAGGTAATCGTGGCAAATTCTGACATTCATCTCCTAAAAGGAACAGAACTAGGAGTCCAAGAATGGGGCATTCTCCACTCAAGGGGGAGAAATCATCACATCGACATAGTCCTATAAAGAGTCACTCCCGACCTTGGCCCTCACGACATGACACCGAGGTTTAGGTTATACAGTGACAATCACCATGACGATCATCATCCCGACGACCTATAAGATCTCCCGCTCATTCTCTTACCAAGGATCACGAGATCATATATGTTATAGTAGGCGGATTTTCAAGAGGAGGCCTGTCAAACAATGTAGGAAAAAGGCACGATAGAGAAATATTGGCAACCTCTTTTGGGGTTCGTGCTGTTGATAACCCTACGAAGAAGAAGACACCGCTTTTAATCTTTCTGACTATGTAGATGTTGTGCCAAACCATGATGACCTCCTAGTGGTGAATGCTCTTATGGTGAATAAGGAAGTCCACAGGCTCTTGGTGGACATTGGTAGTTCTGCCGACGTTATGTTTTATGAACTCTTCAAGAAGTTAAAAATTTCAGAGTTTGAGTTGATGCCTTATAATGAAGATCTGATCGGATTCTCGGGGCACCACATTACACCGGTAGGATACATAAAGTTGCATGTGACCTTTGGAACGTCGCCCTGTACTAAAACTGTAACCACTCGATTTATCATAATAGACGCCAAATCTTCTTATAATACCATTTTAGGGAGGCCGACGCTAAGTGCCCTGGGAGCTGTTATCTCGGTCTCACATCTAGTAATGAAGTTCGCGGGCAATAATATGGAGGTAGTCACTTTGAGAGGAGACCAGAAAAAGGCAAGAGAATGTTATAAAGAATCTATGAAAGTCAGCCCTAAACCCTAGATGGAGCACAAACCCAATCTCGAGAAAGGTGAAGTATTGCTAACGGAATTAGATTACCAGGATAAGATAAAGAGAGATTCATGGATCCTCGTCCAGAGCTAGAAGGGGAGTACATTCCAGTTCAGATTGGGAAGGAAGTTGGACAGGTCGTGAAAATTGGTGCCAACCCAGATGAAAAGATGAAGGAAGATCTATCGGCACTCATGAAGAGCAACATCGGCTTATTCGCTTGGAAACCAGTAAACATGCCTGGGATAGACCCTAATATCTTTTGCCATTGATTAGAAGTGGATCCTTTAATAAAGCAGGTGTGTTAGTGAAGGAGGGAATATGGCCCCAGAAAGTTTACAGGAGATTGATAGACAGGTTGAGGAGCTGTTGAAAGAAGGGTTCATCCGAGAGGTGAAGTATACGACTTGGCTCGCCAACGTGGTGCTCGTTAAGAAACAAAATGGTAAATGGAGGATATGCGTTGATTATACCGACCTTAATAAACATTGCCTGAAAGATTCATATCCTCTCCCCGACATTGACAAGTTAGTAGATGGTTCTTCCAAGTTTCGTTATCTATCCTTCATGGATGCTTATTCCGGATATAATCAAATCTCGTTATACCCGGGCAATCAGGAGAAGACAACTTTCATGACAGAGAAAGCCAATTATTGCTACAAGGTCATGTCCTTCGGGTTGAAGAACGCCGATGCTATGTATCAGAGGATGATGAATAAGGTGTTCCAAGAACAGATAGGCGGAATCTAGAAGTATACATGGATGATATAATTGTGAAGAGTACCACCCTTAAGGCCCACCTTCGAGATTCGGAGGAAACCTTTGCCCAGCTGGCAAAGTACAAATGAGGTTGAACCCTAAGAAATGCACATTTGGCATTTTAGAGGGAAAATTCTTGGTGTATATGCTATCTAAAAGAGGCATCGAATTAAACCTAGAGAAATACCAGGCTATACTAGAGATGAAGAGTCCCAAGAATGCAAAGGAGGTTTAGAAATTAACAGGGCTCTTAGCTGTGTTGACAAGGTTCATAGCCAAATCGGCGTAGAATGCCCTCCTTTTTTTTGACTTTTGAGGAAGGGCAAACTATTCGAATGGATCGAGGATTACAAAGTTGCATTCCAAAAGTTAAAAGAAACTTTGTTGTCTCCCCTTTATTCATTAAACCCGAGCCGGGTAAGGTGTTATACTTATATTTGGCTGTGGCTGACGAAGTTGTGAATGCCACATTGATAAGAGAGACATCAGAGGGGCAAAAGCTGGTTTATTTTGTAAGCAGAGCCCTCCAAGGTGCCGAACCAAGGTATCCAAAGATGGAGAAGGTCGTATTTACGCTTGTTATAGCAGCAAGACGACTCAGACCGTATTTCTAGTCACACCAGATTATGGTCAGGATGGATCAGCCGATCCGACACATCTTGCGCAGACCGGAGTTAGTTGGAAGGATGATGGCTTGGGCCATTAAATTATCCAAATACGAGATTTAGTATAAGCCAAGGCAAGCGCTCAAAGCCCAAGCGTTGGCCGATTTCATTCGGAATTGACCCCTATAGAGTCCTCTTCCAAAGCTTTGACCTGGACCCTTTTTGTTGATGGGTCATCTAATGAAAAAAGTAGTGGTGTCGACATATTGTTAAAGTCAGCGGATAGGGTTGTGTTGGAGCAGTCTTTGACTTTTACGTGTCCTATTTCTAATAACCAAGCAGAATATGAAGCATGTATAGCCAGGCTCATCATGGCGTCCGACATTGGTGTTACCTTACTGCGTGTATATAGCGATTCGCAGTTGATGATGGGGAATACCAAGCTAAAGAGCTGATATTGCAAAAATATCTGGCAAAAGTCAAGACTCTTCTCACAAGTTTCGGTAACATAGACTTTGTCTACATTCTTCGCGAGAAGAACGTTAGGGCAGACATCTTATCCAAGTTGGCTAGTATAAAGTCTTCCGGCAACAATAGGTTGGTCATTCAGCAAACAATTCATGAACCTAACCTCGTGATGGTAGTAGAGTCAGAGTAGAGTTGGATCACACCTATTATTGATTATCTAAAAGATAGTATCACCCCGGAAGATAAGAAGGAAGCAATGAGGCTAGAAAGGTCGACTGTGCATTTCTGTTTTGTCAACAACAAACTTTATTAGTGTAGTTTTTCCAAACCTTTACTCGGGTATTTGAAAAAGTCAGAGTCTAAATATGTGATGGTGAAGATACACGAAGGATGTTGTGGTCAGTACCTAGGTGGCAAAGCCCTGGCAAAGAAAATACTTAAAGCAGGTTATTATTGACCGACATTAGAAAGTGATGCTGTGGAATTCACTAAAAAATGTGATAGATGCCAAAAATGTTTCGACATTCATCTTGCACCTCCTGAAGATATTAGTACAATCACCTCCCCTCCAGAAAAATGAATGTTTTTCTGGCCTAGAAAGTAAAATGCAGGACAAAATAGATTAAGGCAAAGAAGAAAGCATAATAAAGAAAGAAAGGCCCCACCTTGTGTACATGGATTCGCTCCAGCCGAGACAGGAAGAAAACACTACCCTGTGTATGTGGATTCGCTCCAGCCAGGGTAGAAAATATTACTATCCCGTGTACATGGTTTCGCTCCAATCGAGATAGGAATAAAACACTACTCCATGTATGTGAATTCTCTCCAGCCGAGGTAGAAAAAATTACTATTTGGTGGGCGATCAACATACTTGGCCCATTTCCAAAGGCACAGGATCAAGTAAAATATTTGGTGGTAACGATTGAATATTCACCAAGTGGATTGAAGCAGAGGCACTGGCCATTATCATCGCAAGGAACATGGAAAACTTTGTGTTCTGGTAGATTATTTGTAGATTTGAAATGCCGAACGCCCTAGTGTCAGACAACAGCATGCAATTTATAGAGAGAAGTTTCCAAGAATTCTTAGTCGGGATAAAGATTAAGCAGCACTTTACGTCAGTTAAACACCCCCAAACAAATGGGCAGGCAAAAACTGCAAACCAAGTCATTCTTTGAGAACTTAGACAACGTTTGGACGAAGCAAAGGGATGTTGGGTTGAACAACTACCACATGTCCTCTGGGCATATCGCACAACCCCCCACTCTTTCATTAGAGAGTCACTTTTCCTCCTCACCTATGGTGTGGATGCAATGATCTCGGCAGAAATTGGAGAGCCAACGTGGAAAGTAGCTAATATAAGACTAGAAGATAATGTCTCCAAATCGAGTTAGATGTCGTTGAAGAAAGGAGAGAGGTTGTAGCCGTAAGAGAAACCGCTTTGAAAAGACAGGTCGCAGTGAGGTATAACAAGAAAGTCGTTCCTCATGCCTTCGAGCTTAGAGATCTGGTATTAAGGCACGCCGACATTGGAGGCAGGAATGCCAGGCAAGGGAAGCTTGTTGAGAAATGGGAAGGCCCTTATCGGGTTACCTCGAAGACTGGCATAAGGGCATATGCATTAGAGATGCTACCTGGGACCGCCATCCCGCGGACATGAAATGCGAGTAATCTCAAACGGTACTATAACTGAGACATAATTGGTAACAGAGCTAAAACAACTTCTTGATTTTGTAGTTTGTGCTTATAATATACCTGGGTTGAGTTGCGTACTATAATTCCTAACTCTTGTACTATTTTTTGCCTCAGGTGATTAATAAAATGAAAGTTTTTCTGGCCTAGAAAGTAAAATGTAGGACAGAACATATTAAGGCAAAGAAGAAAGCATAATAAAGAAAGAAAGGCCCCACCTCGTGTACATGGATTCGCTCCAACCGAGACAGGAAGAAAACACTATCCCGTGTACGTGGATTCACTTCAGCCAGGGTAGAAAATATTACTATCCCATATACGGCGTTTCGCTTCAGCCGAGATAGGAATAAAAGACTACCCCGTGTATGTAAATTCACTCCTGTCGAGGTAGAAAAAATTACTACCCGTGTATGTGGATTCGCTCCACCTACGGTAGAAAAAAATACTATCCCGTGTACATGGATTTTCCAGTTGAGGTAGGAATAAAACACTACCCCACGTACATGGATTCACTCTAGCTGGGGTAGAAAAATACTATCCTGTGTATATGGAATCGCTCCAATAGGGAGATAAAGACTTCCATCTCGTGTACGTGGATTTGATCCAACTAAAGTGGAATCGAAAAACATGAACTCAAGAAGCGCGCAAAGTTAAAAGCAAATTCAAGACGACAAAAAGCAAGAAATTTAAAATACAAACGAAAAGCCGCAAAGCTAAAGTGCGAAGCACTAACAACAAAGTATTATAAGACGGCGACAAAGCGTGATAAAATATTCGACATTCGCAAGATTCAATATTCGCAAGTTACGAGAATGAACAAGAAAAAAAGAGATAATAAACTGTTTAAATATATTTAAATTGTTTATATTGTATGTAAGTTGCTAGGAATACATCAAAATGTAAAATTGTTCAAACAAGTTACAAATTAAATCGACATTCTGACCATTCAGTGTCCGGCGTTGGCAGCACTTTCATCAGCATCCTTGTGGCGAGAGGCACCGACGTCCCCAACATCAAGATCATCACCTAAAACCTCAACCTCGTTCGAAGGAGGGATTGTCAGTGTCACCTGTGGGGTCGATATGAAACTGTTTGCAAGCTGGCTTTCGACATCTTGCCTGTCTACATGAGATTCAGAATCGACCCCAGTCCCTGGTTGCTCCAAATCAGCCCCAGCCTCTTCATCAGCATCACCCTCAAGGTTGGAACCAGCGACAAGAATAGTGGGATTCGCCGGCACCATCTCACCATTTACATTTGCATGCCAAACGCTGTCAATGACTTCACAATCAGGTCGAGCACACTCTATGTCCACGTTTCACTGGAAGAGATAGCGCATTTGTTCCATTGTGTTCTCGAAAGAAAGCTGGACGGACTTTATCCAGTGGCGGCGCATTTGTTGAGACTCCTCACAAGAATTTGTCACATCGGCTTCTAACTCCCGCACCTTAGCTTCAAAATCTTGAACTTTGTTTTCTGAAGCTTTGAGCTGGGAAAAAAGATTCAATTTCAGCTGAAGGTACTTGGTGTTAGCGGCGGACAACTTCACCTGAAGGTCGATTTCAGCCCTTTCCAACCGCCTTCTCTTGGATTTTTCTTCTTCCAGTTGTTCCTTTAAAGTACGTACGCCCTCCTCCAGCTCGGCAATGCGATGGCCAGACTCCTCCTTGGCCTTGCGCGCCTCTTCCTCGGCTTGTTTTAGCCGAGCGATAATAATGTCTTTCTCAGCCAAGACATCAAAGGGGTTCTTGTCGCCATAATCCTTCCTCATCAGCACATATTGTATGTACCCACGAAACATGTGGCTAAAGAGGGAGGCTAACCCCTTGATTCCACCCTGCATGGAGCTTAGCTCGCCCATTATGGTCTCTCCAAAGATAGACGAACGCCCAGCCAAAATCTGTCTATCGACCCTTTTAACAGCATAAGTAGAAAAAGGGTCACTTTGTTGGTGGCTCCTCCCCTTGTGCCTCGCCACTTATAACCCTTTTTCTCAGTGGCCCAGGAAGCTTGTGCATCAGCAGAAACAACATTAGAAATCTCGGCATCCCGTGCATCAACCCCGACAGCCAGTACATCAATTTTTGAGGGAGCCACCTCGGCAGAAGTTGGTTTAGCAGAATTCGGCACATGCCTAGGCCCAACTTCCTGGATGGCAATCCCCTTTGCCACGGGATGAGTATGAGGGGCAGGAACCTTGGCCTTCTCAGCAGCAGCAACCTTCTATTTCCCTTTGGCTCTCCTTGGCTCCTTTGGCTTCGCCACCCTTTCTTATTGAATTTCTTATTGAAAGGCCAGTGCGAAGTCGACCATCTTTGATTTCTCCATATTTTTTGCAAGAAAATATTGAACTTCGTTAAATAATGCATAAAATGCATAGGCAACAACAAAAGTTGAATTGACACAATTCTCACGCAAACACACCAAAATTTTGCCAGTATTCAGAAGGTGTGGTGCCAATTAACCATTGACATAGAATCTGGTCTTGTAAATTCTTTGTCATCGCAAAAAAGTGATCCCGGGTCCACAACTCTTACGGGGTTAGGTCACTATCCCAGATTGAAAACTGACTGGATTTTAGGCAATAATGGTTGTACGACCAGTACAGCGAAAATCGGGACTCGGTCACGTTCTCCCCCGGGTCGCGTACAGTAAAAAGAGCTTTCTAGCTTTCTGTACAAGGGCGAAGGAAGAAGAATTTATCCTTGTATTCCTTGTAAGACTCTTGGAAAGGCTTTAGTAACGCCTGACCCCGGACATTACGGAGGGATACAGAGGAAAATTTGTTGTCGTACGTTGGCAGATGGAAGAAAAATAATACAAAAATAGGCTTTGGGTACAAATAACCCTTTCTTGGCTGCATAGATTCTCAAACGCCACAATGGAAGTCTAAGAATTCGGATGCAGTTGTGAAGGGGCGACATTGAGAAAATTCAAAATGGACACTTGGAAGTCCGTGAATGGCAACCTAACTTTGAGATGCTCGAAGAATGTTAGATACATAGGCAGAAAGTTGGGGTATAAATACCCAGCCGCTACAGCTTCGGTGTCTTCTAGCGAGGTCTCCATTTTTTTTTCCGACCCTATGAGCATATTCGACCATCATCCCCAGGAGCCACTACATTGAAAGACATGTCGACGGCACCTCGGCTCAACTCCAGACAACCCAACAGCGCGTCCAATGATGCCTAGTTGAAGCACGACCGGGTCCCAATCACCTCCTTATCTACCTAGTCTACATTTAGATTGGCCGCATCGTCGTAGTCCTCTGAAATTGTCTCCAAGTTCCTGATGGTTTCCTTTACCTCTATGTCAAAAATATCAGAAGAAAGGTCAGATTCGACTAATTGGGGTTTTAGCTGCTATACAACCTTGGCGTCCCTTTTCACTAACATAGCTACCTTAGAAGTATTCCCTGGCCCAGAAGGAATCCTCATCAAATCCAGAAACTGTGCCCAGGCTTTAGCATATTCCAGCACCTCATTGAGGTTGTATGGCATCCCTATGGCTTTCGGGTGGCTTCGACATTTTTCTCGAACTTTGGGGAAAATAGTAATTTCTGGCGACGGTGGTTCTTTTGGATCGATTGTTAAGGGTCGCTCGTTAGTCCTCCTCGCAGTCCTTTGTCTACCTTCCCTACCCCAGACGACTACCCTCCTGCAAATAAAAGCAGAAGCAGCCGAAGAACCGACGTGGTCTCCGACATCCTCATGACCTTTGCTGGCCAGCAGGCTAAGATGGAGGCAGCGTCGGAGACTGAAACAACCAATTAGCAGCAAAACCCGCCAAGCGACTGCCATGACCGCCACGTACAAAAGACAGAACGTTGCGTCTGCGCAAGTCCATCTTCGACGAAAGAAAGATACACAGTACAGTACAAGAAAAGACACAATAGAAGAGACCCAATAAAGACCAAAGATAGGGATGAAAGCGTTACCTTAGTATAAAAAATTAACAGGTGTTGCATGGTGAACGACGTTGATAGGAAGTGTCAGAGCTCTCACTGGAAGGAACAGTCACAGTTGTTAGAGAGGAGCTCTTGCGAAAAAGAACGAAGACAGCAGTAAAATGAGAATAAGCGTACTAAAACAGTTAAAACTAAAGCATATATTATACGGGCCCATATTGTGGTTAGGCCTAAATACATAAATTTCAAAACCAATGCGATGATTCATGTAACCGCCAAAATCTCTTGGAATTCAAAAGGCTGTAGACTTCAAGATATTGAATTATTATGCATTAACTACGCCTTAGTTACCCTAAACGTATGGCCAAGCTGTCTAATAAGATGAAAAGACACAGACTGAACATTTTGAATCCAAATAACTTTAAGCCGGCAACGTCTTTGCCAAGAACATTATCGGCTTGGGGGTAACATTATCCTGAAGCCCCTTTTCAAACTCTTAGGCTGATGATGCTTTTTCCAGGCATCACTGGCTTGAGGCAACTATTTTGGGACCGCCCTAGGCTCTTAAGCCGACAATGCTTTTTCCAAGCATCACTGGTTTGGGGGCAACTATTATAGAGGTTACCCGGACATTCAGTCTAAGTTGGCTTACTTGTGCCTATCCCGGCTAGCACAGCCTCGTATACCCCAGATGATAATCCTTTGCCATCCTAGTCCGAGTTCATACCTACCTCAGTACGGCGTGGAAAACACCTAACAACAAAAAAAACGTGTAATGAGGCGCTCAAACGCATAACATCCACGTGGCACCCCACCTTAACAGATTTTTCCTCCAAAACACTATGTAAAGGACTTTGCACTCACCAGGTACACAGACTCACTCATTATTTTTCACTCATATTTACACCCTTATTAACTTAAGCATCGGAGTACTAATAGGTGCCATCACCGGAGACATTGACAACTACCGTGGGAGCTTATCAGAAATCCTTCCTCGTATTTGTCACACAACATGATGCCAATGGAGTATTAGTTCCTTCTTCCTTTCTAGGATTCAATTTGGGGAGGTTCAATGACTTGGGAATGTCAAGATCACCAAAACTCATCCTTCTTAGACCAACATCAAACACCATTAGCCACACAACATGCATCGCATTAAGCCACCAACACATTGGACCGAGTCACTCCGTCATATCATAACCACTGCCATGTCCAGTATCCTCTTATCATTTGCATACACAATATCAAGTAGTTTGTGTCAGAACTCATCACCGAGCAAACCAACGTTCGTCTAAACCACTACTACCAGAGGCAAGCAAACTCGACACCACAGTAGAAGACATAATTTTTTTTAATGTAGTTAATAACAGGGAAGGAACTACATATGTTATTATAGGGCAATCAAGATATTAAAATCAGTTTGCGTCTATATTTAAAAAATATAATTGCCAACAAGGAGAGATAAAGCTCGCATGCCTATGGTCTTGCATACTGTGACTCTAATACCCATTTTTATTCGGTGAAAAGACACTGGATCATTATGCATAACCACTTTTTAACTGACTTATAATTAGAAAAAAGATAAATATAAATGAAAAAGTTATTTATTGCTTGATATTTATGTTTTAATAAGAGTGAAAATTATTTTACTATATGAATTGAAATTTCAATAGACAGCACTTAATTATATATTTTTATGGTATTTTTCATATATTGTTCTTATGCCTGCGCAATGACATTTGAGTATAATAAAAATGATTTTGATGACAATAAAGAAATTAAAGAGTAAACACAATAGGAATGACATCAAGTCAATTTGTGTATTGAATTAGTAAGTAAGACCTCATTTTTAGTACTATTACTATTTACTAGATCAACTATTATAACTTATAAGTCTATTTAAGTCCTTAGTATTTTAATTACTTCAATTATGTTTTATCTTAACTTACTAGATAATTTTTTTTTTTTTAAATTACGATTTGGTTGATAGAGTTATTCATTTTGTGTTGACTCTCCTAATTTCAACTGCTTCCATAAAAAGTGCTTTTTTAGCCATGAAGCTCGTGAAAACAAGACTTCGTAATAAAATGAAAGATGGTTTTCTTACAGATTCTTTGACTATTTATATTGAAAAGGATATTGCAAAGACATTCACTATAGGAGAAATTATGGAAGAGTTTTATCAAATCAAGAATCGAAGGATATCATGATCTTGATAGTTATAAAAAATGCTCTATTTTTTGTATATGTTTTTTTTTTGGCATCAAATCATAGAATCGGGATATATGATATTTTATTTTTCATTACATTAAACTTTAAACAATTATTAATAGTAGAAATTAGTCATTGTTAATTTTGCTTATCATGTGTTAAGTTTTTGCTTCTCTCCCGCCCGCCCCCCCACCTCGTTAATAATAAAGATATTTTATAGTTCTTTTTTAACGGTAAAAGGTAATATAAATCATGAGGCACTGCATCGTTGGAACCAACTGTTGGTCCAATAATGCCAGAGGATTCACCACAATTTGCATTAGTTAGTCACAATTTGAAAAAGTATAATCATCTTTATATTTTAATATTTAAATGAAATAAAATTAAAAACAACATAATATATAGAAATTGAACAATCTATGGTCGTATTGTAAGACAATGACTTGGGAAGTGTATCCAAATAAAAATAAAAAATTAATTAAATTTAAATTAAATATAATTAGAAATCACATAATACATAGAATGCGCTAATACTTTAATTATTTTAAAAAAGACAATTAATCAAATATAATTACATTTTCAATAATTAAAGTTATTTGTTTTGGAAGGAATAATTAACATTTTCCCTCGTGATTTAATTACTCCGATCGAACAATCTAGCTACGTATTGTAGAAGAGCATGACTAGGTGTGTAGGTGATTAAAAGGCTGATTGATCAAATTGGGTCACTTTTAAAAACTATTTATCAATTTGGGACTCTTTTAAAATATATTACCAAAGTGGGGTGGTCAACATTAAAAAATGCTAGTCAGATTAGCATTTCCAATTCCATGTTAGCTTTTTTATTATTTTTTTAATTTAACTCTAAAAAATGTCAAATGACTGCCATGTGAGATATCTCACATGGTAGCCACTTGGCACACATGTGGAATATACTAGTATTACTAGCATTTTTACTTTTTTATTTTTAAAAAAAAATAGAAAAGAGGTAACACGTTTGGAATATGCTAATACTACTAGTTTTTTCACTTTTTTATTTTTTTTTATAAAACTGACAAGCTAAAAACACTAGTACAACTAGTGTTTTTAATTTTTAATTTTTCTTAAAATGGACAAAGTTGTACCGATTTGAAGTGACAACACACAAAATGCTAATACTATTAACATTTTTACTTTTATTAATTAAACAAAATGTTAATACTGCTAGCGTTTTTACTTTTATTTTTTAAAGCTTAATTTTATGAGTTACGTTCATCAAATATTGTTTTAAATATAAATAAAATGTTTAAAAACAATTTTTTATCGACCCCTGGTTCCTAAATTCTTTTTCTTTCTTGAACATGAAATGTCTGTTGTACTATTTTTTTTATCGATTACCACAAATATAGGTCGTGAGTGAAGTTTAGTTATATAATAAGTGTAAAAACATTAGTAGTATTATCATTTTGTGTGTTGTCACTTCAAATTAGTACAACTTTATCCATTTTAAAATAAAATAAAATTAAAAGCACTAATAGAACTAGTGTTTTCAACTTGTCCATTTTATAAAAAATAAAAAAAAAAGTGAAAACACTAGTAGTACTAGCATATTCCATACGTGTTGCCTTTTTTCTGTTATTAAAAAAATAAAAATGTAAAAATGTTAATAGTACTAGTATATTCTACACGTGTCACCTTTTTTTGTTGTAAAAAAAATAATAAAAAAAGTAAAAACGCTAGTAATATTAGCATATTCCACACGTGTCACTAACACTGTTAACTGTGTGTCAAGTGGCTGCCATGTGCAATATCCCAATAGCAGTAACATTTGCAAAAAACGTTACTGTCATTGGGATATTTCACATGACAGTCACTTAGCATTTTTTGAAGTTAAATTAAAAAATTAATAAAAAAGATGACGTAAGATTAAAAACGCTAATTTGACTAACTTTTTTCAACGTTGACTACTCCACTTTAATAATATAGTTTAAAATAACCCTAAATCAGTAAATAATTTTTAAAAATGACCCAATTTGGTCACTCATTAAAACAAAGTCGTGATTAAAACAAAAACAGAGAAAACGGATCCACAATCCTTGACTTGGTTACTAGTCACTACAACACCGGCCACAAAAAAAATCAACGAGAGTAGGTAAAGCCCCCAACTACGACTATCCAATTAAGTAGCATAACATGTTCAACATCCTAGGTAAGTTTTGCCTATAAAAAGGACACACTGGAGAGCAACTAAGCAAGCAAACACATCATTAACGACACCAAAAGGTAAAAAGAGATCATTAGAATTAAAAGAAGCAAGCATGGGGGATTCAAATGTCACCAAGAACCCTTCCCCTCAACAAACCGAGGATGGTGCTTGCCTATCTGCAATGGTGCTTAGCACTAATCTAGTGTATCCTGCAGTACTCAATGCTGCTATTGAGCTCAACTTGTTTGAGATCATAGCTAAGGCAACCCCACCTGGTTCGTTTATGTCATCCCATGAAATTGCTGCTAAGCTTCCAACCCAACACCCGGACCTGCCTAATAGGCTTGACCGCATGCTGCGTTTGCTTGCTAGCTATTCTGTTCTCACTAGTTGCACTCGCACCACACAGCATGGTAGCACTGAGAGAGTTTATGGACTCTCGCAAGTTGGAAAATACTTTGTCCCCGACGGAAGTAGGGGCTACTTGGTTTCATTCACAACATTTCTCTGCTATCCAGCACTGTTACAAGTTTGGTAAATGATTTAAATTCATATACATATGTCATGTAGAGGGCATATGTATTATTTAGAAAAAAATAATCATAATTGTCTTTGGTACATTTTAAAATGAAAAAAAATAAAAAATAAAAAATGGTACCTTAAAATTTGAGTCATATGCCACTTACTTTTTAACCTTTGAACTGAAAAGGTTATTTTCAATAGTTAAATATTTTTACATGTGTACAATATAAATGTTTTCTATATTATAATAAGTTTGTTAATTTTATAATAATTATCTTAAAAGTTACACTAAAGATAATTTTACATTGACATTACATACCTATTAATAAGCAAGCTCTGATTTTTTTTCTTAATTTTATTACTATTAAAAATCAAAAAAATTCATCATGTGATTTATATGCAACTCATTTTATTTTCTGTTAATGAAAGAGTTATCTTATACACTTTGAAAATGTTAAGACAAAAACACGGTTTTTTAAAAGGTCAGGAACTAAATTTTATATGACAAAATGTAACTAATTTGCATTTTTCTTGATGGTTTGGAATAAAATAAGTTATGTGTTGGTCATTTGATAAATTCTTTAACTTTTAATAAGTTACAATACTAGAGAGTTATTTTGGAAACATAAAAAAAAGTTAGGACTAAAATACACCTTTTTATAAGGATTAAACATTAAAAATATAAATAGCTTATAAATAGTTATTTGGAATTATCTTATGTTATAAGTGTTTGTGAGAATATTTGGGAGTGCTTATAAAAACATCTTATGACTGGTCCATAAGATGTTTTTACCTTATTTTCATAAGCTCTTTAATATAGCTTATAGGAGTAACTTGTGCAAAGCTTATAAAAATACCCACCTTTGAATCCTGTCAAGACCAAACATATAGAGATTATGTAATTTTTTTTTTCGTTTCTATCTCCAAATTAAATATTTTATTTTTTTCCTTTTTCATTCAAATTAATATAAATATTAATTTTTACACAAAACAAATTATAATTATTCATTGCTAGTAAGTTTGGTTTTTATTATTATTTTATATATTTCCTTCTTTTTCAGTAAAAAAATACAATTTAATTAAATAAATTTATATTTTTATATGTTGCTAGTAATTTTTTTTACATGTTTCCTTCTACAATGGTGTGAAGTGGTTGAATTTGTATAATGACTTACTATTTTTATATACTTATACATGTGAATGGTAAAGTTTTTAAGCTTATATCATGATTTTATGATATATATGATTTTAATTGTAACATCTTAATTTATATTTTAATCATGTTTTGATTATTAAATATTGAAAGATGTATGGTGAATTTTGTGTGTGTCTGTGTGTCGTATAATTTTTTAAAATTTATGATACTTAAATTTTTTATTTTCTTAAAACTAAAAATAGATAAATGGTGACTGTTGATTTTTGTTTTTAATATTTTTGTGATATATAAAATGATAGTATATTAATTATTTAGTTATTTTTAAAATTTTATTTTATTTTTTTATTTTTAAAAATAAGACAACATCTTATAAGTACTTATGCAGTAATACATCTAAATACTTTAAAATTATGTAAATGCTTATCAACGTGAATATCCAAAAGCAAATAACTTATTAAATTTTAAGCACTTATAACATAAGTTTTTATATAATAAAAATTTATTGAAAAATATCTTAATTAAGTTATTTTTTCATACAGGTCGTAAGTCAATATGACCCAAAAATGTAGGCCTTAATTTGCATTTTTTTCGTAAAAAAAATAAAAAAAAATCTTACTGTGCTCCAATGTTGTTAACTTCTTTTCAGGCTGAACTTCAAGGAAGCAGTGGTTGATGCAGACATTGACTTGTTCAAGAAATTTCATGGAGTAACAAAGTACCAGTACATGGAAAAGGATCCAAAAATGAACCAAATTTTTAACAGGTCAATGGCCGACGTATGTGCAACAGAGATGAACAGAATACTTGAAATATATACTGGATTTGAGGGAATATCAACATTGGTTGACGTAGGAGGTGGAAATGGACAAAATCTCAAAATGATAATCTCCAAGTACCCTTCAATTAAAGGAATTAATTTTGATCTACCCCAAGTGATTGAAAATGCACCACCGCTTCCAGGTAGCCTAATATATAGTGTTTTATCACATATCAAAATGTCAAATGATATCATATAAACATACTTCTACTTCCAGTTTTAAACCTTGTCAAATTACTAATCGGTAAAGAACAAAATTTTGTTAAGGGATTGAGCATGTTGGAGGAGATATGTTTGCAAAAGTTCCACAGGGTGATGCCATAATACTAAAGGTTAGTAAACACCTATATTTCTATGGTCATCACCTGAGACTTGATACGTTCATCTGATCTCATTGTTGAGGTGGTAACTCTTTTTCTGTCCTTGATGATATTATTGTGTAGGCTGTATGTCACAATTGGTCAGATGAAAAATGCTTAGAATTTTTAAGCATTTGTCACAAAGCTTTGTCTCCAAATGGGAAGGTGATCGTTGTGGAGTTCATATTGCCAGAAGAACCAGAACCAACTGAAGAATCCCAGCTTGTTTCTACTCTCGACAACCTCATGTTTATCACGGTTGGTGGAAGGGAAAGAACTCAAAAACAATATGAAAACTTGTGCAAGCTCGCTGGATTTTCAAAATGTAAAGTTGCTTGTCGCGCCTTCTCTAGTTTGGGAGTGATGGAATTTTACAAATAAGTTAGTCAACGTAACTTACAATTTTAAGATAAAAGTATTCAGAGCAAAGTGAGAATAAAGACTTTCATGTGAGGTCAAGCTTGCCACTTTCTTGCTCAAGTTTTTACTTTGATGTGATGTGATGTTTATGCATATTAAATCAAATTGAGTTTGGTTTAAATATATTTTTGATTTCTATAGTATATTTTGATTTTATTTTGGTTTCTATATTTTAAAGGTTTTATTTTTTATCTCTATAGTTTTAAGTAACAGCAGTGCCTAAACAGTACGAAACAATTTGAGTACGAGTTTGACAAATGATATGTTAATACTTGGTTGAGTAATAAGTTGAAAAATAATAAATAAATAAAATGTCTAGATTTTACAGAAATCACGGTGTTTGTGTTGTTTTTACGGTTTCATGAATTTGTACCATCCGCCTTTATCCTTTAAATATTTTAGTTTTAGCTCTTGTTATTAACAGTGTCAAAACATGTATTCTTCAAGTTACATGTGTATTTAAACGGTTAAGTTTATTTCTTCTAATTTTTGTTTAAGACGTTTAATTTTGATAAGGAAAGAAAATTCTTTAAAAAAATTTATGTCTAGTACTTAGAGTTAATCATAGTTAATGCAAAGGTTATTTTTTTTTTAGTTTTCTGAAAATTAATGCTGATTACTGTAAAATTGCTTTTAAAACTCCAAAACAATCATTCAAGACCAAATACTCAAAATCATTGTAATTAAAACCTCATTTTTATCAACATTTCGGATACTTGTAAAATGAATTCAAATTGGTGCGTGAATCTATTTCACAAGTATTCAAATAGGGTAATTATTAATAAAACAGCAGAAATGTTGCTTGCACACAAAAGCTTAACATAAGCTACTATCATGATAATATTATTTTTATATTTCATTTTCATTTTATATTTTTTTATTTAAGGAAAAAGAAAATATTTGTTAGAATTTGTAGTGCGGGCCCAATGGGAGAGTGTTGATTAGGCTTAGGTGTATACCAATAATAGGAGGTGTATCACTCAAAAAATTCGAACTAATTGAATTTGATCTCTTTATCCATATATACATTTTGACTTGACTTTATTTATCTGATGTAGAACTTTAGTTCTCTGACAATATTTGGAGTTAACAACGAAGGAAGCAATTTCTAAGGTGTGAGAGATCCATGTAACATATTAAAGTCTCCATTTTTGTCTTTTTTCCTTTCTAGTTGAGATTTCTTTAGCTTCTACAAGACACACGACAGTAACCCAAGTTAACTAGAAACTACTTGTCTCAGCCTCAAATTATCCTATCATTCTTTTCATCAACTCAACTTCTCTAGCTATCTAAATATGGAATGATTGGTAAAATATAAAAAATTGCACAAATTATTTTTTATGGGGTTATTTAATCCCATTTCTATTTGGGTAAGTTGGACAACCATTCTAGATATTTGAAGATTAAAAGATTTGACAAATAACTTTGCAAGCAATGCCACAATATATAATTATAAGCAAAGCTGTTATCCAATATGTACGGACCTCGCCAAACGATGAATAGTCGAGTAATCGGGAAGGACAAATACAGAATCCAATACACCCTGAAACCATATGTAATGAATAAAAATATAACGATTTTAATTGTTCACGAACTGCCCATACTCCGTATATCGATTGAACTGTCCTTATAGGGGGAAGAATCTTATAATATAGGTTTAGACCTAACTTAACTATAAAAGCTAGCTTATAGGTAGAGGTGGGTATACGGGCCAATCCGCCCGTTTAGGCCTGGCCCGCAAAGGTTCGCAACTACCGCAACATAAATGGGCCAAGTTTTATAGGCCTGCATCCACATCACATAACCCGCAGGCTAAAGGGCCGATTCGCAGCCCGCAAATAAAAAACTAAAAAATTAAAAAAAATGTGAAAAAAACAATAAAAATAGAAATAAAGAACAACAAAATTTAAATCAAATATGATCATCAATCCAACCATTTAAGTATCAAATATTGTTTAGTTGATTAACCAAATACACCAACCAAATATGAAATTGAAAGTCTTACAAATAAAATATCTAAAGTGCAAATTTCAAATACACACATAATACTAAATAATAAGTACATTATCAAATATTTAAAATACATGATTATCAATTATATTCAATAACTATATTTGACTTCATCTTTAATGTAGCTAGCTCCTTAATTTTATTTTTAAAAAAATAGTTAGTAAAAGCCTACAAGGCGACCTGCAAGCTTGCGGGTAAAATTTGTTTAAACTGCGAGCTAAACGGACTTGGCTAAAAAGTCCACATTCTTAAATGGGCCAAATATTTTAGGCCCATAGCCCGCACGGGCCGCGAGCTAACCAGGTGAGCCGCGGGCTTTTACCCATATACCCAGCTCTACTTATAAGGTAAGGGATGTCTCTCACTTACATATATTCTATCTTGGCACTATCTTTAACTGATCTCATGCCCAACACTATTGGGTTTGGTGTGTAAATAATATGGTGGATGGCCTATTAATTGATTTAGGGTAGGACTTTGATACCATTTTACAATATGGGGTTTGGGCCTAACTCAACCCTAAAAACTAGCTCATAAGGTAAGGGTTGTTCCCCACTTATATACTCTATCTTGACACTATTTTTAGCTGATGTAGGACTTGAGTTTTTTCTAATACAATAGGATGTGGTAGAGAACAAAGCTCTGCCATATTGTGTGTAACATTGTGAACCAAAAATAAAATTGCATATTGTAAGCTTCTTGCCCGTGACTGCACCATACTGTTTTGAATACTATAATAGCGTCCAAGGATTCAAGTCCTTATTCAAAATACCAACAATACTAGATATGTATATCATGAAATAGAAAACACTACTCCACAACGCATGTAGAATTGTAGAAAAAGTCGTGCATGATACATACCAAAATAACATTAATATGAGGACATTGCTAAGTTAGAAGTTATACAACACGCTGATAATCCAGTGCCCACAAAACACAAGAAATATTTTCAAGAACTAAAATTGTGTCATAGCAACACCCGATGTGTTATGGAGGTTATCTGGACATTCAGTCTAAGTCGACTCACTTGCACCTATCCCAACTAGCACAGCCTCGTATACCCCGGATGATAATTCCTTGACATCCTGGTTCGAGTTCATACCTATCTCGGTACAACATGGAAAGCACCTAACAGCAAGGAAAACATGTAATGAGGCACTCAAACGCATGACATTCACGTGGCACCCCACCTTAACAGATTTTTCCTCCAAAACACTATATAAAGGACTCCGCACTCACCAGGTACATAGACTCACTCATTATTTTTCACTCATATTTGCACCCTTACTAACTTAAGCATCGGAATGCTTGCAAGTACCACCACCGGAAACGCTGATAACTACCGTGGGAGCTTATCAGAAATCCTTCATTGTATCCATCACACATCATTGGCGCTGTCTGTGGGAAATTGATTTTTGATATTTTTTTCCTTCTTCATCATTTGAAGATTTCTTTATGATGGTTAGCAAAAGAAACCGCAAGTTCGTTGTGGCGCCATCGCCACCAAACTTCCAACACCATTGCTTAAAGGTGACAAAGCCACTTCTGCCGCTCCTGATACGACTCCTCAAGCAGACGGTGTTTCGACACCATCTATCAATATGGTTGACCTTGCTACGTTACTGCAACAGCAGAGGGAGACGTTGAAAGAACAAGAGAAGATCATCGTTGAACTTCAAGTAGAGAGAGAGAACAAGAAGGTTATGGAGAATAGTTACGACCACACCAATTGGACAGAAGCTTCTGCTCTAAGACCAGGTCACTGTTGCACAGGAGGTGCATGATGTGCATATGGATATGAAGATAAACAAGAATGATGAGATGATTCCGTTCAACCTTCCTTTTTCCATAAGAATTTTGAATCTGTAGGTTCTAAAGCAGCTGCAGCAGTTGCCTTCGTTGGAATTGTATAATGGATCCACTGATCCAAACGATCACCTCTCGGTGTTTGAATTGGCAATGTTCTATAAAGGAGCTTCGGCCTTATTGACATGCAAAGCATTCCTGCTCTCTTTGAAGGGAATGACACTAAAGTGGTTTCAGTCTTTGGAGTCGAGATCCATTGACTCATGGACGACACTGAGAGAAAAGTTTAAGACCGCCTTTGCAACTAGCAAGGTTAAACTGAGGCAAAGTTGAGGAGGATCCACCAAGGCGAGGATGAGCCACTAAGAGATTACAATAGCAGGTTTAATTAAGAGGCAAGAGCGGCGAGAACCTGCAGCCCGAAGTGGTTTTGATGCTAGCCAAAGACAGAGTAAAGGAAGGTTTGCCTTTCTTTATGTCAATTGCTAAAAACACCTCCAACTTCAATGGAGGAGTTTCTGAAGACGGCAGAAAAATACATTAATTATGAAAATGTGCTAGAGGTTGGGAAAGCGAAGGTGGCCAAGAATGTAACACATGAGAAAAATCCGCAATCAAAGGCCGACAAACTGTCAGGTTATGAGGACCAGGGTTTGTACAAAGGAAGAGCGAGATTCAAGGAGTATACGCCGTTGAATACCTCGAGGGGAAGAATTTTGAATGAGATATTAAATGTGGAGTTCGTTGACGAGGGGATAAAACCTCTAAGGCCGATAAAAAATAGAAAGGGTGGAGATTAGTCCAAGTATTGCCGATATCATAGGGCACCAGGACATGAAATTGATGAATGCTACCAACTAAAAGAGGCTATTCAATTGTTGATTAAGTAGGGAAGACTTAGCCACTTTATAAAGTAGAATGGAGGTAATCGCGGCAAATTCTGACATTCATCTCCTAAAAGGAACAAAACTAAGAGTCCGAGAAGAGGGAATTCTTCACTCAAGGGGGAGAAATCACCATGCTGACATAGTCCTATAAGGAGTCACTCCCCACCTCGGCCATCATGACATGACGCTGAGGTTCAGGTTATGCGACGACAATCACCACGACGATCATCGTCCCAGCGACCCAAAGATCTCTCGCTTATTCTCCCGCCAGGGATCACGAGATCATATATGTTATAGCAAGCATATTTTTAGGAGGAGGCCCGTCGAATAACGCAAGAAAAAGGCACTCCAGAGAAATATTGGCAACCTCTTCCAAGGTTCGTGCTGTTGATAACCCTGCGAAAAAGAAGACACCGCCTTTAATCTTTGATGACTCTGACTATGTAGATGTTGTGCCAAACCACGATAACCCCCCAATGGTGAATGTTCTTATGGCAAATAAGGAGGTCCACAAGCTCTTAGTGGACATTGGTAGTTCCGCAGACATTCTGTTTAATGAACTCTTCAAGAAGTTGAAATTTTCAAAGTCTAAGTTAATGCCTAATAATGAAGATCTAATCGGATTCTTGGGGCACCACATTACACCAGTAGGATACATAAAGTTGTATGTGACCTTTGAAACATCGCCCTGTACTAAAACTGTAACCACTCAATTTATCGTAGTAGACACCAAATCTTCCTACAATACCATTTTGGGGAGGCCGAAGCTAAATGCTCCGGGAGCTGTTATCTCGGTCTCACATCTAGCAATGAAGTTTGTGGGCAATAATATGGAGGTAGTCACTCTAAGAGGAAACTAGAAAAAGGCGAGAGAATGTTACAAAAAATCTATGAAAGTCAGCCCTAAACCCGGGATGGAGCACAAACCTAATCTCAGGAAATGTGAAGTACAGCTAATGGAATTAGATTGTTGGGATGAGATAAAGAGAGATTTATGGATTCCCCGTCTAGAGCTAGAAAGGGAGTACGTTCCAGTCCAGATTGGGAAGGAAGTTGGACAGGTCGTAAAAATTGATGCCGACCCGGATGAGAAGATGAAGGAGGATCTATTGGTACTTATAAAGAGCAACGTCGACTTATTCGCTTGGAAACTGGTAGACATGCCTGGGATAGACCCTAATATCTTTTGCCATTGATTAGAAGTGGATCCTTCAATAAAGCCGGTGTATTAGTGAAGGAGGAAGATGGCCCCAGAAAGTTTACAAAAGATTGACAGACAGGTTGAGGAGCTGTTGAAAGCAGGGTTCATCTGAGAGGTGAAGTATACAACTTGGCTCGCCAACGTGGTGCTCGTTAAGAAACAAAATAGTAAATAGAGGATGTGCGTTGATTATACCAACCTTAATAAGCATTGCTCAAAAGATTCATATCCTTTCCCCGACATTAACAAGTTGGTAGTTGGTTCCTCCAGGTTTCGTTATTTATCCTTCATGCATGGTTATTTCGAATATAATCAAGTCCCATTATACCTAGGCAATCAGGAGAAGACAACTTTCATGACTGAGAAAGCCAATTATTGCTACAAGGTCATGTGCTTTAGGTTGAAGAACGCTAACGCTACATATCAAAGGATGATGAATGAGGTGTTCGAAGAACAGATAGGGCAGAATCTAGAAGTATATGTGGATGATATGATTATGAAGAGTACCACCCTTAAGGCGCACCTTCGAGATTTGGAGGAAACCTTTGCCCATCTGGCAAAGTATAACATAAGGTTGAACCCTAATAAATGCACATTTGGCATTTCGAAGGGAAAATTCTTGGGGTATATGTTATCTGAAAGAGGAATCGAATTAAACCTAGAGAAATGCCAGGCTATACTGGAGATGAAGAGTCCCTAAAATGCAAAGAAGGTTCAAAAATTGACAAGGCGCCTAACTGTGTTGACAAGGTTCATAGATAAATCGGCACAGAATGCCCTTCCTTTTTTTGACTTTTGAGGAAGGGCAAACTATTCGAATGGATTGAGGATTGCGAAGTTTCATTCCAGAAGTTAAAAGAAGCTTTGTCGTCTCCCCCTTTACTCACTAAACCTGAGCCGGGTGAGTTGTTATACTTATATTTGGTTGTGGCCAACGAAGCTGTGAGTGCCGCATTAATAAGAGAGACATCAACGGGGCAAAAGCTAGTTTATTTTGTAAGCAAAGCCCTCCAAGGTTTTGAACCAAGGTATCCAAAAATGGAGAAGGTCGTATTTACGCTTGTTATAGCGGCAAAACGACTCAGACCGTATTTCCTGTCGCACCAGATTATGGTCAAGATGGATCAGTCGATCCAACACATCTTGTGTAGACCGGAGTTAGTTGGAAGGATGATGGCTTGGGCCATTGAATTATCTGAATATGGGATTCAGTACGAGCCAAGGCAAGCGCTCAAAGCCCAAGCGCTGGCCGATTTCATTACGGAGTTGATCCCTATAGAGTCCTCTTCCAAAGCTTTGACTTGGACCCATTTTGTTGATGGGTTGTCCAAAGAAAAAGGTAGTGGTGCTGACATATTCTTAAAGTCGACGGATGGGGTTACGCTGGAGCAGTCTTTGACTTTTACATTTCCTACTTCTAATAACCAAGCAGAATACGAAGCATGTATAGCCGGGCTCATCATGGCGTCCGACATTGGTGTTACCTCGCTGCTTGTATGTAGCGATTCGCAGTTGATGATTTGCATATCAATGGGCCATACCAAGCTAAAAAGCTGATATTGCAAAAATATCTAGCAAAAGTCAAGACTCTTCTCACAAGTTTTGGTAACATAGACTTTGTCTACATTCCTCGCGAGAAGAACGTCAGGGCAGACATCTTATCCAAGTTGGCTAGTATAAAGTCTTTCGCCAATAATAGGTCGGTCATTCAGCAAACAATTCATGAACCTAACCTCGTGATGGCAGTAGAGTCAGACACCTATTATTGATTATCTAAAAGATAGTATCACCTCGGTAGATAAGAAGGAAGCAAGGAGGCTAGAAAGGTCGGCTGCGCATTTCTGAATTGTCAACAACAAACTTTATTGGCGTGATTTTTCCCAACCTTTGCTCAGGTGTTTGAAAAAGTCGAAGTCTGAATATGTGATGGCGGAGATACACGAAGGATGTTGTGGTCAACACCTAGGTGGCAAAGCCCTGGCAAAGAAAATACTCATAGTAGGTTACCACTAGTCGACATTAGAAGTGATGCTACAGAATTCACTAAAAAATGCGATAAATGCCAAAAATGCTCCGACATTCATCTTGCACCTCCTAAAGATCTGAGTACAATCATCTCCCCCTGGCTTTTTATTTGGTGGGCGATAGACATACTTGGCCCTTTTTCTGAAGGCACCCAGTCAAGTAAAATATTTGGTGGTAGCGATTGAATATTCACCAAGTGGATTGAAGCAGAGGCACTGGCCACTATCACGGCAAAGAATGTGGAAAACTTTGTGTTTTGACAGATTATTTGTAGATTCAAAATACCGAACGCCCTAGTGTCAAACAACGACACGCAGTTTATAGACAGAAGTTTCCAAGAATGCTTGGTCGGGTTAAAGATTAAGCAGTACTTTACGTTAGTTGAACACCCCCAAACGAATGGACAGGCAAAAGCGGCAAACTAAGTCATTCTTCGAGGACTTAGACGATGTTTGGATGAAGCAAAGGGATGTTGGGTTGAGCAACTACCACATGTCCTCTGAGCATATCGCACAACCCCCACTCTTCCATTGGAGAGTCTCCTTTCCGCCTCACCTATGGCGTGAAAGTAATGATCCCAGCAGAAATTGGAGAGCCAACGTGGAGAGTGTAACACCCCAAATTTCAAGTACTAGAAATAAACCACGAGGTAACTCTTAGTATAACTCTTCTCATATGTTATTAGACAAAATATGTCTTAAGAATTATTGTTATTATATTTCCTATTATTATTATTTTTGTGTTGTGTTGTTGTTATTATATTTATTGTTATTATTATTATTGTTGTTGTTATTATTATTATTCTTATTCTTATTCTTATTCTTATTATTCTTATTAATACCTTAGTATTATAAATTAGTAGAAATATTATCAGACAACCCAAAAGAGCATCTAGGGCCCAATAAAGGATTAAAGCCCACTAAGCCACATACCCCACATGTTATAAGAAGGGAATAGAGAAGGAGAATTAGGTTTAGCCATCACAAATAGAAGAAGAAAGAAGGTAGAAAGAATGAGGAGAAAAGAAAGAAGAAGAAGAGGAAAATAAAGAGGAGGAATAGAAACCGGAGAATTCAAGCCCTAGAACTCAGCTTTGTATGTCTATAAAGGTGAGTGCTCTCTCCCGTGTCATTTCTTGTTCTTGTTCATCTATTTATCTTTTTCCTCCTTATTCCTAAATTTAGGGATTTGATGGGTTTTGAGGGGATTGTGAGGGAGTAAGAAAATTATAGATTAGTTTGACCAATTATCAATGTAGAAGAGTGATTAAAAATCTAATTATTTATCTTGAAGCATTTAGCACCCAAAGATAATAGGAAAAATAAATTAAAATTAGTACCTCGGATCCGCTCAGCGAGATTAGATAGCCGCTGGGCGACTTTTCTTCAAAAACTGAATTCCACGTTTACGTTAGGCACGCAGACTCACTGGGCGGGGTGAAATACCCGCTGGGCGGGTTGGGTGCCGATGCAGACCCGCCCAGCGGATTCGCTGGACCGCCGGGCAAGACTTCCGTCCTGTTGGGCGGATACGACTTTTACTATTTCGTTCTTTGTGTTTTTGAATTCCTTTTTGCAGTTTTTAACTCATTGTTGTTTATTTTCTTATGCCTTGTTGAGTTTATATTGTATGATTATTATTTACCTTGAAAGAAACTGAGTGTGATTTGAAATTGTGTCAATGTTTCATGATAAAAGTCTATAAAAAGTTGTAAGCATTATTTGTGACCATGCATCATAACATTTGAGTTATGTGATGAGGAAAGTATGTAATAATCTGACTAGTGGAGGCCGTGATGGGTTGTCTAACCTTAGCCTTGGGGGTTATCCGGTTGGGAAAAGTCCAACGGTCCATGCTGATCCCATGGAGCCGGGGCGTACTGGCAAAACTGGGTAACCCTGACTAGTCACCGGGGGATATCATGTTAGTTGAGGGTGCGAAAGCCAAAGGCATTGGTACCGATGACGCTTCTTATGGCCTACATTTACTCCTAGTCTACTTTCCAAAAAGTTTAGGTTGGTACCACATGTGCATGAGTAGTGGTTTAGGAACATAGCACGCATATGTATCTTGTTATAATGTGATATATTAGAGTGTGCTATGTTGTAATTATGTGAATTCTATGTGACCCTATTCATGTGAATTCTATGTAAGAATGTAATTGTGCCTTGTGATGAAATGTTAAAATTGTGGACATGTGATTATATCTTGCACAAGTGTCGTTCCTATTTGGTAAAAAAAACGTGGTATATGTCTAGTTACTAGACAAAGAACGTGAAACACTTATATGCTTGTAATTGGAATTGTGTTTGCTACCTTAAGGATAAGTGAGAGGCTAGACCTTAGGATAGTGTTATGAGGATTCTAGTTGGATAATAATAGTTGTGAATAAGATAGAGAAAGGGTGAATTCCCTCATGGCGTAATAGAAAGGTATAAGACAAGTAAGAGAGAGAATGAAATAAGAGTATTTTAGGAAGTCTGTAACCTTAGACTTGACCCTAGGGAATAGCTTTGAATATTAAAAGAAAGAAAAGTAAATTCTAAAGAGGGTTTTGGGTAAGAAAGTATAAATAATGAGGATGAGTTCTTAGGTTAAGAATGAGATAGTAAACCAACATAATAGTTGTGAGAATGAAAGAGCAATTAACAGGGAGTATTGACTGTTGAAAGGTGTAGACTCGACCATAAGTATGGATAATTATGAGAGGCCCAATGAGGTTAAAGCCATGAGAGATAAGTAATGAAGATTGTCCGAGTAGAAGAGTTTGACCTAGCCGTAGAACCCTTAAAGCACTCACTGAGACATTATGTCTCACTCCTTTAAGTGTTCCCTTTTTCAGGATACAGGTGAAGACATGTGCAGATGCAGCTTGGACTCACGTGCATGAAGTCGTAGCCTAGTTTAAGTTATTTATTTTGGTATTCTTTATATTTTATATGACACCTTTGGGTGATATATGAGTTGTATTAGGCATGTATTTTAATTACTATATGGTTCGTATATAATATCTAATTACATTTATGAGTAGTATTTGCATGTTGTATCTACCTTTCAAGTTTGTTTTTCTTTTCATTCTTAGAAATATAGACCTAGTTACGGTAATGCCCCTTAAGGTGTTATAGAGAGTCGCTAATCTAAGACTAGAAGATAACGACGGACTTCTTTGAACCAAGTTAGATGTTGTTGAAGAAAGGAAAGAGGTTGCATCCATAAGAGAAGCCGCTTTGAAAAGACAGGTCGCAGTGAGGTACAACAAGAAAGTCGTTCCTTGTGCCTTTGAGCCCAGAGATCTGGTATTAAGGCGCGTCGACATTGGAGGCAGGAATGCCAAGCAAGGGAAGCTTGGTAAGAAATGGGAAGGCCTTTATCGAGTTACTTCGAAGACTGGCATGGGGGCGTATGCACTAGAGATGCTAGCCGGGACTGCCATCCCGCAGACATGAAACGCGAGTAACCTCAGACGGTACTATAATTGAGGCATAATTGGTAACGGAGCTTAAACAACTTCTTGATTTTGTAGTTTGTGCTTATAATATACCTGGGTTGATTTGTGTACTATGATTTGTAGCTCTTGTACTATTTTTTGCCTCATGCGATTAATAAAATGAAAGTTTTTCTGGCCTAGAAAGTAAAATGCAGGACAAAACAGATTAAGGCAAAGAAAAAAGCATAATAAAGAAAGAAAGGCCCCACCTCGTGTACATGGATTTGCTCCATCCGAGATAGGAAGAAAACACTATCTCGTGTACGTGGATTCGCTCCAATCAAGGTAGAAAATATTACTATCCCCTGTACATGGTTTCGCTCAAACCAAGATAAGAATAAAACACTACCTCATGTACGTGAATTCGCTCCAGCTGGGATAGAAAAAATTACTACCCTATGTACGTAGATTTGCTCCAACCAGGGTAGAAAAAAATTACTATCCCGTGTATGTGGATTCGCTCCAGTCGAGATAGAAAGACTTCCACCTCGTGTATATGGATTCGTTCTAGCTGAGGTAGGAATAAAACACTACCCTGTGTACATGGATTCACTCCAGTCAGGGTAGAAAAATACTATCCCGTGTACGTGGATTCGCTCCAGCTGGGAGATAAAGACTTCCACCTTGTGCACGTGGATTCGATCCAGTCGAGGTGGAATCGAAAAACATGAACTCAAGAAGCGCGCAAAGTTAAAAGCGAATTCAAGATGACAAAAAGCAAGAAATTTAAAATACAAACGAAAAGTACTATCCCGTGTACGTGGATTCACTCCAGTCAGGGTAGAAAAATACTATCCCGTGTACGTGGATTCGCTCTAGCTGGGAGATAAAGACTTCCACCTTGTGTACGTGGATTCGATCCAGTCGAGGTGGAATCGAAAAACATGAACTCAAGAAGCACGCAAAGTTAAAAGCGAATTCAAGATGACAAAAAGCAAGAAATTTAAAATACAAACGAAAAGCCGCAAAGCTAAAGCATGAAGCACTAGCAGCAAAGTATTATAAGACGACGACAAAGCGTGATAAAATATTTGACATTTGCAAGATTCGATATTCGTAAGTTACGAGAATGAACAAGACAAAAAGAGATAAGAAACTGTTTAAATATATTTAAATTGTTTATATTGTATGTAAGCTGTCAGGAATACATCAAAATGTAAAATTGTTCAAACAAGTTACAAATTAAACCGACACTCCGGCCCTTCAGTGTCTGGCGTTGGTAGCACTTTCATCAGCATCCTCGTGGTGAGAGTCACCGACGCCCCCATTATCAAGATCATCACCTAAAACCTCAACCTCGTTTGAAGGAAGGATTGTCGGCGTCACCTGTGGAGTTGATATAAAACTATTTGCAAGCTGCCTTTCGACATCTTGCCTGTCTACATGAGATTCAGAATCAACCCCAGTCCCTAGTTGCTCCAAACTAGTCTCGGTCTCTTCATCAACATCACCCTCAAGGTTGAAACCAGCAGCAAGAATAGCGGGATTTGCCGGCACCCTCTCACCATTTACATTTGCATGCCAAACGCCGTCAATGGCTTCACAACCAGGCCAAGCACACTTTATGTCCATGTTTCACTAGAAGAGATAGCACACTTGTTCCATTGTGTTCTCGAAAAAAAGCTGGACGGACTCTATCCAGCGGTGGGGCATTTGTTGATACTCCTCACGAGAAGTTGTCACGTTGGCTTCTAACTCCCACACCTTAGCTTCAAAATCTTGAACTTTGTTTTCTGAAGCTTTGAGCTGGGAAGAAAGATTCAACTCCAGTTGAATGTACTTGGTGTTAGCGGCAAACAACTTCACCTGAATGTTGGTTTCAGCCCTTTCCAACTGCCTTCTCTTGGATTTTTCTTCTGTCAGCTGTTCCTTTAAAGTATGTACACTGTAACACCCCAAATTTCAGATACTAGAAATAAACTACAAGGTAGCTCTTAGTAGGACCCTTCTTATGTGTTATTAGACAAAAGACGTCTTAAGAATTGTTGTTATTAGATCGCTTATTAGTATTATTATTACTGTTGTTGTTGTTGTTCATATCAATGTTATTATATTTATTGTTGTTGTTGTTGTTATTATTATTATTATTAATTCTTTGTTATGGTGTTGTTATTATATTATTAGTATTGTTATTATTAGCGTTATTGTTATCAACACCTTAGTATTAGAAATTAGTAGAAATGTTATTATAGAACCCAAAAGAGCATCTAGGGCCCAATAAGGGACTAAAGCCCATTAAGCCACATACTCACCCACATGTTATAAGAAGAGAATAGAGAAGGAAGGTTAGATTTAGTCGTCACAAAATAGAAGAAGAAAGAAGTTAGAAAGAATGAGGAGAAAAGGGAAGAAAAAGAGAAAGAGAAAGAGAAGGAATAGAAACCGGAGAACCCAAGCCCTAGAACTCAGCTTTGCGTGCTCCTAAAGGTGAGTGCTCTCCCCAGTATTTTTTCCTTGTCCTTTATGTTATTCTTGTTCATTTACTTACCTTTTTCCCCTCCTTATGCCTAAGTTTAGGGATTTGATAGGTTTTGAGGAGATTGTGGGGGGAGTAAAATGTTTATAGATTAGATAGTCTTTGGACAATTTTTCTTCAAAATTGATTCTGCTTTGATGTTGGGCGCCTGGACCCGCCGGGCAGGTTTCGTCCTAACGAGGACCCGCTGGGTGGGGTTCAATACCCGCCGAGCGGGTTCGCTGTTGACGTGACTGCCGGGCAAACCTCTTGTCTTGTCGGGCGGATACGATCTTCGCTATTCCGTTTTTTGTGCCTATGAACTTTTTGTTGCAGTTGTTAATTTATTATTGCTTCTTTTCTTATGCCTCGTTAAGTTTATACTTATGATTGTTATTTACCTTGAGAAAACTGAGTGTGACATGAACTTATGTCAGTGTTTCATGATAAAAGCCTATGAAAAGTTGTCAACATTATATGTGACCATGCATCATAACATTTGAGTTATGTGACGAGGAAAGTATATAGAAATCTGGCTGGTAGAGGCCATGATGGGTTGTCTAACCCTAGCCTTGGGGGTTATCCAATTGGGAAAACTTTAATGGTCCATGCTGATCCCATGGAGCCGGGGCATACTGGCAAAACTGAGTAACCCTGACTAGTCGTTGGGGGATATCATACTAGTTGAGGGTGCGAGAGCCGAAGGGATCGGTACCGATGACGCTTCTTATGGCCATGCATTTACTTCTAGTCTACTTTCTGAAAAGTTTAGGTTGGTACCACATGTGCATGAGTAGTGGTTTAGGAACATAGCATGCATATGCATCTTGTTATCATGCAATATGTTGAAGTGTGCTACAATTGTAATTATGTGAAGTCTATGTGACCTTCATGAGTGATTGATGTAATGTGAACACGTGTGAAAACGTAATTGTGTCTTGTGATGAAGTGTCGAGATTATGCATATGTGCTCATGTTATAAATGTACGTTATGCTTGTTTGATGAAACAAAACAATGCATATGTCTAGTTACTAGGCAAAATATGTGAAATAAATATATGCTTGTAATTAAAATTGTGTTTGCTACCTTAAGGATAAGTGAGAGGCTAGGCCCTAGGATAGTGTTATGAGGGTTCTAGTTGGATAATAATAGTTGTGAATGAAATAGAGAATAGGTGAATTCCCTCACGGTGTAATAGAAAGGTATAAGACAAGTAAGAAAGAATAACATAAAAGTATTAAGGTGAACGTTAAGGGAGTGTCAAGAATATTTTAGAATGTCTGTGACTTTAGACTTAACCCCTAGAAGACAACTTTAAATATCAAAAGAAAGAAGAATAAAATCTAAACATGAAGAGTTTAAATACTAGAGAGGGTTTTGGGTAAGAAAGAGTTCTTAGGTTGAGAATGAGATAATAAACTAATATAACAGTTGTGAGAATGAGAGAGTAGTTAACACAGGAAGTATTGAAGATTAAAAGGTGTAGACTAGACCATAGGTATAGAGAATTATGAGAGACCTAGTGAGTTTAAAGCCATGAGAGATAAATGATGAAGGTTGTCCGAGTAGAAGAGTCTAATCCAGCCGTAGAGTCCTTAGAGCACTCACTGAGACATTATGTCTCACTCCTTGAAGTTTTCCCTTTTTCAAGATACAGGTGAAGACATGTGCGGATGGAGCTTGGAGTCACGTGCAAGAAGACATAGCTTAGTTTACATTGTGTTTTTGTATTCTTTATATTTTGTACAACATATTCGAGTGATAGATGAGTTGTATTAGGCACATATGTGTTTTTTATTGTATTGTTCATATATAATATCTAATTATATTTATGAGTAGTATTTCCATGTTGTTTCTACATTTTTAAGTTTTTTTTTTCATTCTTCGAAATCTAGACCTAGTTACGGTAATACCCCTTAGGGTATTACATTAGTGGTATCAAAGCAGGTCGATCTTTTTGACCTATGTGTTATGTGTCTTCTATGTTTCCTATGTGATCTCTGAGAAATTGTTTAACATTGCTTGAGTTACACTGAGTGTTTTTGGTTATTTGTTATGCCATAAATCTTAATTGCCTTGTCATGAAATATTGAGACTAACCACCTAAATACTTCGTGCAATGTAGGTTGGAAGAATGGCAGGTAAAAATCGAGTTTAAGGGCAGTCACCCTTTAATTCCCTAATAGGTGCCTCACCTAGCCAACCTAACTCTAAGTAAGGAATGTTAGAAGGGATAGAGAGTAGCCAAAGAAAACCAACTGTAGAGACCTTAGAATTCAAGATTTGTTGAAACTTGAATGAATCCACCACCATTCCTTTGGGACTATAACCCCACTAAGGGGAGTGCTAGCGGAGAGGTGTGATAGATATGATTTCCCTTTTGAGAATACCTTTAAAGTGGGATAATTTAAGATAGTATTTTCAGAGAAACACCTCTTAGGTAAAGTGAAATCATAAAAAGAAGTTAGGAGTGCATAGCAAAAGTGTGACCATAGGAAGAGGAAATGTTTAGAACCTCACAAACCCAAGGAACACAAGAAAAATAAGAGACACCAGATGTAAAAGAGTCCTAGAACAAAAGGATGTCCCAAGTGTCATAAAACCATGAGTGAGTGTGTTTGCTTAACTTAAGTGTCTTGCTAGTGTTAGGGAATGTCTTAGTTCTAAGAAGGGAGAAATGATCAACCCTATACCCCTAACTGTAGTGGGCCTTCATTTCAAGTATTAGAGAAACCAACACGGATGACGAGCTTACCCTAGGTATATGTTCCCCAAGTGATAGATCTTTTGGTTGTTTGCATGCCCTGTTCCTTTTTCTTGTTGTGCGGAGGATGGAGAGTTGTTTCCAAACTCCTTGTCCTTACTTAAATGCTTGTCTGTATAGATGTAGATTGTTTCAGTGCATGCTTTTGTTGATTGATGTGATGACCCTTAAGTGGGAATGTTGTTGCACTTGGTGTGGTTTGTGCTAGACTAGCCAAGTTATATTGCTTCATCAAGAATTTTCTTTGATTGTTATAAAGGTTACCCGAACATTCAGTCTAAGTCAGCTCACTTGCGCCTATCCCGGCTAGCACAGCCTCGTATACCCCAAATGATAATCCTTTGCCATCCCAGTCTAAGTTCACACCTACCCTGGTACGATGTGGAAAGCACCTAACAGTAAGAAAAATGTGTAATGAGGCACTCAAATGCATAACATCCACGTGGCACCCCACCTTAACAGATTTTTCCTCCAAAACACTATATAAAGGACTCTGCACTCACCAAGTACACAAACTCACTCATTATTTCTCACTCATATTTGCACCCTTACTAACTTAAGCATTAGAGTGCTTGCAGGTGCCACCACCGGAGACACTAACAACTACCGTGGGAGCTTATTAGAAATCCTTCCTCATATCCATCACACAACATAATGCCAATGGAGTATCAGTTCCTTCTTCCTTTCTAGGATTCAATTTGGGGAGGTTCAATGACTTGGGAATGTTAAGATCACCAAAACTCATCCTTCTCAAACCAACATCAAACACCATTAGCCACACAGCACGCACCGCATCAAGCCACCAACACATTGGATTGAGTCACTCCGTCATATCATAACCACCGCCATGTCTAGTATCCTCTTATCATTTGCATACACAATATCAAGTAGTTTGTGTTAGAACTCATCACCAAGCAAACCAACATTCATCAAAACCACTACCACCAAAGGCAAGCAAACTCGACACCACAGTAGAAGACATAATTTAAATTTTTTTTATGTAGTTAATAACAGGGAAGGAACTACATATGTTACTACAGGGCAATCAAGATATTAAAATCAGTTTGCGTCTATATTTAAAAAATATAATTGCCAACAATGAGAGATAAAGCCCACATGCCTGTGGTCCTGCATATTGTGACTTTGATACCCATTTTTATTCGGTGAAAAGACATTGGATCATTACGCATAACCACTTTTTAACTAACTTATAATCAGAAACAAGATAAATATAAATGAAAAAGTTATTTATTGCTTGATATTTATGTTTTAATAAGAGTGAGAAGTGAGAGTCAAAATGGCTTCAAGACCCTTCCTTCTTAATCTAATAGTAGTGCATATCAACATATTTTTTTAGCTAATGATAGCAAATTCTTTTCAAATTATTTTACTATATGAATTGAAATTTCAATAAACAACAGTTAATTATATACTTTTATGATATGTTTCATATATTGTTCTTATGCCTACGCAATGACATCTGAGTATAATAAAAATGGTTTTGATGACAATAAAGAAATTAAAGAGTAAACACAATAGGAATGACATCAAGTCATTTTGTGTATCGGATTAGTAAGTAAGACATCATTTTCAGTACTACTACTATTTACTAGATCAACTATTATAACTTATAAGTCTATTTAAGTGTTTAGTATTTTAATTACTTCAATTACGTTTTATCTTAACTTACTAGATTTTTTTTTTTTAAAAATTACGATTTGGTTGATAGAGTTATTCATCTTATGTTGACTCTCCTAATTTTAATTGCTTCCATAAAAAGTGTTTTTTCAGCCATGAAGCTCGCGAAAACAAGACTTCGTAATAAAATGAAAGATGGTTTTCTTACAGATTCTTTAACTATTTATATTGAAAAGGATATTGCAAAGACATTCACTATAGGAGAAATTATGAAAGAGTTTTATCAAATCAAGAATCAAAGGATATCATGATCTTGATAGTTAGAAGAAATGCTTTATTTTTTGTTTATGTTTTTTTTTGGCATCAAATCATAGAATCAGAATATATGATATTTTATTTTTTATTACATTAAACTTTAAACAATTATTAATAGTAGAAATTAGTCATTGTTAATTTTGTTTATCACGTGTTAAGTTTTTGCTTCCCTCCCAACTCGCCACCCCGTGGCCCCCCCAACGTTTTTTTTCTGGTTCATCCCTCGTTAATAATAAAGATATTTTATAGTTCTTTTTTAACGGTAAAAGGTAATATACATCATGAGGCACTGCATCGTTGGAACCAACTGTTGGTCCAATAATGCCAGAGGATTCACCACAATTTACATTAGTTAGTCACAATTTGAAAAAGTATAATCATCTTTATATTTTAATATTTAAATTAAATAAAATTAAAAACAATATAATATATAGAAATTGAACAATCTATGGTCATATTGTAAGACAATGACTTGGGAAGTATATCCAAGTAAAAATAAAAATTAATTAAATTTAAATTAAATATAATTAGAAATCACATAATACATAATGCGCTAACACTTTAATTATTTTAAAAAAGACAATTAATCAAATATAATTACATTTTCAATCATTAAAGTTATTTGTTTTGGAAGGAATAATTAACATTTTTCCTCGTGATTTAATTACTCCGATTGAACAATCTAGCTACGTATTGTAGAAGAGCATGACTAGGTGTCTAGGTGATTAAAAGGCTAATTGATCAAATTGGGTCACTTTTAAAAACTATTTATCAATTTGGGACTCTTTTGAAACATATTATCAAACTGGGATGGTCAACGCTAAAAAATGCTAATCAAATTAGCATTTCCAATTCCATGTTAGCTTTTTTATTATTTTTTTAATTTTAGTATAAAAAATGCCAAATGGCTACCACGTGGGATATCTCACTGGCAGCCGCTTGGCACACATGTGGAATATGTTAGTATTATTAGTGTTTTTACTTTTTTATTTTTTTTCAAAAAATAGAAAAAAGATGACACATTTGGAATATGTTAATACTACTAGTTTTTTCACTTTTTTTTTTTTTTTTATAAAATGGACAAGCTGAAAACGCTACTACAACTAGCATTTTTTATTTTTTATTTTTTTTTAAAATGGACAAAGTTGTACCAATTTGAAGTGAGAACACACCACACAAAATGCTAATACTATTAACATTTTTACTTTTATTAATTAAACAAAATGTTAATACTACTAGCGTTTTTACTTTTGTTTTTTAAAACTTAATTTTATGAGTTAAGTTCATCAAATATTGTTTTAAATATAAATAAAATGTTTAAAAATAATTTTTTATCAACCCCTAATTCCTAAAATTATTTTATTTTATTTTATTTTCTTGAACATGAAATATCTGTTGTACTATTTTTTTTATCGACTACCACAAATATACGTCGTGAGTGAAGTATAGTTATATAATAAAAGTAAAAACACTAGTAGTATTATCATTTTGTGTGTTGTCACTTCAAATCAGTACAGCTTTATCCATTTTAAAAAAAAGTAAAAATGAAAAACAATAGTAGTACTAGCGTTTTCAACTTGTCCATTTTATAAAAAATAAAAATAAAAAAGTGAAAATGCTAGTAGTACTAGCATATTCCACACGTGTTGCCTTTTTTCTGTTATAAAAAAAATAAAAAAGTAAAAATGTTAGTAGTACTAGTATATTCCACATATGTAACCTTTTTTTCGTTTTGAAAAAAATAAATAAAAAGTGAAAATACTAGTAGTATTAGCATATTCTACACGTGTCATTAACACTGTTAATTGTGTGCCAAGTGGCTGCAATGTAGGATATCCCAGTGGCAATAGTGTTTCAAAAAACGCTACTACCACTGAGGTATCTCACGTGACAGTCACTTGGCATTTTTTGGAGTTAAATTAAAAAATTAATAAAAAAGCTGACATAGAATTAAAAACGTTAATTTGATTAACATTTTCAATGTTGACTACTCCACTTTAATAATATGTTTTAAAATAACCCTAAATCAATAAATAATTTTTAAAAGTGATCCAATTTGGTCGATAAGTCGTGATTAAAACAAAAACAGAGAAAACGGATCCACAATCCTTGACTTGGTTACTCGTCACTCCAACACCGGCCACAAAAAAAATCAACGAGAGTAGGTAAAGCCCCCAACTACGACTATCCAATTAAGTAGCATAACATGTTCAACATCCTAGGTAAGTTTTGCCTATAAAAAGGACACACTGGAGAGCAACAAAGCAAGCAAACACATCATTAACGACACCAAAAGGTAAAAAGAGATCATTAGAATTAAAAGAAGCAAGCATGGGGGATTCAAATGTCACCAAGAACCCTTCCCCTCAACAAACCGAGGATGGTGCTTGCCTATCTGCAATGGTGCTTAGCACTAATCTAGTGTATCCTGCAGTACTCAATGCTGCTATTGAGCTCAACTTGTTTGAGATCATAGCTAAGGCAACCCCACCTGGTTCGTTTATGTCATCCCATGAAATTGCTGCTAAGCTTCCAACCCAACACCCGGACCTGCCTAATAGGCTTGACCGCATGCTGCGTTTGCTTGCTAGTTATTCTGTTCTCACTAGTTGGACTCGCAGCACACAGCATGGTGGCACTGAGAGAGTTTATGGACTCTCGCAAGTTGGAAAATACTTTGTCCCCGACGGAAGTAGGGGCTACTTGGCTTCATTCACAACATTTCTCTGCTATCCAGCACTGTTACAAGTTTGGTAAGTGACCTTAATTCATATACATATATCATATAGAGACATATGTATGTTGACTTTTAGAAGAAAAAAAAACCATAATTGTCTTTGGTACATTTTAAAATGAAAAGAAAAAAAAAAAGAGAAAGAAAGAATCTTACTTTGCTCGAATGTTGTTAACTTCTTTCCAGGCTGAACTTCAAGGAAGCAGTGGTTGATCCAGACATTGACTTGTTCAAGAAACTTCATGGAGTAACGAAGTACCAGTACATGGAAAAGGATCCAAAAATGAACCAAATTTTTAACAGGTCAATGGCCGACGTATGTGCAACAGAGATGAACAGAATACTTGAAATATATACTGGATTTGAGGGAATATCAACATTGGTTGACGTAGGAGGTGGAAATGGACAAAATCTCAAAATGATAATCTCCAAGTACCCTTCAATTAAAGGAATTAATTTTGATCTGCCCCAAGTGATTGAAAATGCACCACCGCTTCCAGGTAGCCTAATATATAGTGTTTTATCACATATCAAAATGTCAAATGATATAATATAAACATATTTCTACTTTCAGTTTTAAACCTTGTCAAATTACTAATCGGTAAAGAACAAAATTTTGTTAAGGGATTGAGCATGTTGGAGGAGATATGTTTGCAAGAGTTCCACAGGGTGACGCCATAATACTAAAGGTTAGTAAACACCTATATTTCTATGGTCATCACCTGAGACTTGATACGTTCATCTGATCTCATTGTTGAGGTGGTAACTCTTTTTCTGTCCTTGATGATATTATTGTGTAGGCTGTATGTCACAATTGGTCAGATGAAAAATGCTTAGAATTTTTAAGCAATTGTCACAAAGCATTGTCTCCAAATGGGAAGGTGATTGTTGTGGAGTTCATATTGCCAGAAGAACCAGAACCAACTGAAGAATCCCAGCTTGTTTCCACTCTCGACAACCTCATGTTTATCACAGTTGGTGGAAGGGAAAGAACTCAGAAACAATATGAGAATTTGTGCAAGCTCTCAGGATTTTCAAAATTTCAAGTTGCTTGTCGTGCCTTCTCTAGTTTGGGAGTGATGGAATTTTACAAATAAGTTAATCACCGATAGCTTATAATTTTAAGATAAAAGTATTAGGAGCAAACAATAATGACCTTCACGTGAGGTCAAGGTTACCACTTTCTTGTTAAACTTTACACTTTTATGTGATGTAACGTCTATACATATTAAAATAAATTGGGTTTCGTTTAAATATATTTCGTCTATATAATTTTTTTATGGATAATTATAAACACACACTTCATTCTCTTATAATTCACTTCTACCTCATTTTTTTATTTTTATCTTTCTCTACCTTTTTCATTATATCACATATCATATCTATTACTTTCTCTTTCAATCTTCTTCTTTTCTTTTTTTTTCTCTTTTATCTCTCTCTTTTTTCACCTGAATCCACCCCAAAATGGAGTATTAACATTTTATTTTTTTCATTTTGAATTTTATTTTTCAAAAGTTTGAGTTTTGATCTCTATGGTTTTAAATATTTTAGTTTTGGTATGTGCTACTATAGCAATATGTCCAAACATGTATCATTCAAGATACAATCATTTAGACCAATGTCTAAGATATTGAAGAGACTAAAATCTAAGTAAAATAAAATTATAGAGGTCAAACCAGAACAAAATAAACTATAAAGATTAAATACCAAATTTAAAATATAGAGATCAAAAAGAAAATTGAGATAATCTACAAAGACCAAAAATATATTGAAATCATTAAGGGCCCATTTGGTGGCTAAGACATAATTAGATAGGATAATTTCTATCTTATCTTGTCGTAATCTGTTGTTTGTTGGGTCAGTATGATATGATAATTTTATTCTATCCCTTATCTTATCCTGTTGTTTCAGTATATTTCTTATCTTAAGGAGAAGTTAGGTTAGGAAGCAACAGCATAGGATAACCTCTTTATATATATATATATATATATATATATATATATATATATATATAATAAATATAATATATATTAATTTATATATAATAATAATAATTTTGACATGTAAATTTATATATTATTAATTAAAATATTAAAAATTAAATAATTACTATTCAAATATTATTTAAATAAAATTATTTGAAAATAATTATAATTTTAAAAATCTTATATAATTTTTTTTTATAATTTTAAGAAAGTAACTACATAAATAAAAAATAATATTGTATAGTTTACTTAAAATTATAATTTTTTTGTAAAAAAATAAAAAATTAAATTAAAAGTTACTTTTAAAAAATTATATGTAATTTTATAAAACAATAATTTTGTCATTTAAACATAATTTATATTTTATCCTATCGTTATCTAGTTTGTTATCTAGTATGCATTAAACATTAAATAAAATTATAGCTTATCATGCTCATATCATATCCTGCTCGCATATCCTATCATATCTTATCCTATCTTGACCACCAAACGAGCCCCAAGTTTATTACTTCCATTTTGGTTGAAGAGGTTTAATTTTGATTGTGAGTACATAAGAAAGCACATCTCTTTCGATAATTTTATGTCTAGTACTTAGAGTTAATCTTACTTAATGTAAAAGTTAATAATTATTGTTTCTCTCAAAACTGATTCTTAGTACTGTAAAATTGATTTTAAAACTCAAAACCAAAATCCAAATACTCAATTATTGTATTAAAAGCTCATTTTTATCAAACATTTCGGATACTTGTAAAATGAATTCAAATTGATACGTGAATCTATTTTACAAGTATTAATTAATAAGCATCTAACTCGGTTAAAGTTAACAACTTATTCTAAAAGGTAAAGTGTTTTGGAGGTCACCTTAATCTCCAAGCTCTTAAGCTAGTATTGCTTCCTTCAAGCAATATCGACTTGGGGGTAACTGTTCTAAAGGTCACTTTGACCTCCAGGCTTTTAAGCTTGCATTACTTCCTTCAAGCAATACCAACTTGGGAGCAACTATTCTAGAAGTCACCTCGACCTACAAGCTTTTAAGTCGGCATTGCTTCCTTCAAGCAATATCGACTTGGGGACAAATGTTTTAGGGGTTATCTTGACCCTCAATCACCCAAGCCGGTTTTGTCTTCAGCAACAGCCTTTGAACACTTACCACTTAACATCAACACTTTACCTTAACCCAGCTATAGCTGGGTAGAGGCCACCACCTCATGAACTTGGAGAATTCAACACCCAAATGCACTCAATCACGTGGCATCCCACGTGGCACTCAAACAATCTTAATAGCTTTTCCCGCCAGAAGCCTCTATATAAAGGACTCCTCTCAATAGGTACTCATAACCATTCATTCTCCAACTTCTTTCTCACTCTCTAACTTTGGCATTAAAGTCTTTGCAAGTGCTGCAACAGGAGACGTCACACACCACCATTGATACCATCGTCACAACTCGCCAAAGATCCAATCTTTGCATCCTTTGTGCCTACCTCACAACATAAAATAAATAATTCTAGTTGTTGATGAAAAAATTGACAAATGATATTATATGCATTTATATAAAAAATTATGTATAATATCAATTATTGATTTTTTATCAA
Organism: Spatholobus suberectus; assembly: GCA_004329165.1. Taxonomy (NCBI): domain Eukaryota; kingdom Viridiplantae; phylum Streptophyta; class Magnoliopsida; order Fabales; family Fabaceae; genus Spatholobus; species Spatholobus suberectus. Next base: position 22,404,138 of record CM014735.1, read on the forward strand.
CAATTAAAATTATTTGCTTTATAAGAAATGTTAGCAACACACTCTTTTGGACACACCCTCTCTTATTGGTTGAAATTTCTTGAAAATTACAAAAATATGGGGTAATGACTTTCTCTCATGATTTTGTAGTTTTCAATAAATTTCAACTAATAATAGAGTGTGTTGGAGGGAGTGTGTTACTACACTCCCCTTTGCATTATATATATTTACTTTAGAAAAGCTAATCCAATTAACAATTAAACAACAAAAATGTTGCTTGTAAGGGATGTTCACCAACCATCCAATCCAATGTCAATAGCGATAACAAATCAAAAAAACTAATAACCAAAAAAGCCAAAAATCGCAAAAATCAAATTTTTTAATTGGATTGGATTGGATTTCGGTTCTACCTTAGAGAACTGATCCAATTCAAACCAAACCAATTTATTATATACCATCAACATTAAAATTACTTTGTTATCCATGTTGATATGATGCACTCCCTATTTGTAATGTATATGGCTATATGCTTTTATCCAAATATATTTCTTGTGGCACCATTGTTACATGTTTTCAATCCCAATTTGTAATGTATATGGTAGTATGCTTTTATCTACAATTTTCAATCCCAATAGTAGTGCATAGGAACACAAAGTCATGAACTAACAAAAGCTAAGAATTAACATGTATCTTTTAGTCTTTTCCTTTTATTTAGTTTACAAGTTATGTCATTATTTTATAATTTACTTTATTATTTACATGTTCTTTCAATTATTATATCTTATATGGTTTACTAGTTGCAATATTATCATGAATTTCATCATTTACTTTAATATTTATAAGCTCTTTGAAAAAATGAAAACCAATCCAATCCAAATTGATTTAAATAGGACTAGATTGGATTGGATTTGAAAAAAAAAATCCAAACCAAATAGATTATCAAGTGTCAAAACTGAAGAGATTGGATCGGATTGTTTTTTACTTCAAAATTGATCCAATTCAAACTACAAATACCCCTAGTTGCTTGCAGACTAAAGCTTAACATAAATTATTATAATGATAACAAAAGCTTAACATAAGCCACAAAGCCTAATAGTTAATATCACTGAAAATCAATGAAAACCCAGTGACTTTTTCTCTTTATTTCTCTAAATTTATATTATTTGAGCATTAAAATTGCACCATTATGATTGATAAGGGGTTTTTTTTATAAGCCAAAAATTTCATAAATAATAAGATTACTTGAATTTAGTACAAGGTATGCTCAACTCAAGATTCCAAATACATTGATAGAACAAAAGATAGAGCAAATAACATATTGATAACGTAATTACAGAAGCTCAAAGAAAAAACCCATAGCCAATATAGGACACCTCCTTTGCTACCTTTTATTCCTTTAAAAGTCGCCACTGTGTGTGAATGTGTAGCATGCATATGTTGAAAACCAAGCTGCACAAGATGGGGTCATATTCCATAGGTGTGACAGGGAAGTATCCCTTCACTACATAAGAGTCTTCATACGTACATCAAGTGTTGAAATGTTAAACACAAGAGAACGTAACCAAATGTAGAACCAACTCCCATTTGATAGTATTGGGTCTTGACTCATACCCAAAATATTTACTAGCACACCTATTAATCACTTACCCACTATACTACCCGAGCTAGTAGCTCGGGCACCCCAAGTAGGTAGGCCATACATTTTACTCGAGTTAGGTAGCTCGACTGCTTGAGTAGGTCGAGCTACATACCCACAATAAGACAATTTTGAAGATATGCTTAGTGGGAAGTTACTCATGGCAGTTATTAAATAGTAATCGCCCACTCATCCATAATGGTAAAAGCTAAGCGGAGACCCAATTAAGTATTCAATTCCATTAGACACTTTACTCAGAGAGATTAAACTGATTTGTGCGTCAGAGTGCCATTGCAGGTACCCCCACCACCCTGAAGCGAGAAGACAACCACACTTGAGGAGTAGACCACATAAGAAAGAAAGGAGCTCAGTAGCAAAGACATCTGGAGGAGTATATCAGAATCCCAGGAACCCAATATGTACATTTGGCACCTACCGTAAAGCCAAAGTAAACTTTACTTCAGCCACGTATGGCACAAACAAGACATAGAAGCCATAGTTCAGCAGTGCAAGAAGGGAGAAAGAATTCAACCATAGCAGAAAACACAGTCATCTAGGAGTTACGAGCGCAGATTAAAGCTATGCAGAGAAAGAATGTTAAGAAGATTGACGCTCTACGTAAGAATCACGAAGTATACCTACAAGCTCTATGCAATGAAAATGCAGACATTCAAGCACAATGCCAAGGTCCCAACGAGCAAATAAAAACTCGAGAAGAAGACGCTGAGCACGAAGCCACAGACACCAATCCCCCAACACTCCATACAAGGAACAAGTCATTTCAATGATGCATACAAGCACTCTCTCCCTATAAACCAAAGCCAGGGATTAGAGGCAAGAGGAGTTAGGAGACACTCATTTATAGATGGGATCATGGGGGCACCTCTACCCTTAGGGTGGAAACCTTTGAACCTTGACAGATATGATGGCACCACTAATCTTAACGAGAATATCGATGCATCACAACATAGGTGAATTTGTTCAGCAACGAGGATGTCATCTTATGTAGGATCTTTCCCACGTCATTGAAGGGACTTGCATTAAGTTGGTACACTCAACTATTGCCAAAGTTGATAGATTACTTTGAGACACTGGTGCAAAAATTTAGTGTTCAATATGCAACAAGCAGACCTCATTACACCAACTCGGCTACCTTGGTGAATTTGCGTTAGGCCGACGATGAACCCTTGCACAAGTTCATTGAGAGATTCACATAAGTATCAGTAAAAATACGTGATTTGAATCCTGAAGTAGTTCTACACTCCATGTTAATCACTCTAAAGCCGAGGCCATTTGCAGATAGTTTATGCACGAAACCACCATGCAACATGGACAAGTTACAAGCCAAAGCTACTGGTTATATTCAAATGGAGGAGCTCTCCAAGTTCAAGAATAAAGTGAGATCTAAGGGCCTGAAGAAAGGAGAACCCAATAACAAGGACAAATTAAAGCCCACGAATGACAAGAAGTTCAAAAGGATGCAAGTCCGTGGACCCAAATATGAGTTTTACATGCCCTTAAATACTAGCTGAGCAAAGGTCTTAGAAGAAGCTTTTCATGCCGAGCTACTAGCATTACCACCACCGTTGAAGACCATCAACACAGCAGATCGAAAGAATCAATGCAGATACCATCAAAACTACAGACATTCAACCGAGGAATGCTGGACGCTGAAGGATAAGATCGAGGAGTTAATCCAAACTGAACATCTCAACAACTATGTCCAACGATACAATCCTAGTTGTGGTGGGTATAGAGGTCGAGGTAAGGGATGTGGATGTTCCCAAGATCGGGAGAGAAATGTAGACAAAACGAAGAGCAAAAGTGAGATCAGAACGATCAAGGAGGCAGAAGTGATAACATAATCCAAGGTGTGATCAACACAATAACTGGAGATTTTGTAGGAGATGGACAAACAAGCACAGCCTGAAAAAGGCACCTAAGGGCGATTCAAAATGTAAATGCAATGATAGATAAAACTCGCAAAACCATCCCACTAGTCACATTCTCTGATGAAGATTTTAAGAAGGTAGATTCAAATCAAGATTATCCCATGATGATAATAGATGAGGTAGCAAATTGGGCAGTCAAGAAGACCCTTATAGACCAAAGAAGCTTAGCCAATGTCCTCTATTGGTCTATTTTTCAAAAGTTAGAGATTCTCTCAAGCATTATCAAACCTTACTGAGATTTGCTAGTTAGTTTTACAAGGGAAAGGGTGGATACTCAGGGTTACGTCAAGCTGTTGATTACTTGGCAGTGGAACATCGTTCCATACAATCATGGTGAAGTACATCATTGTAGATATAGACACATCTTACAATATCCTAACCGGGTGACCTACCCTCAATGCTTTAGGAGCTATAGTTTTGACACCCCACCTTGCTATGAAATTTCCATCCACATCGAGTGAAACTGTCACAGTCCGAGCATATCAAAAAGCAGCAAGGAAATTGATGCGTGCATTTCATTGCATGTTTAACATGGTTTTCTTTACTATATTGCATGCATTTTAAAATGGTTTAGGAATAGTTGTGTGTCTAATTGCATGAATTCCCTTTTTGTATCTTGTTACGCTTTTGCTTGTTTTCAATTTTAGGAAAATCTTGTGTAGGTTTCCTGGGCTTAGGAAGCAAGAGATGGAAGATCTGGAAGCCATTTAAAGGATTTAAAGACCCTTGGGTGCTTAGAAGTCCACATGGAAGGCATGAAGGTCATCCTAAAGTGTTTGGGAAAGGAAAACATGAAGAAAAATTGAAGGAGACCTCGCCACCCCAGGGTGTGGCGCACTCACCAGAAGCTGCCCATCCCTATCGCATGTGCCATCGCAGGGTGGCGCCCATCACACTGTGGTGGAGCAACCCCTGAAGGTGAAAATTTGCACTTCCGCGTCTACCACAACAAGGTGGTAATTACAATATTACGATGGGCAGAAATACTTAAGCTAGTTTACGAGTTTCTGACTTCTTCTTGAATTAGGCTTAGACCCATTGTAATTTTTAGGTATTAATTAACATTCTTAGAAGTTTTATTTATCTTTGAACCTTACTGTAGAAGCACGGTAAGAAATCAAGGGTTGCTCTCTTCTTCTCTAATTTTTTGTGGGTTTGTCTATGTCCTTTATCTTTTTTTTGATGTTCTCTCTTAACTATGTGTAAGTAGAGCCCTATTTTTCTAGGATTGGACATAGCCCTATGATTGTCTTAATGAAGTATTTTCCTATTGCCTATGTGTGAATCTTGTTCTTTTATTGATTTCTTTTCTATTACTTTATTTATGCGAAACAAATTGGTTAGCGTTTTTCATAACCTTGGGGATTTGGATAAGTATTGAAAGGTGAACCCAAACACTGGACCTATACAAAAGGAACTTAGGTCTAAACCACGAAAGTACGTCAAAGCCTTTGAGGAACATTTGAATTAACAAAGAACTTAGTGGGTCTAATTGAACATAACCACCACGAAAGTAAAGGACTAATTTGATTAGATACCCCTTCATATCTTGAAAGAGAACAGAGGGTACCTTAGATTAATTCACCTTCAATGAGAACTAGTAAAAGCATATAGGTAGTCGAATTAAGTCATTAAGCATCATTATGCGAAACCCAATCCTGGAAATCTTCTTCTATTGAATTACTCTCAATTTTAATTACTATTTAATTTTTAATTGCATTTTTTTTCAATTGCTTAAAACCTAAATTTCCCAAATAAATTCCTTTCGTTTAATTTTTATTCAATAAGCAATAATCACTGAACGTGCAGTCCCTGTGGATATGATCTTAATTATTACTTGACGATATAGTGCACTTTGATTTTGCATATTAGAAATGTTACGCAGAAAGTTTGAAGGTAGCACTATACAGAATGATGTGCGGAGAAGAAAAGCAGGAAGCTAAAATGGCCAATGTGAATGCTATCAGTTGGGTGGATCTCGACCTTATAGTAGAGCTCGAAGAACATCAACCAAAGCTCACAAAGAGTTGTCTGACTTTCAGCTTAGTAAAAAGTCGAGTCAATGTACCATACTCAGAAGTCACATGAACAAAGAGTTAAAGTAAAAGATTGCACAAGTTCTCACAGAAAATGCTGAGCTATTTGCATGAAGCCTTTTAGACATGCTAGGGATTGACCCCAATTTTCTTTGTCACAAGTTGGCTATTTTCCCGAAGCCAAACCGGTGGCCTAAAAGAAGAGGAAGCTTGGAGAAGAAAGAAGAAAAGTAGTAGAAGTAAAAATAGAAAAGTTATTAAAAGAAAACTTTTTCAGGGAGATTGAATATATAACTTGGTTGGCCAATGTTGTCTTGGTGAAAAAAACCAATGGCAAGTGGCAAATGTGCGTCAATTACACCGATCTAAATAAAGCATGTCCTAAATATGCTTATCCTTTACCGAGTATAGACCAATTAGTTGATGGAGCCTCTGGGTACAAAATCCTTAACTTCCTAGATGCCTACTCGGGCTATAATCAGATCAAAATGTACCCTTTAGACAAAGACAAGACAACATTCATCACTAAAAGAGCCAACTTTTGTTACAAGATGATGCCTTTTGGGCTGAAGAAAGTAGGTGCTACCTACGAGAGGTTGATGGATAAATTTTTCAAGAAACAGATCGGCAAAGACATGGAAGTTTATGTAGATGATATGGTGATCAAATCTGATGACCCCACTAACCATCTAAAGACCTAGCTGAGATCTTTAGAGAAGTACACAAGAACAATATGAGGTTGAACCTAGAGAAATATGTTTTCGAAGTTGGAGGAGGAAAATTCCTTGGCTTCATGCTAACTCACCGAGGCATAGAAGTAAACCCTGACAAATGTGAAGCTTTGATAAACATGCAAAGTCCACAGAATGTGAAGGAATCGTAGAGGTTGATAGGAAGACTAATGTCTTTATTTCAGTTCCTACCGAAGATGGCTAAAAAGACAAGACTTTTCTTCAAGCTACTCAAGAAACCCTAAGAGTTCTGTTGGGACAAGTAGTACGAAGAAATGTTCAGAGAATTCAAAGTGTTCTCAACGACTCCCCCCATTCTAACTCAACCAAAGTCGAAAGCTAAGTTACAACTTTACATGGCAATGACAGATGCAGCTATAAGCTCAGGTTAGTTCAGAAAGTCAACAAGAAACAATATTTAGTGTACTTTATTAACAAAGTTCTGCCAGATGCTAAAAGGCACTATCAAGTGATAGAAAAGCTAGCATTAGCCCTAGTAACGTCGGCAAGGAGACTAAGACCCTATTTCCAAAGTCACCAAATCGTGGTGAAAATTGATCATTCAATCAAGCAAGTACTAAGGAGGCTTGAGTTAGCAGGGTGTATGATTACTTGGTCGGTGGAGCTCTACGAGTACAGATTAAAGTATGAACATCGTGAAACAATGAAGGCGTGGTGTTTGGCAGACTTTACGACAGAGCTAACTAGCACAGAGGAAGAAAAAATGGATTGGTAGGGCCCAATGCATGGATGGATCTTCAAACACAAAAGGTAGTGGAGTAGGGATTATATTGGAAGGACCTAACAATTTGATCCTTGAGCAGGCCTTGCAATTCGAGTTTAAAGCATCCAACAACCAAATAGAGTACAAAGCTTTGATCGCTAGCCTAAAATAAGCTAAAGAAGTTGGAGCAAAAAAGGTGAATTGCTGAAGTGACTCGTAGTTAGTCACAGGCCAAATTCAAGGAACGTATCAAGCCAAGGAGCCTTAATTGCAAGGGTACTACCATATAGTGAAACAATTAACCAATGGTTCAAACAATTTAACATCAAGCATGTTCTCCAAGAAAAGAATGCTTGAGCTAATGTCTAGTCGAAACTGGTAAGCACGAAGAAACTGGGGTAACACAGGACAATTATACAAGAAAATGTCAAAGCACCAAGCATCGACTTAGATGTATTTGCAAATCATGTGGTAAAAAGTGAATGGATGAGTCCCATTTAGAATTACTTGGCAAATGCAATTCTCCCCGAAGATGAAAATGAAGCTAGAAGAATGAAGTTGAAATCATGCTACTATGTAATTGAGAATGGAGAGTTGTTTGAAAGAGGAGTATTTTTTTCCCTTGTTGAAATGCTTAACTAAGGCTCAAGCGGAATATGTGATGGACGAAATTCATAGAGGCATTTGTGCCATGCACACAGAAAGAAGGTCTATGGCAGTTCAGGTGATTAAAGCATGATATTACTGGCCAACTATAAGGGCAAACTGTATCAAGTACGTCAAGAGATGCAAAGAATGTCAAGAGTTCAGACACCTTTGTCAGCTCCACCAAAGAAGTTACACAGCATTATGTTGCCATGGCCTTTCACGATGTAGGGCATAGATATTTTGTTCCCTTTCCCTATGACAAAAAGGCAGGTCAAGTTCCTTCTAGTAGGCATAAACTACTTCACCAAGTGGATTGAAGCAAAACCTTTAGCAAGAATCACAGGTCAGTAGGTGCAGAAGTTCACATGGAAGATCTTGATTTGCTGGCATAGGTTGCTTTACGCAATGTGACAGATAACGGCAAGTAGTTCGCTGACAAAGGATACGAAGAATTCTTAAAGCAGCTAGGGATTAAACACTTGGTCACATCAGTGGAACATCCCCAAACCAATAGGTAAGTAAAGGCTGCAAATAAAGTTACACTCAGAGAAATGAAGAATAGGTTGGGAAGAGCAAAAAGATAGTGGGCTGAGGAATTGCCAAGCATACTGTGGGCATACCATTGTACACCTCAATCCACCACAAAGGAAACAACATTTAGGCTTACTTATGGAACAGATGCCATGATTCCAGTGGAGCTAGGAGAGCCATCAAGACGAAGAAGTCAATTCAACCCAGCAAACTACGAAAAAAGTTTGAAAGTTGAACTAGACTTTATTGAAGAAGCCAGAAAAGAAGCTCAAATCAGGGTGGAAGCTTGCAAAAGAAAAGCAACTAGAAGATATGACTCAAAATTGAAAGTTAGGGAGTTTTGAATACGCGATTTGGTTTGACGAATAAGAGGAGATGCAAGGAAAAACCTAATAGAAGGAAAGCTAGCATCAAATTAGGAAGGACCCTTCAGAGTAGTAGAGAGCCTCAACAATGGAGCTTACAAGTTAGAAGAACTTGTAGGGAAAGCGATCTTAAGAACCTGGAATGCTACTCATCTAAAGCACTACTTCAGTTGAAAGTTAAAAGTCTAGGTGATGTACTATTTTTCCTACCTCAATTTTTTTCCCTAGTGTAAAAAAATAAAGGGTTTTGGCTGAGAAGGTTTTAACGAGGCACGCCTTGAGTAGTGTAAAGGATTCGGTGTATACCAACATCTTATCAATGAAATACTTTTGCAATACATATCCATATGTGTTCCTAGCTTGCCTATGGTTTACATGCCTTTTTATATGTTTATAGATAATTTAAAATTCTGATTAAATTCTAACATAATTCTATTATTTTTGATTTATTGAACAATCTCACCATTGGCGAGTTAAGTTGAGGTCATCCTCTAATAGTTGAAATAAAGTTGGCTACTAAATGAAGAGCAATTTGTTGAAAGGTGTTGATTTGAAGAAATAAGTAGATTGAAAAAGAGTAAAAGGTGAAGATGAAGTTATTCAAATGGCCGAGTATGAGCCAAAAATTCAAATGGCCGAGTACAAACCAAAAATTAAGTGGCCAAGTATAAGCCAACCATAAAAAAGGCCAAATGTAAGTCAACCTTATGCAAAGATGGTTAGTTATTAACCTAACTTAGCCTAAAATGACTAAGTTATAAATGCTCAACAAAATAAGGTGTTAAAAAGCTTGACGTAACTTAGTCCCAAAGCGATTAGGATTTAACCATTTTTGAAAAATGTCAAAGGTATTCGGTGAAAAAAATAGTAAAAGATGTTTACACTTAGCCTTAAAATAGTTAAGTTAAAATATGTAGGCAACATTTGAATACGAAGAACAGAAAAGTAAGAAAAAGAAGTTGGCAACAAGTCCAATGGAAATAAGTATGTATTCATTCATATAATAAGGAAAACCGAGTACATCTATTCAAAACTATATACTGACACTATTTTGACCTATACTTAGCAAAAAAGAAAAAGGAAAAAGTAGAAAAAGAAAAAAGAAAACTAAACTAATGCTTAAGCATTAGCAGCGTCGCCAACGTCATCACTTTCCTCGTCTTCCTCCTCGGAGATCTCATCTTCATCCATTAGCTAGCCATCTTTAACATTCTTCCCGATATCAAATTGGGAAGGATCAACTCCACTAAAAAGTACTCAGGCTTGCCTAATAGCTTTAGCGAAGCCCTTAGTGTATTCTTCCAACAATTGGCCTTTGATCAACTTCACCCTTAGGCCAAACTCCCCTTTTTCGAGTTGGCAAAAGTTAGGTCAGTCTTCAATTTCTCCACTTCTGCCCTAAGCTCTGCCAAATCTTTCTTAGTATTCTCTGCTTTATCTTGCCAAGCCTTTTTCTCTTAGTCGAAGGACTTTAGTTGATTTTCGGGCCTAGCCACGTCCGACTTGGACTTAACAATCTTTAACAAAGCATTGTTGCTTAGATCTATATTGGTCTTCGCAACTTCGGCAAAAGCAGTAGTGGACTGGGTGAAACTTTGCTTGGATCAAGCCAATTCAACTTCTAGATTCTTTATTATTCGTGGCCTTCTTATGCCTCACATCACTTTCCTCAAATTTGTGTGACTAATGGTGACTAATCCCCACGAAACAAAGTAGAAGTACTTCAAGGGACTCCATACTCGCCATAGCACCAGTTGTTTCCATCATTGCTTTATCATCCCTAGTGAGGTGCTAGCGGTGAAGATTTCCTTTGATATGAAATCAACACTCTAGAGCAAAGCAACAACCCCCTCAAAAACTGAAACATGATCAAGTCGGGACAAAGGTCGGCTTGTGTCAAACCTTTGCACGACCATTTTCTTAGGGAGGCATTAGCTGGATGAAATTGAGTTAAAGTAAGCTCACCCGGAAAGGAAGGATAAACACTTATAACAATGTTAGTTATCAACTCTTGATGAACGGCGCGATGATGCAAAGACGACAGTGGAACTCTATGAGTTGGTGAAGGAGGAGCTTCTTATACAGGTTGGGTGATTTCAAGCTTGGGGGCATTAAAGCTTTGGTGAACTACAACCTTATTACTCCTCGGCAATTGATCGATTGTAGCATTCTTAACCTCAATGTTGGTTGTTTGTTGAACATCCGAGCTGGAGGTTGTTTTTCTTTTCTTCTTATTTGGACATTCAACTACATCAACCATATTAGCGGCAATAACCACAACAACTTCTTTTTTGTAAGTTTTCTGGTTGCTCTTACCCATGATTTCTGCAAAACAAAAGAAAACAAAGTATAAGACACTAAGAAGTATGAGTTAGAAAACAAAAGGTAAGTATCACACTCACTATTAAAGTCCTGGGTAGGATTTTTGCTATTCTGAAGGTTTATGATAGCTCAGCAATCTAGGGGCGAAGGTAAGCTTTAGAAAAAGTTAATGTCAACCTTATCTTCAGGAGTGGGGGTTTCCTTAGGGATGGATTTGAACTTATCAGTGTTAGTTTGCCAATACAAAGGAAACTTAGGCTTAGCATCCCGACTTACAAATATCTCTTCGGGATCTTTACCCACCTTAGAAGGTCGAACCTAAAAAAACTCACCCTTAAAACTTTTATAAGAAGAGTTGAATAAGGTGAAAATATAAGCCCCATTCAGAGAAATCCAACCAAACAATTTACTGGATTTTATTTGATAAAAGTACATAAACTTGTGGATGGTCGGATCTACCTCGCTATAGGTGCAAAGTATTTGAAAGGCCCGTAAAAACGCCCAACTATTGGGGTGAAGCTGGGAGGGTGCCACATTAAACTTGTTCAGAATGTCATATTCAAAGGCAGAAAAGGCCAAAATAATCCCTAAATCTTCGAAAAAGGCCTTATACATATAAGTGAAAGGTGCTCGATCCTTGGGGGCTGCAAGAAATACGCACTCGTCCACCGAGCACAGCTCAGTGACGATAAGATTTTCTCGGATTAAGTAACAAACCGAAAATTAGAAGGGAAAATGCCTACATCCCCTTGCACCTAAGAATACCTAGAGATGGTTGTAACATCCCAGGTGCTGACGAGGGTAGAGAGTGATCGCCAATGCAAAAGAGATAAGGCATAAACAAGGAGCGACTCCTAGCAAGCTTCCAATGAGAAGGGCACATAAATGAATCGAATACACACCAGAATGAGAGGCATCCAAAGGCTGTGCAGGTATAGGATTGTACAGTTGAGGATAGCTTAAAGGAATTAATAAGTGCTACCTATACCAACAAGATGCATTTACTTTTCGATAGCCTATCACTTAAGAATTCCACAGTTAAGCATGCTTGACTTGGAGCATTTTTGGGATGGGTGACCTCTTAGGAAGCTACCTGTGACCTATACCAACAAGCGTGTAAGTAAGGACAAAGCACGCTGAAAAGTCTTGTGTTGGTTTGTGGGGACAGTCACTGATCTTGAAAGCAGTCATGCGTTACAATGGTAATAGGGGATAAGACTTTTTCTGGCCCCTTCCTCTTTTCCTTTTCCTTAAATCCCCTTCCCTTTCATCGACCTCAAGCTCTCCATCGACATCAGCCATGTCGACAACTTCGAGTTTAATTTTATGTTCTTCTTCCATAAGAACCACAGGAATAGGAGCGTTTATAGGCTTTTCAATCAACTCCTCCATATCCATTCCCTTGCCTTTAGGGTCATAGGGGGCTATCGAAGTACCATCATCCCTTCTTGGGTAAGCCATCAAACATTCAAACGAAGAAGTTTTAGAAGAAGGTAAGTTAGCAAAAGTAGTAAGGATAGGGAAAAATATGAAGCTTCCCTAATGGGAATGACTTCTCAAGCAAGTAAATTGTGGGGTTCAGAATCATATGAATAGTTAGGGGAAGCCATTATCAGTAAAGGAAAATAAGGTTATGATGTATAGGATGTACTTGGGAGGCTAACGAAAAAAAGGGGAAAATAATGGCAAAAGAAGAACAAGTCCAAAGTAAACAAAAGGAGAAAGCAAAGCACAGTACCGATGTGACAATGGAGGGAAACAAGAAGAATGACAACCCTATTTATAAATGCCTAATCAATGTAACCTTACACAGGAAAGTGTACCAACAAGACATGACCAGTCATTAATAATGTACGGTAATGAAGAGTCGCATGAATCCCACAGTTGGGGGCTATCGGAACCCCTGATCAATGGCAAACCTCTTCACTTGAAAAGACACACCCAACAATAATACCTGTGTTGTGCTCAAGAAGCATAAGCTTGAAAAGCCATTGATTATCTGCTTAAATAGGGAAAGCTACCATTTGTTTGGTAATGTTTGACAAAAAATAAAAAGTTTTATTTAACCCACCAAGGAAATAATATATTGTTTGACTCTTCAGTTTGAAATTCAAACCTTTAAAATAGCCTTTGTAAACTCGGCCAAAGCAAGTATGACAAGCTCCCTCATTCATAATGAACTTGGAGCTTGGGGGCTTGTGTACTACCCGAGCTAGTAGCTCGAGCACCCCGAGTAGGTAGGCCATACATTTTACTCAGGTTAGGTAGCTCGGCTGCTCGAGTAGGCCAAGCTACATACCCACGATAAGGCAGTTCTGAAGATATGCTTAGTGGGAAGCTACTGTAACCGCCCACTCATCCACAATGGTAAAAGCTAAGCGGAGACCCGAGTAAGTAATCAATTCCATTAGACACTTTACTCAGAGAGATTAAACTGACTTGAGTGTCGGAGTGCCATTGTAGGTACCCCTTCCACGTTGGAGCTAGAAGATAACCACACCTGAGGGATAGCTAGCCGAAAGGAGTTTAGCAAGAGAGATATTTGGAGGAGCAGATTGGAATCCCAGGAACCCAGTAGGTACACCCACCAATCATTTGAATGTTGCACACAATGAGAAGCACCTAGGTCGTCACGACTTAGCTGTGAGACAAACACTTCTTCACATCTACTCTTCCTTCATGTTACTACTCAGCGATTGATAAGGAACTAAAAGTGGAATTATGCATATTATTAATTATAGGTTTAAATATATTTTTTATCCTTGTAAAATAAGTGAATTTTGATTTTAGTCCTTATAAAAAAAATTCTTTCATTTTCATCCTCAAAAAAAAATTAAAATCATTGTTTTTGGTCTTGACTATTATGTAACACTCATTAACTGCCCATGTGTTTAACAGAAGGTCAAGTTATCATCCTAGGTGACACCCACTAGTATCTGTAGTACCATTTTAGCATGTGATACATATAAAAAAAATTAGATTCCTAAAATAAATTTATTTATCTACCTTAAAATGAATCTTAGGGATCAAAAATAGTTATTTCAAATTTTAAAAGGATGGAAATCAAAGCAATATGTTTTACAGGGACCAAAACCAAAATTTTCACATTTTATAGGGACAAAAAATAGTGATTTCAAATTTTAGAGAGAAAAAAAACAAAAAAAATACAGTGACCAAAATCAAAACTCGATCATTTTATAAGGACTAAAAACATATTTAAGCCTTAATGATATTATTAAATAAAGAACATGAATAGTTTTATTGCATTTCTTAACAAAAAAGAATGCCAAGCCAAATCATACTTATAATCAAACTCATAACAATTGTTATAAAAGTTTAATTTTCATGTAGGTACGAAGATTTTTACATTGATAACCAATTAAAAATTATCTTAAATAAGTAATATCATATATTCCTACAAATACTCCTGTAAATCTTTCTAATACTTTATGAAGAAAGTATTAAATAAAAAATTAATATATTTAATGAGTTGAAAAATTTTTTAAAAAATTCAATACTTTCTTTATCTAGTAAGTAGGAGAATTAGTATAAGAAGATTTTGTAAAAGGATTTAGAATTATTCTACCTTAGATATGACTTTTAAATTAATTATTACAAAAGTCAACAATCTTACCATATATTATAATTGGATGACAATATTAAAAAAATTACACTTTCAGCTCACCATAATTAAATTATGTTAAGTTAATCAATATGTCCCTAAACTATTTGAGAAATTTTAATTAGGTCCCCAAATTGGATCCTTGATTTTGTAAAAGTTTTGTAATTAGTCCCTAATGTTTTTAAAACCGCCACAAATTATCATTTTCTAGCTATTTCAAGTTGCCAGAAACTCGTCCTAGGAATTCAATTAAAAAAATTACAAGATCAAATATTTAATTACAATTTTTTAGTTTGGGGATCTAATTAAAAAATTTTAAATAGTATAGAAACCTACTGATTAATTTAACCTTAAATTATGTGATGTGTTATTCATACAACAATTTGTACAATAATTTATATAACATAATTTGTTGTGTCTATCTCTCTCTATCACAGCATTTATTACATCCTACTATTCTTTATCTTTTCTCTCTTTCTCTCTCTTAGTTGTACAATTTGTTATACTAGTACCATTTTTCTTAAATTATTGTTATAAACTAACTTCAACATTGACTTTGTGTACTTTCACACAACAACAAACTAAGGAAATCCAATAAATATTCAAGATGCCAAAACATGTGCCTAAACCAATTTATTATGCATATACATGTAATATCAATTACTAAATTTCTCATCAATAATTGAAATTACTTATTTTATCCTCAAATTCAATAAAAAGACCAAGGGAATAACGTTTCTCATCAATGTGGTAGGATTTGAATAGTCCGTGCATTCAATGTTTCATTTAATATGGATGTGTATCTTTACGTCTTTCATTTTGTTAATAACTATGTTTTTTTTAGTCACTATGTTATTAGTGTGAAGTTTTCACTGACTTTATTGATAATGACTCTCCATTGAGGAACCTAACTGGCCACCTTTAGTGTGATCTTTCCTCTCAACCACATTTTTTTACCCACAAGACTCAAACCTGAAATCTTGCTTAAGAAATCTCAACCCAGTTCTACTTAGACCAATGATATGTTGGTTAATGACTATGTGTTTTTGTTTTTTAGTTTTTAAAAATTATTCTATAAAATAATTTTTAAAAACTAATTTTTAGAGAGTATGAATGGAGAGAAAAGGAGTGAAAGCATAAGAAAGAACATGAGCAATAAAAACTACAAGTAGAAAACAAAAATAGCTTTTCATTTTAAAAATTAAAAAGATATATTAGTTTTGAAAATAGTTTTCAAAAACTATTCTTATTCAACATGTTTTTTAAAAAAAAAATAGAAAACAAATAGGCTACAAGTTTGCATGTTGTGTGCTCTAGTTTAATATTTTAGCATGTGTATTGTACAAAATAAATATTTATTTTATATATTAAAATTTGTAATAAATAAATATCTTTTAATATATAAATGGTTTAAATATATTTTTTTTGTCCTTATAAAATGACTGAGATTTATTTTGGTCCTTCTAATTTTTTTATTCTTCTGAAATTTGAAATCATTGGTTTTGATCCTGGTAAAAAAAGTAAATTTTGGTTTTGGTCCTTGTAAAAAATTCTTTAATTTTCATCACTTCAAAATTTGAAATTACTATTTTTGGTTCCTAACATTCTTTTTAAAGTAGATAAATAACATTTATTTTAGAGATTTAAAAAAAAATAGAAGTGTCAGATGCTAACATAGTATTACAGACACTAGTAAGTGTCACCAGGGACATTCTATTAAAAACATAAGTAGTTAACGAGTGACATATGACAATAGGAACAAAAAACAATGATTTCATTTTTTTTAGGGATTAAAACCAAAAAAAAATTACAAGGATCAAAATTAAAACTCATTCATTTTATAGGGCTAAAAATATATTTAAACCTTTAATTATATTTTAAATTTATAGTGAATAATTTTATAAGATTATTTTTAACTATTGACAATTACTTTAAAACAATTATTAAAATTTAATTTAGGAATAAAGATAAAAGATGGTAGATTAAAAGTGATAAAAAGTTAAGAAGATCAAGTGTACACATAAAGATAGAAGGAAAAAAGAATGTAGTTTAAGATTATTGAAACAGAATTTTTTTAACTAGTTACAAGAATAATGTGAAAAATATACATTTAAATGAGAGAAAAGAAATAATATTAAAATATCTAATTGAGAATGTGAAGAGAATGAGACTCTCACTTTCTGAATATTCTAATTTATAATATCAGAATAACTAAAAATTACAATGTTATGTATTATGAAAACCGTTCGCACGAGCACAGTACAAAAACATATGTCTATACATTATTTAGTAGAATATAAAATAAAACCTTTGATGGAAATCAAAAGCCGTTGGAATCACAACGCCAGAACGGTTGGTGGTTTACGAATGGGTGAAGATTACCATTTTCGTAATATGGAAAACGTCAACGATTTGCTACGTTATTGATGTGGAAAATTATTGTTTTTTCGATAGTAATAGTTTAACGTCAACGTTTTACTACTTTCTTCATAACTACGTTTTCTGATCCGTGGTCCCCAAGTTGCGACAATTCTTCACCAATGTAATGCTTGTCTATGGCTTCATGGACTAGCGATGCAACAAAATTAGGACTTACAGTTAGCGCCCATAAGAAATTAAGAACTTCCCGTCCTGAGCACAAGTTTTATGAATCAATGATGTGATCTTCAAGTTTGATTTTTTTTAAGAGAAAATAAGTCATGTCCTGCAATCATCCAATTATAAATTATAATTTATTGTAAATTTGTTGACTTTTATAATAAATAATTTAAAAATCATATTAATAATAATTTTTAATTAATTGATCATGTAAAATTTTTACACTGATAATACATAATCATTAAACTATTTTTTTATTAATTTGAGTCCAAATGCAAAAAAGTTACAACTCCGTTCACGCAAGGACCTATATTGTAGGTTGTTGCGTTGCGTGTATTTTAAATAATAATAATAATAATAACTGAATTTTAAGGTGCCAAAAAAAAATACCCTTCACTTACGTGAAGTTAAAAAATAAGTGTTAAATATATATTAAAATAAATATAAAATCGAAATGAAAAAAGTATGTAGTGTGGGTCAAACAAAGTGTTCTGTACTGTTGAGTGAGACATTCACTGCTTTGAAGTTTGACTTGTCGAGCCTTAGGCCCTCCTTGTTTAGTTGTTTAGCAAAAAGAAGTTTGACTTGACTAGTTCTGCTCAATTATGAGTCGACTTGTCGAGCCTTAGGCCCTCCTCCGTCTTTTACCCTTCGTAGTTTAGTTGACTAGATTTTAGAGAGAAACGTACGCAAGAAAGAAGCGTAAGAAAAATAAAGTGTTTGATTGTTTAGAAAAAGAGAAAAGTGGAAGAAGAGAAAAAATAAAAGTGAGACCTATACATACAAAAAAAAAATCTCTTATAAGTGAAGAGATTTTGAAAAAAAATGACAAAAAATTTGTGAGACTTAATAAAAAATTAAAATGACTTATCTATATTTTAATTTTAAACTATACAAATATGTTAATAAAGATAAATATGCCTTTATAATACATACTTATTTTTTTTTCTTTTATTTCTCTCATACTTCTTTTAATCTAAATACTTTAAAAATCTATTTATTCTCTCTTATCTACTTTTCTCTTTAGCCAAACAAAACATTACTAAACCTAGTTTTTCTCTTTCAATGAAAAGCAAAGAAATATTAAGGGATGTTTAGAAAAACCTTCATTATTTAAAATTATAATAAATACAAATATAAAAAATATATCATTTAAACAAATTCGTGCAATGTACGGATTCAAAATCTAGCTTATAATATAAGGGTCAATTTCAATAATTTTCATAATCAAATTTATGACATAAGTTTTAATGTGATACCAGCTTGCTGGATACGCATTTAATTAAATTAGGTATGTGTCACTAACTTAAATGAGAGTTCCGTTGAAATATTGACTAAGTCATAATAGATAATATTATATTTTGAAATTGCCATTCAAATTTGTAATTTGAACTAGTAATTTAAATTTAAATAGTCATTCAAATAGATAATACTCACTAGGTTGGTCTAGTGATAGAAAGTTTGAGTAATTTACATTAAATCTTAAGTTCTAACTTCATTGCCATCATTATACACCAAAAAGAGTTATGTTATTTATACATATAAATGTAAAAAAAATATTTTTATATATTATTTTTTTATAATCTTTTTATTACATCATTTTTTTATTTCTCTTCTTATATTTCTCTTCCTATTTTTTATTATTGTACAAAAACTTGTACACATTTATTGTTAGGGCGAACACAAGAATGCGTCTCCGATGAGCTCCCATGGTGGTTGCTGGCGTCTCCGGTGGTGGCATTTGCAAGGACTCTGATGCTTAAGTTAGTATGGATCCAAGTGCGAGTGAATATGAGGGAGAGAGTGTGTACCTGATGGCGTGTGAAGTCCTTTATATAATGTGTTTCAGAGGAAAATTCTGTTAGAGCTAGATGCCACGTGGCAGCATGCGTTTAGGTGCCTAACTACATGTGTTCCTTGCCGTTAGACACTGCCCTTATTGTTTCGGGATAGAGGTGAAGTCAATCTGGGATAGCAAGGGGTTCATGAGCCAGGGTACCCGAGGTTGTGCTAGCCGAGATAAGTGGCGTAAGAGACTGACTTAGATTGTGGGTCTGAATAACCTTCATAACAGTTGTCCCCAAGCCGGTGATGCTTAAGAAAGCATTGTTGATTTAGGAGTCTAAGTCGGCCCTGTAACATTTATTATACAAATACATGTTTTTGTGCAAATGTCTTGTGTATGGACCCAAAAAAAGAGGTGTGGAGTGGCATTGACTGCTTTGAATCTTCTGTGCTAACTCTCAATTACGATTTACTGATTTTTGTATCTCTCGTGCTACTAATTTTGTCGTGTCCTTTTCTTTTTTACTTTTTTAACTGAACCTAATTTTTCTTTTTCAATGAAAAGCAAAGAAATATTAAAAATTTAAAGAAGTTTAGAAAAAAAAATATTATTTAAACTTTCAAAATAATTTATAATTACTTTGTTTAACTTGTTTCAACTTGGTATAATTTATCAAAATAAGATCACATTTTTATATATTGTACGAGTAAATCTTAAAAAATATATATATACGTAAAAGATTTTTTTTTTGTTAATATTAAAGATTATATTTTATGAAATAAGAATACGTCAACGAGATAAGATTTTTGAAATTGAGAAGAAAAGTCATGAAAATAAAGTGTTTGAATCAAAACATAATAAAGATTGTCAAAATTTAAAATTCGAAAGTCAAATTCAAATTGTGATCCACCAAATGTAAACGATCATATATGTATCCAATTTTATTTTATATTTTTGGAATAAGCATGTTATTCGTACAAAGTATTCATTGGCTTTATTGGAGACTAGCTGGTCACCTTTAATAGATCTCTCATCTTAACCACGTTTTTTTCCATTTACAAGGCTCAAACCCGAGATCTTGTTTAAGGGATTCAAGCTCAGTTCTACTTGGACCAACGATTTGTTGATATATATGTATCCAATTTGATTTTTTTTTGGTACATTAAAGTTTAGATTAGGAGAAGGCACACCTTCTTGCAAGGTTGGGAAATACCACCAACCTCAATGAGGATTTATAGTGGAATTTACATATCGCCTACTAACAAGAAAAATCTGATAATCAAACCCAAGTCACAATTAGTGTAAGCGGAAAACTCGACAAATGTGCTAACCCCTGTTGGCTATCCAATTTGATTTGATATAGTGAGTCAACATTCAAAGTTTAAAATTAAATTAAAAAATAAAATAAAATATTTAGTTCATGAGAAAATATGTGACTTAATGAAAAAAAAAAAGAATAATTCCTAAAATTTCTTCAGATTAAGAGTGAGGATTCAAACTTGTAAAATAAGAATGAATTTTAACAAATTTCATAATCACATTTATGACAAAAGCTATTATATTATAGGACTTTATTGGATTTGCGTTTAATTAAACTATTTACCTGTGGTCACGTGTCTTAGGAATTCTGTTTTTCGTTCTTTTTTTTTTTTCGTAATGTACCAAAAAAAAAAAACTATTTACCTAAATGCATCTTGAATCAAAACCTAAGTAGCTACATAGTTGAAAGTACCAAGTCAAATGAGAGTTCCATTAGAGTATTGACTAAGTCGTAACAGATATTGTTATATGTTGAAATTGTCATTCAAATTTGTAATTCAAATTTAGATTGTTGATTTTGTATATGTATTCCTATAATCATTAAGTAAAGAATTATATAAATTTATATAGCCAAAATGGTAAATTTCAAAGAACTCATGAGACCCATATATATTTTGATATGAATTGTTGATATATATGCCAGTGCCGGCCAGAATGTCTCGAAAGATTTTTCACTTTTTATTAGTCTTTTGGTCTCTGGTATATATTTGTTAATTATACATAGAAGACGGGTTTTGTTGTTTCTTCCCTGGAAAAACTTATATATTAAAAATGAACACATTTTAATTTGAAATCTCGATGTAAGTTTGTTGAGTTTACGTAATAAGTCTCAAATCTGAACATGTACACTTGATTGGACGAGACTATAAATATATAAAAAATGTCATTTATTATATTAAGAATATGTGAGTAAATCAAATATTCCGTTTAGGTTGGTACGCATGTTCACCACTTAGTGACATTTTTTTTTGTTTTATTGCTAATTCCGTCCATTAATTTATTTATTTTATTCAATTAGGTCTCTTTTTTATTAAAAAGTTTAATTAGGTTTTATTATTTTCAAAAACACTACAATATTGTCCTTTCTGTCTAAAACGACGTCATTTTTACTATATTTTTCATGCTGGTTAATGTAAAATTAGATGCAAAACGACATTGTTTTGAATGAAAAGGGTAATATTGAAATATTTTTAAAAATAATAAGACTTAATTGAACATTTTAATAAAAGAGAAATCTAATTAAATAAAATAAATTAATTAAATGACCAAATTAATAATTAAACTTTTCTTTTTTTCAGGAAGGGATGGAAAACGATTAAACTAAAGATATTTTTCCCCTTCAATCATGCGGAAGCGGAAGTAAAGGTTATTATTTTTTTAAATGATATGCTGACTTGAGGAGGAAGCGACGATTGTCTACACACACTTTGAAATCTTCTCTGTCCAAGACTTTCAGTGAGCACTCAAGTTCAGATCGTTTGCAATCTTGATGAGCATCGTCTTCACATCAAGTAGTACTTTAACTCGAGTACTCATACGGATCACGTTAGTTTTTACAAATGTATGATGTATCAAAATAGTTTATAAATAGAGTGTAATGATTATGTATTGTTAATATAAAATTTTTTACACTATTAACTAATTAAAAATTATTGTTGATATGATTTTTAAAATAGTTATTGTAAAATCAACAAACTTACCATATACAGTAGTTTGTGAGTAGATAATAATATAAAACAACTTTACACTTTCAGTACATAGTTTATTTTCTCTTATAAATATAGTAATAAATTAGTATATAACAAATCTATCCATATAATTTATGATTATTATATGAGTTTAATTTATATGTATTATTAGTGAAAAAAAAATTATACTGTCTAATTAATTAGAAATTGTTCTAGGGGTTACCCAGACGCTAAGCCCTAAGTCGACCAACTTCACCGCCTACCCCAGTTAACATAGCCACATGTATCCTAGATGGTATTGCCTCGCTCATCCCGGTCAGAATTTTATGCCTACCCCAACACGGCATAGAAAATGCCTAACGGCAAGGAAAACATGTAATGAGGCATCCAAACGCACGTTGCCACATGACACTCAACCTTAACGGTATTTCCCTCCAAAACACTCTATATAAAGGGCTCCACACCCATTAGGTACACACGTTCTCTCTCATTCTCACTCACTCTTACGCCTTTACTAACTTAAGCATCAGAGTCCTTACAAGTGCCACCACCAAAGACATCTACGACCACCATGGGAGCTCACCAGAGATCTTTTCTCGTGTTCACCACACAACATTGGCGTCATCTGTGGGATTGTTTTCTCATTCTCTTTCCATTCTTCATTGTTTGGAGATTCGTTTGTGATGGTTAGCACAAGAAATCGTAAGTCTGTCGTGGCACTGTCGCCACCAAAGCTTCTGCCACCACCGCCTAGGGATGGCAAAGTTGCTTTCGTCAAACCTGAAGCAATCCTTGAGGCGAACGGTGGTCCAACATCATTAGTCGCCATGGCTGATCTCACTACATTGCTGCAACAATAGAGAGAGACCTTGAAAGAGCATTAGAGGATCATTGCGGAACTTTAAGTTGAGAAAGAGAACAAGAAAATCATGGAGAACAGCTATGACCACACTGAGAGGTCAATAGCTTCAACTCTACAACCAAGTCACATTGTACAGGATATGCATGACGTGCACATAGATGTTGAGGTGAACGAAGATGACGAGATTTCAACCTTCCTTTTTCTTCAAGAATTTAGAATTTGCAGGTTCCGAAGCAGTTACAACAACTGCCTTCTCTGGAGTTATATGATGGATCTATCGATCCAAACGATCACCTTTCAGTGTTCGAATCAGCAATGTCATACAAAAAAGCTTTTGCCTCACTGACATGTAGAGTGTTCCTGCTCTTGCTAAAGGGAATGGCATTGAAATGGTTTCAATCTTTGGAACCAAGATCCATTGACTCGTGGATAACACTGAGGGAGAAGTTCAGACTACTTTTGTGACCAGCAAAGCCAGACC
Organism: Spatholobus suberectus; assembly: GCA_004329165.1. Classification (NCBI taxonomy): domain Eukaryota; kingdom Viridiplantae; phylum Streptophyta; class Magnoliopsida; order Fabales; family Fabaceae; genus Spatholobus; species Spatholobus suberectus. The sequence goes on from CM014735.1 coordinate 22,427,419, forward strand.
TAAAACTGAGGTAGACCTAAGGAGGATTTGCCAAGGTGCGGATGAGCTGCTAAAAGATTATATTAGCATATTCAATCGAGAAGCAAGGGCGGTCAAGAATTTACAGGCTAGAGTAGTTCTGATGTTAGCAAAGGATAAGGTGAAGGAAGGTTCACCTTTCTTCATGTCAATTGCTAAAAAGCCTCTAACATCAATGGAGGAGTTATTGAAGAAGTCGGAGAAATATATTAACTACGAGAATGTGCTTGAGGCTAAAAAGGTGAAAACGGACGAGATTGTAACGCAGAAGAAGAATCCAACATCAAAAGCCGATAAATTATCGCGTCATGAGAACTAGGGTTTGTATAAAGGAGGACCGAGGTTAGAGGAGTACATGCATGTGAATACCTCCAAAGGAAGGATCTTGAACAAGGTATTCAATGTGAAGTTTGTTGAAGAAGGAATGAAACCTCCGAAGCCATTGAGAAATAGAAAAGGCGAAGATTAGTCTAAGTTTTGCCAATATCATAGGGACCCTAGGACATGATACTGATGAATGCTACCAACTGAAGGATGCTATTGAATTATTAATAAGCGAGGAAGACTTAGCTGCTTTGTGAAACATAGTGGAGATAATTGCGACAAATTCTGACATTTCCCATTGTCGAAGAGGGAGAGAACTAGAAGTCCTAGAAGTAGGCATTCTCCCATGCGGAGGGAAAGATCACCACGCAAACATGATCCTTCTAGGAGTCATTCTCCACATTGGTCATCACGAGATGACGTCGAGGTTCTAGTTATACGATGAAAGTCACCACGTCAGTCGTCATCCTGGCTAGACCTATGAGATCTCCCGTTCATTCCCCTACACGAAGTCATAAGGTCATTTACATCATAGTAGATGGATTCTTTGGCGGGGGCCCGTCAAACAATGCAAGAAAAAGACATGCTAGAAAAGTACTGCCAACCTCTTCTGAGATTCTTGCTACTAGTAATCCTGCTAAGAAGAGAGCACTGCCATTAACCTTTGATGATTCCAACTATGCTGACATTGTACCAAACCATGAGGATCCTTTTGTAGTAAATGCTCTCATGGCGAATAAAGAGGTTCATAGGCTCTTAGTGGATATTGGAAGTTTCGCCAACATCATGTTTTACGAGCTTTTTAAGAAGTTAAAAATTCTAGAATCCAAATTGATGCTATATAACAAAGATTTGATCGAATTCTAAGGGCACCACATTATGCCAGTTGGATATATAAAGTTGCATGTGGAAAGTCGCCTTCCACAAAGACCGTGACAACTCGGTTCATTGTGGTAGATGCTAAATCTTCCTACAATGCCATCCTGGGGAGATCGACGTTGAATGCTTTAGAGGCTGTTATCTTAGTATCGCATCTAGCGATGAAGTTTGTCAATGACAATATGGAGGTAGTCACATTGCGAGGTGACCAAAAAAGGCAAAAGAATGCTATAAGGAGTCTCTTAAAGTCAATCCTAAATCTGAGTTGGAATATAAACCCAAGGTCGGAAAAGGTGAAGTATTATTAACAGAGCTAGACTACCAAGATGAGATAAAACGAGATTCTTGGATACCCCATCCAGAACCAGAAGGAGAATGCATCCCGGTCTAGGTTGGGAATGAGGTTAGTCAGGTCGTGAAAATTGGCGCTGACCTCGATGAGAAGATGAAGGCGGAACTAGCAACCCTTTTGAAGAACAATGCCGGCCTTTTTGCTTAGAAACTAGTAGATATGCCTGAGATAGACCCTAACTTTTTCTGCCATCGATTGGAAGTAGATCCCCCAATAAAGCTGGTATGCCAGCGAAGAAAGAAGATGGCACCAGAGCGCTTACAGGAGATTGAGAGGCAGGTCGACGAGGTATTGAATGCCGGGTTCATCTAGGAAGTGAAATACACCACTTGGCTTGCCAATGTGGTTCTTCTTAAGAAGCAAAATGGTAAATGACGAATGTATGTTGACTACACCAATCTTAACAAGCATTGCCCAAAGGATTCGTATCCTTTCCCCGACATTGACAGGTTGGTGATGGCTCTTCCAGATATCGTTACCTTTCCTTCATGGATGCATACTCCAAATAAAATCAAATTCTGCTTTATCTAGGGGACCAGGAGAAAACTACCTTCATGATTGAGAAGGCCAATTATTCTTATAAAGTTATGCCATTCAAATTGAAGAACGCCAGGGCTACACACCAGAGGATGGTGAATAAGATGTTTGAGGAGCAAATTGGGCAAAATTTAGAAGTACCCATTGACGATATGATCGTGAAAAGTGCTACCCCCGAAGCGTATCTTCAAGATTTAGAAGAAACTTTCGCCCAGTTAATGAAGTACAATATGAGATTAAACCCTAATAAATGCACATTTGGAGTCTCGGCGGGAAAGTTCCTAAGGTACATGTTATCTAAGAGGGGCATTAAGTTAAACCTGAAAAATGTCAGGCTATACTGGAGATAAAAAGCCCTCAGAACAGTAAAAGAGGTCTAGAAGTTGACCAGACGCTTAGTCGCACTAACGAGGTTTATTGCTAGATTGGCGTAGAATGCTTTTCTTCTTCCAGCTTTTAAGGAAGGGCAAACCATTTGAATGGAGCGAAGAGTGTGAAGCTGCATTTAGAAGAATAAAAGATACATTGTTGTCCCCTCCCTTACTTACTAAGCCCAAGTCAGGGTAAAATGTTGTACTTGTATTTGGCTGTTGTCGATGAAGCCGTAAGCACCTGTACTAATAAAGGAGACACTGGAAAGACAAAAACTAATCTACTTTGTAAGTATGGCCCTTAGGGTGCTTGAACCAAGATATCTAAGGATGGAAAAGGTTGTGTTTGCTCTTGTTATGGCAACAAGGCGAATAAGACCGTATTTTCAGTCACATCAGATTGTGGTGAGGCAAATCAGCCTATCCAACATATTTTACATAAACCCAATTTAGCTGGTAGGATGATGGCTTGGGCTATCGAGTTATCTGAGTACGAGATTCAATATGAGCCAAGACAAGATTTAAAAGCCCAGCATTGGCCAACTTTATTACTAAGCTAACTCCAACAGATCTCGCTTCAAAAGCTTTGACTTGGACTCTTTTTGTTGATGTGTCATCCAATGAAAAAGGTAGTGGAGCCAATGTATTGCTGGAATTTTCAAGCGGAGTTGCTTTGGAATAATCTTTAACTTTCACATTTCTTACCTTTAACAACTAGGCAAAATCTAAGGCACGTATAGCCGGGTTGGTGATGGCATCCGACGTAGGTGTAACCTCGTTGCGTGTATGTAGTGATTCACAATTGATGATCTCGCAGATCAATGAGACATACTAAGCTAAAAAACCAATATTGCAAAAATATCTGGCAAAAGTCAAGACTCTTGTCAAAAGTTTTGACGAAATAGATTTTGTCTATATCTCTCACGAAAAGAACGTGAGAGCCGACACCTTGTTTAAGCTGACATGCACAAAATCTTCCGACAACAATAGGTCGATCATCCAACAGACAATGCACAAGCCTAATCTCATCATGACAGTAAAGTCGAAGCCAAGCTGGATGACCTCTATTATTGACTACTTATAGGAACACATTGTCCTAGAGGATAAGAAAGAATCAAAAAGGTTAGAAAGGTCGACCACACATTTATGCATCATCAATGACAAGCTTTATCGATGTGGCTTTTCCCAACCTTTGCTCAGATGGTTGAGAAAGTCAAAATCCAAGTATGTAATGGCGAAAATACAAAAAGGATGTTGTGGACAGCACTTAGGAGGCAGAACCTTAGCTAAGAAAAATCTAGAGCAGTTACTATTGGACAACGTTGAAAAATCATGCTATGGAGTTTACTAAAAAATGTGATAGATGTAAGAAATGCTCTAACATTCATCTTGCTCCCCCTGAAGATTTGAGCACGCTTACTTCCCCTTGGCCATTCATTTAGTGGGGGATTAACATACTTGGACCCTTCCCGAAGGCGCCCGGCCAGGTGAAGTATCTAGTTGTGGAAATCGATTACTTCACTAAATGGATTAAAGTAGAGGCATTGACTACCATCACGGCCAGGAATGTGGAAAACTTCGTATTTCGACAAATTATTTGCAAGTTTAGGATACAGGATGTCATAGTGTCAAATAACGACACGCAATTCACAGACAGAAATTTCCAGGAGTTCTTAACTGGGTTGAATATAAGGCAACACTTTACTTCGGTTTAGCATCCCCAGACAAATGGGCAGGCAGAGGCAGCAAACCGAGTCATTCATCGCGGACTCAGAAGGCGCTTGGACAAAACAAAAGGGTGTTGGGTTGAGCAACTACCACACGTCCTCTGGGCGTATCGCACAACCCCCCACTCTACCACTAAGGAGTCTCATTTCGCCTTACTTATGGCGTGGAGGCTATGATCTCGACAGAAATTGGAGAAGCCGATATGGAGAATGGCTAATCTGAGATTAGAAGATAACGATGGGCTGCTCTGAACCAAATTGGATGTTGCTGAAGAAAGGAGAGAGATTGTCGCAATAAGAGAAGCTGCTTTGAAGAGACAAGTTGAGGCAAGATACAACAAGAAGGTTGTTCCTCGCACATTCGAGCTTGGCGATTTAGTGTAAAGGCGAGCCAACATTGGAGGGAAGAACGCTAGACAGGGAAAGCTCGTTGAAAAATGGGAAGGCCCTTATTGGGTTACCTTGAAGACCAACACAGAAGCATACATGCTCGAGTCTCTAATAAGGATTACCATCCCGCATACTTGGAATGTGAGTAACCTTATACGGTATTGTAATTGAGGCATATTGGTAATAAAGGTTAAGTGACCCCTTTCATTTACTGTAAAGTAGTTTCTGTTCAGTATAGTGTAGATAGCTTGAGTTGTGTACTATAATTCGTAACTCTTGTACTATTTTTTGCCCCACGTGATTAATAAAATGAAAATTTTTCTAGCCTAAAAAGCAAAGCACAGGTCAAAGAATATTAAAACAAAGAAGAAAGCACAAGTAATGCAGGAAGGTTATCACCTCGTGTACATGGATTTCGTCCATCCGAAGTCTGAAATGAACAAGCAAAAGTTCATCAAGATAACAAAAATAAGACAGGAAGGTTACCACCTCGTGTATGTGAATTCGCTCCAACCGAGGTCTGAGGTGAACAAGCAAAAGTTCTTCGAGATAATAAAGATAAGGTAGGAAGGTTATCACCTCGTGTACGTGGATTTGATCCAACCGAGGTCTGAGATGAACAAGCAAAATTTCATCAAGATAACAAAAATGAGGCAAGAAAGCTATCACCTCGCGTGCGTGGATTTAATTCAGCCAAGGTTTGAGATAAATAAGCAAAAGTTCATCAAGATAGCAAAAATTAAGGCAGAAAGGTCATCACCCCATGTACGTGGATTTAATTTAGCCAAGGTTTGAGGTGAACAAGCCAAAGTTCACCGAGATGACAGAAGCAGTAAAGTAAAGCCTGCCGAGATAACAAAAGCGAAAAAAATGGCAAAGCACCAGACGTCTACAATATTCGCGAAGGTACAAATCAAAAGGAGTATAATGATTAAGTCATTCAAAAATATATATACATGGTTCGAATTGTTCAGATGGCTCAAAAATACATAAATTGTTCAAAAAGACAAGTTATAAGCTATAACGGGTTACAAATAAAACCAACATTTTGGCCCTTAAAAGATTGGCAGCATCAGCATTAGCATTAACGGCTCTGGCGTGAGTGATACCAACGATCTTGGCGTTAAGATCATCACCTAAAACCACAACCTCAGACGAAGGAGGGATTATCGGCATCACCTGTGGGGTCGATATAAAACTATCTGCAAGTTGACTTTCAGCATCTTGCCACTCAACATTTGTATCACAATCAACCCCAGCCCCTGGTTGCTCCAGGTGGGCTATGATTTCTTCATTAGCATTTCCCTCTGAATCAGAACCAACGTCAACAACAGTAGGCTACACTAAGACCATTTCGCCATCAACATTGACATACCAAACACCGTTTATCACCTCACAATCCGCCCGTGCACACTCTATGCTCAATTTTTGGTCAAGAAGGAATCAAACTTGTTCCATTATATTCTCAAAGGAAAGTTGAATTGATTCCATCCACTAACGGTGCATTTGTTGATACTGTTTTTGAGAATATGCTACACTGGCTTCTAGCTCATTTACCTTAGCTTCGAAATTTTGAGCCTTGATCTCAGAAGCTTTAAGCTAGGAAGATAAATTTAACTCCAATTGCACATACTTGGCGTTGGCAGCAGAGAGTTTTACTTGTAAATCTGTTTTAGCTCTTTCCAACTGCCTTTTCTCCAATTGCTCAGCTGTAGCTGTTCCTTCAGATCACGGACACTATCTTCAAGCTTGGCTACCCTCCTACCAGGCTCTTCCTTCGATCTTCGAGCACCTTACTCGGCCTGCTTTAGCCGGGTAATCATTGCATCCTTCTTAGTCAACAAATCCAAGGGGTTCTTATCGCCAAAAGCCTCTTTCATTAGGACATACTAAAAATACCCCAAGAACATGTGTTGAAACAGAGAGGTCAATCTACTTAACCCACCCTCCATATGTTTTATCTCACCTAGCACAATCGCCTCAATAACGGAGGAATGACCGGCTAGAATTTGTCTATCAGCCCTTTCACCAACAGTAGATGAAGAATGGGCAACCAGTTGTTTCTTAGAAGAAGGCTCCTCTCGTAACTCGTCATCTGCAATTCTCTTCTCAAGAGCAGAAGCAACGTGAGCAACTTCAGCCTCCACAACCCTTTCAAGAGGAGATATCTCGGCAGGTTCCAAGGTAGGCTTGACGTCGGCCTCCCAGATCACAAGGAAGAACAGGAGAAGTGGGGAGCTTTGTTTTCTCTGGAACAATAGCCTTCTACTTGCTTTTGGCCCTTCGTGGCTCCTTTGGCTTTGTTGCCTTGTCTTGTTGAAGGACCAAAGCAAAGTCAGCCATCTTTAACTTCACCATTTTTGCAAAGGAAAGAAGGTTCATCAAAAAATAAAAAATAAAAAATAAAATATGAAACGATGATGATGAATGATGCATGCAAAAACATGTTAACTAAAACTACCTTGGTACTCAGCAAGAGTAGTCCCAATGAGCCATTTACATGGAATCTGACCTTGGAGATCTTTAACCAAGCCGAAAAAATGATCCCGGCTCTAATCTCGTCTGGAGTAAGATCTTTCTCCCTAACAACAAATCGAGTTCACTACAGATAGTAATGGCCATAAGACCAATACAAGGGAAATCAATTTTCATTTACACTCTCCCTAGTCCTGCGAACAACGAACAAGGTCTCCCAACTCTCAACTTGGGGGTGAAAAAAGAAAATTTTGCCTTTGTAATCTTTGTAAGAATCTTGGAAAGACCTCAATAGTGTTTACTCCCTAACACCGCAGAATGAAATAGAAGAATATTTCTTCTTATAGGACTGGCGAATGGGGCTAAAATAGTATAAGAATAGATTATTGGTGCAAACAATCCCTCTTTGTTACACAAATTCTCAAAAGCTACAATGAAGGCCCAAGAATAGGGGTGGAGTTGTGAAGGAGCAACATTGAGAAAATTCAAAATTGACACCTAAAAATTGGTGAAAAGAAGCCTAACCCCGAGGTGTTCAAAGAATGTTAGGTACAAGGTAGAAAGTCAGGGTACAAATAACCAGCTACTGCAGTCGCAATCTCATCCAAGGGAGTCCCCATATTTTCCTTGGGCCCCTAAGAACATATCCTGTCGTCATCCCCTGATGCCACTATATCAAAAATCATGCCACTATCATCTCGACTCAACTCCAAATAGCCAGACAATGCATCCAACGCCTCTTGGTTGAAGGAAGATCGAGTTCCAGCAACCTCCTTGTCTACCTAATCTACATCAAGATTTGCAACCTCATGTATACCTCTGGAGTGGTTTCCATGTTTCTTACTGTCTTCCCCATCTCCCTGTCAAAAACACCGAAAGAATGGTCAAATATTGCCGGCTTACTAACTTGGTCGGATGGAACTTCGGTGCCTCTTCTAGCTGACATGGGCACCCCGGACGTGCTTCCTGGACCAAAAGGAATCCTCATCAAATTAGGGAATTATACCTAAACCCTAACCTACTCTAAGACTTTGTCAAGACCATACTACATCCCCACCAACTTCAGATGACTTCAACATTTATCAAGAACTTTTAGGCATATAGTGATTTTTGGTGGAGGTGGTTCTTTAAGGTCAATCGTCATTAGGCGTTCATCCTTACTTCTCACATTCCTCAACGTACTTTCACTACCCCGAACGGCTACCCTCTCGCGAGGAATGGTAAGAGCAAGTAAAGAACCAACACGACCCCTGATGCCGCTACCACTCGGAGAGGACCTTCCCTGGTCAGCAGACTACAACAAGGGGAAGGTTGCAAACCTGAACAACCAGTTAGCAGTGAAGCCCGCTGAGCGACCTCCGCATGCAGAAGATGGAGCGTTGCATCTGTGCAAATCCATCTTCCACGAAATAAAATAAGAAGGAAAAAATATGTATACGCACAATGCAATGCAAAGAAAGATTCAATAAAGATGAAAGACAAGTATCAAGATATTACCTTAAGTTGAAGCGTAAACAAGTACTGGAAGATTGAACAAGGTCGACGGATAATGCCAAAGCTTTCGCCGGAGAGAAATCGCAAAGCAAACAAGGATTTCTTGCAAAGGAAGGAAGGAAGTGAAGGTAATAGAAAAGTAAAAACAAACGGATGAAATAACGGTATAAAATCCATGGGCTCATATCCTTATTGGGCACAAATCCATAAAAATTTAAAACCAAGTTTAAAATTTTACATAACCGCCTAAATCTCTTAGAATTTGAGGAAAACGAAATTCAAAGTTTCGAATCATTATATATTTAATGCTCCTCAATCTTCTTGAAAATGCGGTGAAAACTATCCGGAAAAGATGAAAAGATGCAGACTGAGTCATTCGATCTCAAACAACCTTAAGCCGGCAATGTGTCTACTAAAACATTACCGACTTGGGGGCAGCATCATTCCGAAAGCCGCTCCAAACTCTTAAGGCGACGATGCTTCTTCTAAGCATCAACGGCTTGGGGGAAACTATTCTGAGGGTTACCCGGACGCTAAGCCCTAAGTTAGCCAACTTCACTGACTACCTCGGTTAACATAGCCACACGTATCCTATACGATATTGCCTAGCTCATCTAGGTTAGAATTTTATCCCTACCCCAACACGGCATGGAAAATGCCTAATAGCAAGAAAAACGTATAATGAGGCATCCAAATGCACACTACCATGTGGCACCCAACCTTAACAGTATTTCGCTCCAAAACACTCTATATAAAAGTTTCCACATCCATCAAGTACACACGTTCTCTCCCATTCTCACTCACTCTTACACCCTTACTAACTTAAGTATCGAAGTGCTTGCACGTGTCACCATCAAAGACGTCTATGACCACTGTGGGAGCACACTGGAGATTTTTTCTCGTGTTCACCACACAACAGAAATCATAATTAGTATAATTTTTAAATTCATTATTGTAAAAGTTAAAAAACTTATTATGCACGACAGATTATGATTAAATAACAATATAAAAATATTTATATTGTCCTTATATATATTATCTTTTTTCTTATTATATACCAAAAAGTTGATATAAATACAGGTATCGATGTATCTCCCGGAGGTTTTTTTTGGCAAGGGTAGTTTGTACAATTAGGAAATTAGCGAAATTGATTGACATAGAAGATCTTGTTGCAGGTTGGAAAAGGTTGTTATATAATAATTAATTAGTCAATTAATTATTATTATTAATAATAATAATAATAATAATGTACTCAACATCAACTAAAAGTGAAGAAAATCAACAAAAAGTGTGGGGAAATGAACAGGAAATAGAAAGTTAAAAGTTGACACATGTTCTATCAAGGTCAATATTTTAATATATAGTAAATAAACATTCATACACTTTTTAACGAATTCAGGTTGCATCATCTGTAGAAAAGATTAAAAAAAAAAAAAAAAACTGTTGATAAGTTGATGTGCAAGTGCAACCTTTAATAAGTAAATTAAAAAAAAAAAAAAAAAAACTGATACCGTTGGTGCTTGGAGAAGATCCTCTGTCATTTTGGGAATTAGCAAAATCGATTGACATATAAAATCTTATTGCAGGTTGGAAAAAGGTTGTTATTTAGGAGGTTATATATTACCAGTAGGGAAAAGCTATGGTTACCTAAATGCTGAAAAGTTAAGCAAAAAGTTAGTTGATAATTGAAAGTTATTAAATTAATTTATTGAATTATAAGTATTTGATAAAATTATTTATTAAAGTAGTTGAAAAATATAAATAACAAAAATAAATATATTTATATAATTTTTTTATAAATTTTATTTTTATTTTATTGATAAATATATATTTTGAGTATTTATAATTAGTTTTTTAATTAATTTTAAATTCTCGTAATTTTTTTCGTATAGATCAATTATTTTAATTACATTTTTTAGTTTCAATTATTGTATTTTTTTTTATATTGTATATTCTACTCTAATCTTATACTATATCTTAAAATATTTTCAATCAAGTTTAACATAAAGTAAAAATAACATATACTTAAGTAGATGTCATACTTTCATTATGTTAACAAGTGTAATGGTTAAAATATCTTGAGGTATAATGTTAAAAATAATAGAATAAATAATACAATGAATAAAATAAACAGTGTAATATAAAAATTATTCAAAAAATAATAAAAGTAAACCTACCTTCTATCTGTATCAATATCTGACATATAATGCTGAAATATTAAAATAAATATTATAAATAATATAATGGTTAAAATAAATAGTATAATATAAAAAAAATCTAAATAATAATAATAATAGAATAAAATAAATTGATGATCTATTATTATCAATATTTATGTAATAAAACGGTAAAAATAAGAAAATCATACCTTATGTCAAAAAAAGGTAAAAATAAACAAACTTACCTTATGAGTGGAAAAAGATAAACAAAAAATAAAATAAAATCTTACCTTAGGTAAAAAAGAATAAAAAAGAAATTTAATAAATATTTTAAAAACAAAAGGGACATAAAATATAAAAAGCTAGAAGTTAACCTTTTAAAAAATGCTAATTGAAGTAGAGTCTCAAAATACACTACAAGCTACTAAAAAAATTATTTACCAAACACTACTAACAAGTTCAAATATGTTTTTCAATTTGTAAAAAAAAAAATAGAAGTTAGTTGGGTACAAATATCTTACTATTCGTCCTAACTCTATTAATAAGTGAGTAGAGAAAATTCTATTTACCTTACCAAGAAATACCCATTAAATTATCCAAATCTAATCCATAGTTGGGTTTACTCGCGAATATCTATAAACAAAGAATTTTTTTTTTCATGTCTAGATATGAGAAGTGATGTGAATTCATAGATTTCATAGTTGGTATAAATGTTAAAAATGATGAGTGTTTTTTTTTTTTAACTATGTTATAAGTGCGAAATATTTACCAACTTTGTTAATAACTAGTCTCTGTTGAGGAACCTAGTAGGCGACTTTAGTAGGATTTTTCTTTCTAATCACATTTTTTTACTCATAAGACTGGAATTCGAAACCTTAGTTAAGAGATCCAAGTCTAATTCCAATAGTATTATAATTTAGTCTAGAATATAATACAGTGGTCTAATTTTGCATGTTCAATTTGTTTATTGTAGAGAAATTTAATTAAAATTTATTAATAGTGTAAATGTATTTTACAATATCATTTAATCATGAATTTTCATATATAATAAAACTGTTTACTCTTTATAATAATTACTTTAAAAATTATATTTAGAATGATTTCTAATTAATTGATATTGTAAAATTACAGTATATTAAAATTCAACTCTATTATAGAATTATAATATTGTTTCAAACAAAATGTAATTAGGAAGCAATATATTATAGTAGGCAAAAATAATTAATCAAAATGAAATGAATAATCAATTACTAAGTAATATATGGCAACTAATATGTTAATGGTAGATGAGAGGGTATAATAACTGAATTATTTGGAAATAATTACCTATGCATTTCATAGGTACATTGCCTAGCGTTACACAAATATCATGAGCAAAGTAGTGAACGTACGCTAATTGCATTAACAGCACTCACAGACCAATTTAGAACCCTTTTTTGAAGCGTAAAGAAAAAAACAACTTGACATAAAAAAAAAAAAAAAAACAACTTATTTGAATGTTCATGTGTTTTCCAAAATAAGTGTCAATGTAAAATATATATATATATATATTAAAAATAAGGTTAAACGACTTGAAAATTTTCAAATAGGTCCTTAAACAAATTTTTTTAAATGAATTTTTTATTATGTAATTTTTTTTAATTGAGTCCTAAATTTTTTAGGTTTAATTACACACTCTGCTACCCTGGTTTTATCATTTTGCAGTTGCCATCTTATTTTTGTAATATTGCAAATTTTGTCCAACTGTCAATTGTTTGTTAAAGGACAAACAGAATAATGACGTGTTAATGATGAGTTGACATTAAACATCCACACCAACTTTTTTTTTTGAAAAAAAATGTTTTTCTAAAAAATAAAAGTTGTCTGAAAAAAAAATTCCTAAAAGCTCCGTGGGTCATAAACTCAGTATTTTTTTTCAAATAATTTTTATTCTTTAGAAAAATATTTTTTCGAAAAAAAATAAGTTGACATGAATGTTTAATGTCAACTCATTACTGACACATCATCACTCTGTTTGTCATTTAACCGATAGTTGATAGTTGGACAAAATGCGCAAGATTACAAAAATAAGGTGACAAAATGCGAGAAAAAAAATGTTGAGGCAAACTATGTAAAATAATAAAAGTTGGGTGCACAAAGTGCAATTAAGCCAAATTTTGAAAACCACTATAAATTGTTATTTTTTAATTGTCTCAAGCTTGCCAAAAACTAACCCGATGACTTATCTTTTTAGTTTAAGGATCCAATTAAAAAAAATAATTTAAACACCGACTTAAAAATTTTCAAATAGTTTACGACCAATCGATTAATTTAACCTAAATAATTTAGAAAGGTACGACTCCTCACAGTTACCACCCACCATCCTAAATAATATGAGAATAAATTACATTGACACTCCCTAAGATTTTTTCAGATTGTCCGCGTACCTTTTCTTTTTTTATCCTTACACTAACCCCCTTAATTATTTGAAAAATATTACACTGACATTTCTTATACATTACATTAACATTCTTTATACATTACACTAATCCTTTTAATTGTTTAAAAAACAATACAACATGTATCCTTATAAAAAATGTTGTTGTAAACATTAAAAAAGTAAAAAAATTATGTGCAATCTGAAAAAATATCAAAAACTTTCAGTATCATTTACTCATATAATAATTTAAGTTGTTGACTCATACTTCAAACAAAAAGGATCACACATCATGAGAGAAGAATAACAAAATTCGTTGTCGAAAAATTCATTATCACTTTAAAAAGTTCACCCATCATTCCACATAACGTGCTTATTCTTCTTTTGTATAATATAAAATAAAATAATCTTGATTGATAATTATAGACATGCATTCATATTTAGGCTTAATTATACTTTTTATCCCCAAAGTTTAAAATCTTTGCAAATTTTGTCCTCAATTAATTTTTTTCGAGAATTTTGCCTCCATATTTTCAAATTTTTGCAAATTTTGCAATTCTGTTAATTGACCATCCATTCTATTAGTTGACCGCTGACGTGACAATTTTGACTACTGACGTAATACTCTAAATATGATGTGGCAGTACATGTGGCGTTGACAAAGATTGATGACGTGACGATGACATGTAATTAAGGGCAAAATGTGTAATATTTTAAAAGTATAGGGGCAAAATGTGTAATATTTTGAAAGTATTAAGGCAAAATGTGCAATATTTTGAAAGTATAGGACAAAATGAAAAAAAAAATAATAAATGATAAAAATACTGGTATTTGTTGTCTTTAAACCTTTCTAAACCATGCTAACCAATAATAAATGATAAAAATACTGGTATTTGTTGTCTTTAAACCTTTCTAAACCATGCTAACCAATAAACACAACTTTTTTATAGACCAAACCATGTTATTGCCATTCGTAAACCATCATTTGACCCCCTTTAACCCAACCTTACCACCTAATGTCATGAATGCATATTCATTTATTATGCATAGAACCTGACCCTTTAAAAAGCTTTGGGTGTACAAACCGTAATTAGCCATGTATTCGCTGATAATCTTTCTTTGATCTACTCTATATAGATATGATGTACAAAATTGCACATACTTTACGTTTTATTTTTATTTAATGTTATTTAATTTAAATCTATTTTATTTTTAGATATTTAATTTTTTTTATCTTCTTCTGTTCATTTTAAGATTTTATTTGAATTGTTAAGTCTATTTCAAAAGTATTTGGAATGAATTTGGAGATAATTTAAAATTCTAGAAAGACTTTATTCAAATCAAAACCTTACTAAAATTGGTAAAAGTGATGAAACAATTCTTGTAGACTTTTTAGCAACTTCTTCGTTATATTACAAGCTATCCATCTATTGTAACTTTTAACCATACAAGACAATACATTTTCCTTAATCTTCTATTATTATTTATAATAAATTAAGTCTAAAAGTATCTTTCTATTTAAACTTTCTAATTTTCTTCTAACGACTAGTAAATCTCGCATAATAGAATTCTGTAAACCCCAACAAATTTCTAAGGTTCAAAGATAACAAATACCAACATTTTTATTTTTTTACCATTTATTATTTTTCTCAAATTTTGCTCCATAGTTTCAAAATATTGCAAGTTTAAAATATTGTACATTTGTCCCCATACTTTCAAAACATTGCACATTTTATCCCTAACGAAAGCAATCAATGTTGCCACGTCAACGACCAACTAACGAAAGGACAAAATTCACAAAAATTTAAAAATATAGAGGCAAGATGAGCAAAAAAAGTAGGGGACAAAATTCGCGAAAATATGAAACTATGATGGTAAAAAGTACAATTAAGCCTAATAATAAACTAAAGTCACCTTAGAAGCCTATTGGCACATCACGACGCCACATTAGCACTCCATTATTAATTTAACGACACACAGACATAAGGGTGCTAAAACATCCCTTTTATTGAACATATTTCATAAATTTTATTTACTATTTTGACTCCACAAATTGTATTTGATGTTAACTTTGGAAGACATAAATTTTCTTACATTATTTTATTTTATTCATTAACATTATTATTCTAAAATAGATAATTAAAGAGAAAAAAATAATAATAATTAAAGGAATAATAATAATAATAATAATAATAATAATAATAATAATGATAATAATAGAAAACATAATTAAAAGAAACTAGAACATATATTATTTTTGGAGTTTCAAGTACGACTAGTCCAACAATCACTCCATTAACTTACGAACATTACATATCAAAAAGGAAGAGTGTTTTATTTATATACAACCTTTTCCTATTACAGACTATCCATTCTTGCTTCACGGGGGTGGTGGAAAGAAAAGAGCTAAGGGGTTCGCATGATTAGTAGGAGGAAGAGAGAAAGTGACGACCACCGGTCCATCAAGTGGTTTTGTAAATATGTCTGTTAGTTGATTTTCAGTATTAATAAACTGAATATCTATAACCCCTTTCTGAACATAATCTCTTATAAAGTGATTTTTTATTTCAATATGCTTCGCTCTTGAATGCAATATAGGATTTTTTAGATAAATTTATAGCAATAGTATTATCACAAAGGATTGGAATTTTACTCTCATAGATACTATAGTCTTCTAACTGATGCTTGATCCATAGAATTTGTGAGCAACAAGACACTGTCGAGATGTATTCTACTTCTGCTGTGGATAGGGCAATCATCCCTTGTCTTTTGCTCATCCAAGAAACAAGATTTCCACCAATGAGGTGACATCCTCCACTAGTGCTTTTTCGCTTTATTCTGTCTTCAGCATAATCAACATCACAGAATCCAACTAACCTGTATTCTTTATGAGACTTAAAGCATAGACCGAGGTTAGTGGTTCCTTTTAAGTATCTAAAAATTCTTTTTATTGCCATAAGATGTGTTTATCTGGGATTAGACTGAAAGCGAGCACACAGATATACACTAAACATGATATCAGGTCTGGATGCTATTAGATATAGTAGAGATCCAATCATATCTCTATATATGGTTTCGTCTACCTTTTTGGATGTGTCGTCCAATCCAAATACTGAATATGGATGCATTGGTGTGCTCATCTCTTTGGCATCATCCATCTTGTACTTCTTGAGTAATTCTTTTACATACTTTGTTTGATGTATGAATATGCCGTTGTTAGTCTGTTTCACTTACAATCCCAAGAAGAATTTAAGTTCTCCCATCATGCTCATCCTGAATTCTGCTGTCATAAGCTTAGAGAAATCCTTGCACAGAGCGTCATTAGTAGCCCTAAATATAATATTGTCTATATATATTTGTGCAATAATAAAATGTGATTGAACGTTTTTGCAAAATAGAGTGGTGTCTACTTTTCCTCTTGTGAAACCATTTTCTAAAAGAAAAGAACTTAGCTTTTTATACCAAGCTCTTGAAGCTTGCTTAAGTTCATTTAAGGCCTTTTTGAGTTTGAAAACATGTTTAGGAAACGTATCACACTCAAAACCAGGAGGTTGTTTCACATAAACTTCCTCATTTATTATATCATTTAAAAATGCACTTTTTACATGCATTTGATAAAGCTTCATATTACTATAAGCAGCAAATGAAGTCAAATGTGAATGGCTTTTAGTCTAGCTACTGGTGCAAAAGTTTCAGTAAAGTCTATACCTTCTTGTTGAGAATACCCTTGAGCTACTAGTCTCGCTTTGTTTCTTACCACTTTGCCAGCTTTGTCTAGCTTGTTACAAAACACCCACTTTGTTCCTATAATAGATTTATCTTTAGGAGCAGGGAACTAGCTTCCAAACATTGTTTCGTTTAAACTGACTCAGTTCTTCCTTCATGGCATTGACTTAGCCATCGTCTAGGAGTGCTTCATCCACTGTCTTTGGTTTCATCTGGGAAATCAAGGCAGTTTGAGCTTGCTCCTTAAAGGTTGATCTTGTCCTAACATGATCTCGTACACTTCCAAGAATTTGATTTTTTGGATGATATGTCTTCATTTGCCATTTTCATTCAGTTGGTTCATTTTCTTCTATCTTTGGATCGTCCAACTAGGTTCTAGATGCTGGTTGATTGGAATCGTCTAACTTCATATCTGCAAAAGATTCATCTAGCTCTAATAGTTCTTTATCAAGCTTATTGTCATTAAACTTTATATGAATGGCTTCTTCAACCATTAAGATTCTAAAGTTGTAAACTCTATATGCTTTGGACGTTTAAGAGTAGCCTACCAATATTCCATCATCATACTTAGAATTAACCTTTCCAAGATTGTCCTTAGTGTTTAAAATGAAGCACTAACATCCAAAAGGATGAAAATATGATATGTTGGGTTTTCATTCTTTCTACAATTCATAGGGAGTCTTTTTCAAAATAGGTTTAATATATATTCTATTTTGCAAATAACATGTTGTGTTTACAACTTCTGCCTAGAAGTGCTAAGGAATGGAGTTATCATTAAGCATGGTTCTAGCCATTTCTTGCAATGACCTATTCTTTCTCTCTACCACACCATTTTGTTGGGTGTACGTGGTACAGAGAAGTTGTGGAGAATTCTGTTCTCTTCACAGAACCCTTGAAAACTTTCATTTTTGAACTCTCCTTCATAATTAGTTCTGATTGAGGCTATACATACCTCTTTTTCATTTGAATTCTTTTGCAAAAGATAGAAAAGATTTTGTAAGACTCATCCTTATGTTTTAGGAACAAAACCTATGTCCATCTAGTATAGTTGTCTATTACAACTAACCTATATCGTTTTCTGCTAAGAAAAGTTATTCTAGTATGTCCAAACAAATCAATATGTAAAAGCTCAAGTGGTCTAGTAGTGGAAACAATATTCTTTGAATCAAAAGAGCTTTTCCCTTGTTTCCCTTTTTGACATGCATCACAGAGAACATTTGATTTGTATACAAGATTTGGAAGTCCTCTTACAAGGTTATGCTTATTTAGCTTTGAGATTAACCTCAAGCTTGCATGTCCAAGTTTCTTGTGCCAAATCCATTGATTCTCATTGATGGATAATAGACATGATACATTTTGATTTGTTAGATCGTTCAAATCAATCTTATATCGATTGCTTTGTCTCTTAGCCAAAAACAATATAGATCCATCCAAGTTTTTGACTATACATTCATCTTTGTTAAAGGAGACACGATGTCCATTGTCACATAATTGACTTATGCTCAGTAAATTGTGTTTAAGTCCTTTCAACATATAGAACATTATCAATAGAGGGAAAAGGGTGCTTACCAATTTTACTTATACCTGTTATCTTACCCTTTTGATTTCCTCCAAAGGTGACCTATCCACCATTCTTTGGTTGGAGACTTTGGAACATAGACTTTTCTCCTGTCATATGTTGTGAGCAGCCACTGTCCAAGTACCATGATTGATGTTTCCTTTTTGTTGTTAAGTAGATCTGCAACAGGAATTATCATGGACTTAAGTACCCAAATAGACTTGGATCCTTTTTTGTTAGTTCTGAAGGCATTGGACGCCTTCTTGACTAAACGATGAAAGCATCTTGAAGATTCATGACCAGTTTTTCCACAATATTTGCAATGAGCAATAACTTTGGATGTTCTAGAGGCTTCTTTTTTAACAAAGCCAAGTCCAAATTTGTCATACGGACTTCGTTTATAAGACAAGATTTTATTTAAATTTTCAGTCCCATTAACGAATTTGGATAGGCTTTCCTTCAAGTGAGTAACCTCCTTTTGAAGTTCTAATGCTTCATTAGGAGGTGTCACTTCTAGAATGTCCTTTATTTTTAATTTTTCATTTTCTCTTAAAACATTTTCATAATTTTCTTTAAGCAAATTGAACTCTTTTGTTACTTTTGAAAGTTTCTTTTACAATTCTTTATATGCTATTGAAAGAGTTGAAGAATTTGAAAGTAATTCATTATAAGCTTCTTGAAGAGAAATTATGTCATTGAAGTTTACCTTTTCTTCTTGCTCAACTTTTGAGCTTTCTGAGCTGCTCTCCGCCATGAGACATAGATTTGCTTCTTCCTTTCCTTCTTCTTCAAATGAGGATAGGTCCATGTTCTCCCAAGTAGCCATGAGTCCTTTTTTCTTCTTTTTGAAGAAAGTTTTCTTTTTCTCTTTTTGCAGGCTTGGACATTCAGCTTCAAAGTGTCTAGGCTTTTTACATTCAAAGCACACTGGTGGACTCTTCTCCTTGGGCTCCTTACTAAAGTTCTTCATGAAGTTTCTAGCTCTGAATCCTCCTTTCTTCCTCCACATGGCTTGGATTTTTCTTGATATGAAGGATATCTCATCCTCATTAGAGTCTTCTTTTTTAGACGCTTTCTCAAAAGATTCTTCCACGTTCAAGGCTTTGGACGATGACCCTTTTGTTAGATGTTGGACGCTTAAGGCAATAGACTTCTTTTTTTGTCCATCGTCCTGTTTTAGCTCCAGCTCGTGAACTTTGAGAGTTCCAAGTAACTCTTCCATGGAGAGTGTTGTTAGATCTTGGAAACTCTCAATGCTATAACTGGTGGTCTCCACTGTCTAGGCAAACTTCTCAAAATTTTGTCAATATGATCATAATTATCATAAGTCTTGCCTAGGGATGTTATTAATGATAGTTTGAAATCTACCAAACATTAGTTCAATAGTTTCATTATCATCCATAGTAAAGAGTTTATATTGTCTTACAAGTAAGCTAAGTTTAGATCTCTTTACTTGTGAGGTGCCCTCGTAAGAAAGAGCAAAAGTATCCCACATCTTTTTGGCACTTCTCAAACTATGCACTTTTTCATATTCTAATTCGGATAAAGCGCACATAATAGCATTTCTAGCTTTAGAGTTAAGAAGGTACCTCTGTTTGTGAGCTTCTGTCCACTGACCTCTAGGTAACTCAGTTCTAGTTTGGTCTAGGGGCAGATAGTCACCAGTTTCCACCACATACATGTCTGTATGGCAAGCATTGAAGAAGGCTATCATTTGTTGCTTCCAAGAGTCATAATTTTGACCTTTAAAGAGCGGTGGTCTGTTTACAACTGGTCCTTCGTTGTCCATGAGTGCTCAGGATCTTTTTACCCCTACACTGTTAGATGCTCAACCCCAAGAGGCCGAGCTTTGATATCAATTGAAAAAGCAAGAATCGCACAAGAAGGGGGATTGAATTGTGCATTAAAAAACTTTTTCAACTTCAAAGCAAGTTCGTAAGCGTTTTAAGCAAAGGATAGGAAAGAACAAGAACACAAGGAATTTATATTGGTTCACTCAACCTTGAGCTACGTCTAGTCCCTTCACGCAGAAGGTATTCACTAACGAACCTTAGGTTACAAGTATTCTTCACGGCTTCTCTAGGCTTTACAACGCAATCACCCCAGATTGCTTTAACAACCAAGTATTCTTTTTCACTAAGCCTTTCTAGGCTTTCACAACAAATACAGTTGATTACAGAGAAAAACAACTCACAAAGTGAGGATGTAAAAGATTAAGCTCACTACATAATTGTTTCTGAGAGTTTTCACTATCGTCCAGTGAACGCAAGAAAGCAATGTGTTCTTTACAAAAGATTTACAAACAATGTCTATTCTTTTGACCTGATCCGTTCTTGTTGTCTCTACCTTTCGTTTTTCTTTCTTGGTAAATATATAGTCTTCAGCGAAAAAGAGCCGTTGAAGATGACTTAGCTTCAATCTTCAAGAAAGAGGCGCACGTATCGAGCTTTCAGACAGGCCAGAAAAGGTAACTTCTAAACTTGCACCAAAATGGAAGGTGCAGGACTGTGTTGACAGTCTGCTTTTTTGAACAATCTTCATTTGGTTTGGCAGCTTGAAATGTTGACTTCCTTTTTCTAAATAGCTGCGCTTTTGCACTAGAATGTTTCTATCTACCATTTAATGCTTGAAATATTTTGAACGTTAGATCTTAAAATGGTAAGGCATTAGTCTCGAAAATAATATATATAAAACGTATAGACTGGACAAGTATTTTTGAACTTAGTCGTTAAAGAGCTTACGTTTGGACGCATCTAATATGAGTGTCTAATGTTTAAGACACATAGTACAAGAATGAGACTTACTCTTGGACGATCATCATATATGAGTTTATTGGATGCTCGTTTAAGATTGGCGTGTTGGATGCCATGAGGTTAGATGCTGTAAATTTGTTAATTCACACAGGGACTTAAACTTTAATAAGTTTGTTATCTTCAAAATTTAGAGGGATTGAATGCTTCAATCGTCTTTGGTTTCAACAATATGTATATACAGCCTTATCTTTCATCTTTTACTACTATTTACAAATTCTGTTAAGTTTAAAATTTTTTTATTATAAAAGTGGAAAAATTTTACACGCATTTTCATTTACTTAAACTTAATAACTAAATTAATATGAATTATATTTAAAATTAAAGAAATGTTAGAATTTTTACTGTATTGAACCAAATTAACCAGACATTCAATGTAATGCTCAAGTATCAACATTTGTTAATTATTTAAATTAATTAATTATCTTAATTTCACATTTACATCTATTATATAATATTTGTAATATAATAATTTTAAAAGTACTTACATTTAAATACTAAAAGATAATAGCAGTACGTTAATTAAAATATATTTAAATAACAAAAGAATATATTTATATAAAATATTAATTAATTATCATTAATGAATGTAGGAAAGAAGGAAAAGGGCTCGAGGAGGAAATGGTGAAAAGGAGGGAACCAAGGACAAAGTACAATAAGTGTCTAGACACGTGGATATTTATTTAATCTGAGTGAATTTTTTTTAAAAGAAAATGGGGCCAAATACCTACCATCTCAAGTCTCATTATTTAAAATTATAGCCTTTCATTTTTCCTTGCTTCATCTAACGGTTAGAAAAAGGTCACGCACTGTGTGGGACATTACTAGCTTATGCATGCTAACCTCCGTCTTAGTTTTAGTTAGGTTATAACTAATGTTAGTTTAGTTTAGTTAGAATGTATATTTCTTGTTCAATTGTAACTAGTTTTCAAACGTAACTAATTCTCCCATTTGTTGTAGATAGAATGCAATGATGGTACGTGTATTATGGCGCAGGGAGAAATGATGTTCCTGCAACAAGTTGTATTTAAATGATTATATATATATATATATATATATATATATATATATATATATATATATTCCATCTAGAATTTTATTTTTGTTTTTAATAAATTTGTAATTAATAATCTATTTCGTATTCAGAAATCCCTAGTCTTAGATAATGAAATAAATTACAGAGTCCAAACGTAAATAAGGTTTTAACATTCTAAGGAATTAAATAAAAAAAAGTTGTTTGTATTTTAGAATGATAAATGTGACAGAAATTTATTTTTTTAAGGACATTACAGGTACTATTCGCAAGTGTTTAAACGTATGAGGGTAAAATTGACAAAAAAAAATTAAGAACAAAATTCGCATAAATGTTAAACTTTGGGAAAAAAAAGTATAATTAAGCCTTATATGTTTAAAAAATATTAAATCAACTAAGTGGAAAAAAGGATTGGAAGCATTTCAAATAACAATTGCAATTGATGCACTTTAACATTTAATAGTCTGCATTCAGTACGTCATTTTTTTTAATGTTCTTTTACGGTTAAAAAAGAACTATAAAAGATCTTTATTCGCCCATGCGATACTAACAGGATTCAGTATCATAAGGGGTTATAAATCTCGACGTATTGCATCGTTGGAACAACTGTTGGTCCAATGCATATGGATTCACCACAATTTGCATCAGTTAGTCACAAAACTCATCATTTTAATGAACTTTTTTCTTCTGGAACCCTGTCATTACTGTTATGATGCATATCCTGGATTACTTGTGTCTCTTCCACATTGTCTGTTGCAGGGTCATTGTTCAATGCAGCCACCATTCCATTTTCAGCAACATTAACATAAGGGCCATGATCAATTGACGAGCCCAATGGTATGTTTGGTTTAGAAATCTACATCGCAATTAGCATAAAAAACAGAATTCAGCCAACAGAAATGCTCTGCTTATTCTCTAAGACAAAAGATGATATCAGTAACCAGATTTTACCTTCTCCTGTACATGCATATAATTGCTACTGTGTAGTACACCAAGGAATTCATTTGCAGCTCTTACCCACCTAGAAGAGAGGAAAAAATTGCTCTTCATTTTCATTATATTAGTGGCAGCTTGATTGGAACTTAGGTCACATTGTGAATACTAGTACAACTTGAACCGACCAAAGACTGATATTAGAATGTTACAATAAATACCTCACATCTTTGTGAAATTATTGCATGGTCTAGGACCATCATGGTCCCGACCAATCTCCAGCTAACATGTAATTAAATGTTATTAACTCTTTCTCATAGATTAAAAATCTCAATTATATGTTATCGCATGAAGATTAATCAGGATCACAGACACATAATGGTCTAGGACACATTTAATAATTTCTCCACATCCCTCAAAAAATGCTAAAGATTGCTAGATGTAAAAAAAATACTAAAGAGACGGATGTAGTAAACGACATATGTACCAAAGGTGAGATGCAGTTATCCCTTCAAAGAAGGCCAGATGTCCCCCATGCTTAACAGTAGCCAACACAATATTTTTATTTGCCCTATCAAAAGAGTAGTACATTAAAATAGGTGCTAAAATAATACAAGGAAAAGCAAATTAATAAGAACTAATAAAACAATAGAGCAGCGTACTTGCATTCATCCCAGGGAATGGCTTCCGTTGTACAGATTGGATCATCCAGAGCACTAATACAGAGAAGCGGAACGGAAACAGATTGCACATAAATAGAACTGCTGCAGCGTCTATAGTACGTATCGACACTCTAAGGAAACAAGTTAATTTTGATTAACCAATATAAGGAGGTAGAAAAAGAGATAAAACAAGAAAATAAAAGATTACAAAACTTAAAGTCATACACAAGTACCTCATACTTCCCAACAATACAGGTGGCATGATCATCAAAATCCCGAATAGAAAGTGACTGTAAAGCAAATAAACGTACATGCACACATGATTGGTTAACATTTAAAAAAAAAAAAACCTCAATAAAAAAAAAAATATGACAATAACATTTAAGAATGTTGTACGCATTAGAATAACTAGGCCAAGAAAAAATAATAACCAAACGGCTAAAGGGTAACAAGTTTTTGGCCTCCAAAATCATCACGCATCATCCAATGTCTTGAAAATCTATATGCTAAACTTGTATTATTTAAACATTACCACTAAAAAAATAGTACAATTAAGAGGAGTAAGGAATACAAATCAATGGTAATTGCTAGTCCTAGGTCAGTAACTTAATACCCTTCCTGCATCTTCCTCATTTACTATTAGCACAGGCAAGTAAGTAGTAACTTGCCTTGATAGCATTATTTCACCATTAGAAAATAAAACAATAAAAAAGTAAATCAAATAAAGAATGAACATAGACTGAACAGGTCAACATCATAAGATAACCACATGATTTGCATATTAAACTAACAGTAGCAGATATTAAATTATAAGAGTAAGGCCACCTTTTCTATTCCTTCCCAATTAGCATTGCGAGAAAAATGAGACCGGTGTCTGCAATGAAGGTAGGTAAAAATATCAAATTAAGTCAAGTAACAAACTATAGAAAAACTCCTTAACTTTGCACATTGTCTGCATTTGAAGATTTGAATAGATTAAACAATATCTTATCGACAAGATAATTAAATTCAACTGAAAAAATGTAGACATACAATTTTGCATAATCTTGAAGTCCAAATGCAAGCGCTTTATTATAAAGTTTCTGCACATGCCCACGGCTTATATATCTGTCCCCTATCTACAAACGATAAAGCTAAATAAAGTTTAGTAACAAGCAAAATGAAGAACAAATCAAACATATACAGGAACATCGAATTGGAAGTTAAATTCAATAAAGCGCCATCGATAATGTAGAACATATTATATTAAATAATTTTAAACAAATCGAAACAAATATATCTTATATGCTAAGAGACTTCATGGATGAAGAAAAACAGATCGAAACAGCAAGTCCAACCAGAAAATCGACAAAAAAAAATAAAAATTGAATGGATGGATTTTTTCTTTTGGGGAACAATGGATGGATAATTTGGCGACCGAGGAAAAAACATTTTATAGTTTTTGTTTAATCAAAAACTATTTTTGAATTAAAAAAAAGGACACACTTATGGATAGATAATTTGGCCTTTTTTATCGTGTTGTCTTCACCGCTTCTATGACCTGATTTTTGAGACATTGCCAATTATAGATACCAAACTTGAATTTTCAAAATAAATTCGATTATTTCGTTCGATTTCTATAATTTTCAATTTCATACAAAATAAATTTATTTTCTTCAATTAAATGCACAAACAATTAAACTATGCACAAATTTAAATGACAGACAGATTGTGGTGATTTTTCATAACATATCATGCTTATTAACCAAAGCCATTTGAAGTTCAAAATTTAAAAAAAAAAAAAAAGTCACTTTAAAATCATACTAACCAAAAGATCCCAAGGAGAGCAAACAGCAACAGCTCCGGCGACAGGAATATTCTCACCATCCTCACCAAGATATTTAACCTACAATCATTGAATCAAAAAATGCAGTGCCTAAACAAAGCTTGCATAAGTGAGAATAAGTTAATAACTACATTAGCCTTTTTCCGTGTGCAGTTTTGCTGTAGTTTGAAAGGCAAATAAAATATGTATCAACGATCATGAGTATAACAAATTTCAACATTAAGTCAATAACATAGGTGTTATATTTTATCAAAAACATGCAGCTTGTTTGGATTCTTAGGAAACCAAATGATATTTTCCCTACATTATATTCTTTAATTATAGGAGGGGGTTTCTTATGACATAATCAAGACTATATTCGTAAGATAGATCTTTAAATGATTGTACAGTATCCATAATTCCTTGTTAGAAATTGGTATATCCGTATATGTTCATGTTCTGTCGATAGTCATTACAAAGCAGAATTAAAAATTGCAGAAAAAAGCAAGGCAAATGGACAGAATAACTAAACCAATTTGCGTGAACTAAAATAGTTTGAATATTCAGTACGAGAAAGTGAATTTTTTTATCAAGCTATAACCTGGCGAGAGCATATTTCTTAAAAAATAGAGGTCAAGTTATGGGGAAGAGAGGAATTGTCATACACATCAATTAGGTCAGTGGTTCCTTGGTTCTTGCTATAAGTAGCACCTAACAATGTATGTGATTAAATGGAAATTTATACGTTCAGATCAGACCATTTGAAATAAGCAAATAAATTAATTAAAAGGTCTGTCTATTCATTTAAAAAATAAAATAATTTATAATAATAATAATCATAATATTGTAAATTATTTTGGAGGAAAAAAGGAAAAAATCTCAAAAAAATATCGTAGCGTTTTTCCTAGAAGGTAATAACTTTTGACCCAAAGGAAAAAAGAAAACACTAAAGACCCTATAAATATAAACCAATATCACTTTTTTTAAACTTCAACATACAGTCCGTAAGAGTCGAGCCTGGAAAGTTAAGAAATTTAATGTAACCATTGCAAAAGACTCAAGCTATGAACATACCAGAATATTAGCTCCAATACTAGTTCCAATAACAAACAGAGGTGCCTTGGATGTCTCTTTGTGGAGATAATTAACCACTGTGCGGACATCGTCAGTCCATCCAGCATTGTAAGAAAAATTAGACTGAAATGATTTTAGTAAGAAAAAGTATTACAAGAAGAAGCAAACAAGAAAACTGTTACCCCACAACATGAAATCGGTATTGAGATGCAAAATAATCCTAATATTCTAATAAGAAGGAATAAAATGATTCTTAACTACTTTAGTTAACAGCTTTTCCTGCAGCATTTATTATGAGGGAGGAAAAAAAATAAGGCAAACAAAACAGGCCTTAACCCTTTTACGTTTGTCAACCAATGGGTATTTCTAGAACCTTTTTTCTTGACATACAAATAGATTGGCAAGCTTCGTCTAACAAATTTTAATTATGGAAATTTATTGATGGAATGCCAAGCCTAAAATCTATTAGATATGTGTAATCAATCTTTGGCCTTCACCAAATAACTTAAAACAGATTTAGACGCTTAAAGGCAAGTACCATATACACTCTGATCAGTGTTTATATCAACAGCAAGTTACATCTTAAAATTGTATCAACCCTTTATTCTATGTATTTCTAGCTAACTTGCAGAAAAACTAACCGTGATTGAAACACCTCCAAAACCTCGATGGTTACAGATAACAACTTTCCATCCACGCTTTGCAGTGTAATACGCAAGATGTTTGACATACTATAAACATGAGAGCAAGAAAAGTCAAAGAAAGGATAAACTGTAAGACGTCATTAAGTACAAATGAAACTCCTAAACAAAATCAATCCAAAATTTGAAAATTAATGGACATTTCATACGGATACAAGGAAACATTAGTTGTACTTGACGTTCGACGAAGGAATAAATTAATAAAACAAAAGTGTTCAATACACTTTCCCTATTTTGACAATTAACATAAGGGAAACAACTTTTCCTTTTAGCATTAACACTCAGCGTGCACCAAATTTAAACCTGATATTGCTTGAGTTTTGGCTACCTCTCACTTAGCTTGAGTTCTTGGGAAATCAATTTACCACTAAAATCCTTAGTTTGAGATTTATAATCCCCAACTTTCATTCATAACCCTTGCATGTGACAAAAAAATAATGGTGAGCCAAAGCTTTGAGAAGGACATCAATGTATGGCATGTAATATTTTAAATGTGTTTTATCAATAGTTAGAGCATTATAAAAGCATCATACAGTTGAAACATATATTCTGAATATAAGAAATTTGAAGAAACTCAAACTAAAACCCAAATCAACGCATGGTAACCATTAACATGTATCACAAAATAGCGCTTTCAAAAACAAAATGTATCACAAAATAACAAACATTGTTGACAATGACGTGTTTTGATGAAATTATCATTAAGTAACACAAAACCAAAATTATATATATATATTGCAGTTGCACACTAAATTGTCAAGACAATAATAACAGTAACATAACGCAAGTCTTTGGCATAAGAATAACTGCTATATACTAGATCACTAAGCTAGGGAGTTTCAGCTGGTACTATATAACTATGAGGACAAGTACAATAGTACAATCAGATTACAAGCCCCGACCTAGAAGTCAAGTAACTGCCAACAGAGTAGGGATAAACATGTTGTTTTCTCCAATCCCCATTTTGTAGAAAAAATCAATGAGGGAGACAACAACAACAACATTCAGGCATACAAGAATTTAATTTAAATACACTGTTACATTGTCACCTAGTCATAAGATTGTTGACTTTTATAATATTTACTTTAAAAGTAATACACAGTGAGTTTTAATTAGTTTACATTGTAAAAATCTTTAGGCTAAGGGTATATGAAAATTAAACTCAAAACAGAAACACTTACTTGAGAAGAAGAGTCACTTGTCAGGCCAGGAATTACTACAACAATGGGAATAGATTCAACTTCAGAAGCAGCATCATCCACGTGAGGAGCACCACCAGAAACTGTAAAATGATCAGACACAAAAGACACAGAAAGATCAACTGTCTAATTTGACAACTATCCCCAAATTAAACTAAGTACGCATGTTCAAAACACAAATTAACAAATTGAAATTATATATATACCATTAGAACTCGATAGCCAATCCAAAGCAATGGTTCCACCATCAGCAGTCCTAAATAGTTGCCTGAAAGAGAATTAATTATTTAGAGTTTCAACATTGTCAAATTTTAACAATTCAATCAAGATTATTAGAATTTGGGTTTGGGTCTAACTCAATCTCAACAAACTAGCTTATAAGATAAGGATTGACCCTTACTTATATACATTATTTTAGCCATATCGATATGAAATTTTCAACGCATTCTCTCGTGCCGAAAACTAGACATCTCAAACATGAAATTCGCAAAACTGAACATATATGGTGATATGATAACAGCCTGATAGGTGGCCTGTTAGGCTCCACAACAATCACACTCTAATACCATATTAGAATTTAGGTTTGAACCTAACTCAACTTAAAAAGTTGGCCTAGCTTATAAAGGTTATCTCCTACTTATATATTGTCGAGATTTTCAACACTAATAAGAAAATAAAAAATAAATTAGGATTACATTACTGGGTTTTGTTTTTATTTAAAAAAAAGAAGGAAAAAGCGAAAGATCGATGACCTTGTGTATTTCAAAGGGGGAGGTCTCCCGAAGTAGTTCAAGAAAATAGTCTGAAGATGAGGACTGCATAGCCAGGGCGTGGCGAAATATCTGCCATGAAGAACCTTGCACTTGGAAACGACGGCTTCGTAGATTTGAGAGGAAGTGTTGTAGGAGAGAACCACAGGGGAGCCTGAGAATCCGGAGAAGAGGTCTTCGAGGCAATGGAGCTCGAGGAAGTTGTAGAGAAAGGAAAAGAAAATAAACGCTGCAAGGAGAAGGTAATGCCAGAAAGGAATGAGAGAGAGGACTTGGAGGAGGAGCCAGTAGGCGTTGGAAGAAGATGCTGAATCCGGTGAGCAATAGCGATCCATGGAATTAGAGTGAAAGTGAAGTGATGAAGAGAAGAAGAGCGGGAAATGGAAACTGTTAATAAACCACACCACTGTTAAACTAGCACGTCGTTACCTTCGTTCAGAGCATCAGGATCACCCTGTTTCCGTTTTATAATCGCGTCAGTCATACTGAATAGTGTTTTGTTTTTATTGTTTATTTTTTTCAGGGAAAATGGGAATCGGGAATCGCCATTATTGACCTTGGAAAGCATGTGCTTTTTCTTCCCGAAACATTTGAAACTTGAAAAAATGTAGCACGAATAAAACGAGTTGTCGCAACTCGCGAGTCCCGCTGTTTGAGAAAAAATAAGGGATTTCGTTTGGGCTCTGATTTGCGTTTGCCCCGAGTTCCGTTGTTGAATGGACCGGTGACACTTTGATTTGCGTTCTTACTCAGTGCATATGTTTGAATATCTGCTTGTAAAATTAATTTTGAATGAATGTAATTCTATAAAATTGATTGTAAGTAAGCGCGAATTTTTAGTAACGTCTGGATAATATAATTTGGAGCATTAAAAAAATGATTTAACACACAATATTATTTAGAAGCTTACACTCAAAATTGATTTCGGATATATAATTATCAAAATTACTTAAGTTTAATTAAGGATATATATGAAACAAATAACATTGACTAAAAATATACATGAAACAAATAACATGACTCAAGTTAATATTGACATAAAAGTTATTTCTAATAACTTTAATGAGAGTTGAGTCTAAAACTTAAAATCATATTTCTAATGTAATACCAAACATCATAATTAATAAAAAAAATTATGTTTGACTCATCCTAAACTCAAATTGAAGCATGTTCATCGTGAATCCAAACACATCCTCAATATCAATGAATGTTCTATGCTATTACATCCTATGTCCATCAAATTAGAAAAGGAGGAAATAATGGTGTTGGCAGGGACATTTGATCGAAAAGGAGGAAATAGGACAGATAAAAGTGCAAAATGAAAGATGAAATTAAAAGTGCATGGGTTGATTGCTCAGTTCATTCACAAGGCTGAGTAAAAAATAGCTTAAAAGTTCATTATGCATTTTGAGCCAATACTTTAAACTCTCTTCGTCTTGTAGTACAAGTTTCTTTAAATGTTTTAATTTATTTTAAAATACTTATAACTTGAAAAATTAAAAATATTAATTGCTTTTTAATAATATCTTTATTTATTAATATTTCTCTTAGATAAATTTATAATTATATTCTTACTCTTTTAATGAGGATAATTTTTAAAAAAAATCAATATCATAATAACTTGTATACTTAATATTTTTTAAAAGAAATATACATTACTTTAAATAAAAAAATAATATGTATAAAAAATATGATTCATAAATTTTAAATTTTGACTCACTATATTAATTAAAATAATGTGTCTTAATTTATATAATTTATTTTTATAATTTCTTTCACAATTTTAAAAACTCAACATGCTTATATACTCTTTTTTGTGTATAAAGCCAATAATGAGGTTAAAATCTAAGACTTCATGTAAATATATAAATAAACTAGTCTTTATATTCATGTGATACAAGGTTTTTTTTTTATGTTAGGCATAAATTAAATAATAAATTAAATTATAATTTATAGCTAATTTATATCTTTGGCTTATATTTTTAAAATGAATTTTGTAATTAAATATTATTAATAGAATTGAAGAAAATAATTCTTTAAATTTTTATATTCCTAAAAATATTTAGTTATTTAAATTAATTATCTTTAATTGAGTAAAATATATATTTTATATTTTAGTTAAAAATTATAATTTTTGAATTGAATTGTTAATACACACACACACACACACACACACACACATATATATACAACTTTGATTTTCTTTTAAAATATTAAACTGAAACAATTTCAAAGATTCTACAAAATTATTAATTTTTTATATAATAAAAAATTTCAACTAATTATAATAAAATCTTTTATATACATAATTCATAATTATAACAAAATCTTTTAATACAAATTTCTTATTATTATGCAAGACACAAATAATTCGTTATATATATATATATATATATATATATATATATATGATATTAGTGATAATTATATATTAATTTTCAAAATATTATCAAACTTGTACAATACTGATAATTATACATGATAAATGAAATAATAATTATAGATTATTACCTTTAGTTTATTTATTTTATTTTTCACATCTTATATTGTTATTGTATAGGAATACCCTTACCAACGTGTCGTTGGTCTGAGTGGTACTAGACTCAGATTTCTTAAATAAGGTATTGGGTTTGGTGGATACATCGCACCTATAACATGATTACCTTAAAATACCCTTGTTATAAGTAGTATCAATTACAGGTGATTAAAAAGTCAAATTACTATCTTATAGAGTTATAGTAAAACAAATATAGAACTCAAGTCACTAATAACGATTATTTCTTCTTTTCTATAATTAATTATTTTCTAATACATAGAGGATAGAGACAAAAGCAAACTACTAATAAGCATTTATAGAAATTACAAAGGATAAAGGCAAAAAGTAAATCACTAAAATAGATTCTAAAGGAAAAGCATTGTTGCTCATCTATTTGCTTCTAACACTCATGCACTCAATAATTATTTTTAATTATTTAATTTTAATTTTAAATAATGTGTATCGATTGATTTCTTTAGTTATTGTAATTTCTTTTAATGCTTTTAATTATTTTCTTTAATCCTTTAATTAACTTTAATTTAAATAGATTGATTTCTTTTACTTACTGTAACACTAGGTGAAAGAGAGGCACTCTATGCCTCTCTTCATTTAAAAAAAACAAAATAAAAATAAAAATAGTAAGAGAAGGTGTAGTAGGTAGCTGAGAGTGTAGTTAAAAGATAAAGTAGTAGAAAATTTAGAGAATAATTAAAGGATATAATAGTTTAATAAAAAGTGAAGACCAAAAGGAGTAATCATCTTTATTATAGTTAAAGATTCTCTCATTTATTTTATAGTGTTTTATCCTTTAAATTTGTTGATCTCTTAATTATTATTAATCCTTTAATTTAAATTAATGATAATGATAGTGGCAATTGATTTATCCCACTTTTAATTTCTTTTAAATTTAACTAGAGCATGAACCCGTGTGATGCACGACATAATTATTGGATTTTTTTTTTGTGTAAGTATAAAAAAGTATATTGACAATTTTTATTAATTTATTATTTGATGGAAAAAGATCTTAAATGAATTAAATTTTTCATAATAAGGAAATTAATTTAATAAATTGTGATAGAAGAATAACATATCAATTGGATATGAACTTGTTCATTAATTAATAAGAAAAATAGAAGATAAATTAATGTGTTTATTTTTCATTACAACTATAAATTTGAATTATAATTTTTTTTTCGATGCTGCTTTATATTTTCCCATTTAAGAAATCCTACACTATTTCTCCTTTAAAGAATGAAAGCATTTATAACATACTTTAAAATTTCAAGAAAGCATTTATAATATTTTTTAAATAATTATAATTAATCAATTTCAAATTACCAATTTAACCTTAAAATATTACCACTTGCAATAAACATTTACAACATTTTTACAAATTTAAAATTTCAAAAAAAGATTTATAACAACTTTTAAATAATTAGAATTAGTAAATTTAAATTTAATTATTCAATTTCAAATATTTCCAGTTTCAATAAAACATTAATAACATTTTTTAAAACTTTAAAATTTCAAAGAAAGCATTTATGACAAATTTTAAATAATTAAAATTAGTAAATTTTAACCTTAACTATTTCCAATTTTAGGAAAACATTTATAACATTTTTTTAAAATTTTAAAATTTTAAGAAAGCATTTATAAATGTTTTGAAATAATTAAAATTAGTATATTTAAATTTAATTATTTAATCTCAACTATTTTTTATTTCAAGAAAGTATTTATAAAATTTTATAAAAGTTTAAAATATCATAAAAAAACATTTATAATAATTTTTAAACAATTAAAATTAGTATATTTGAATTTAATTATTTTACCTCAATTATTCTTAATTTTTAAAAGTTTAAAATTTCAAGAAAGTACTCATTTTTTAAAAAAAGTGTTTATAATAATTTTTAAACAATTAAATTAGTAAAATTGAAATTCTTAATTAATGGAGGGTAGAACGAAAAGTACATCAAGTTATATAATTCAACATTTACTTTGTTAGGTATGCCTTTTCCAGATTGAATGTTTAACACCAAAATATCAGAAAATTTTATTGTTTCAAGTTAGATCATTATATTAATCTAGTTATTAGAGCATAAAGCATAATAAACATTTTAAATATGACAAAATGGGCATGAAAATTGATAGTTAAGATATTGAAGATAAGCCTTTAAAGATTTTGAATGTGCAATAAGGACTCTTGATTGTCAAGAAATTTATTAATCTTAACCTACGAATGGCTTAAATATACTACGAACAATAATCTACATATTTTTGTTTAAAAATATACTATAAGCTAAATTGTGGTTGAAAGAAAGAAAAAGAAAAAGAAAGAAAGAATTCATTTTTCTAATTAACCAAACTTGCATAATTTATACTTTATCCTTGATTATTTTAAATATTTATATGCATGAAATATATTTTTTTTAACAAATTGACTACATTATTCTTAGCATTAATACTTTTGCAAATCTCTCTGTAGAGTTTATTAATTAGAACTTGAAACTTGCATGCACACTAAAGAAAGTTTATTACTCATGTAAGTTGTAGTGAACTAATATATATATATTTGGAGGCCAATGGAAATTAAGAATAAAAACATGGAACATGTAAACAATGTTAAAGGGATCTTACCATATTACTTTAAAAAATCACACAAATATAAACATAAACAACTGTATCAAATTAAAAAAAAATAAAAAATGACAAATTAAAAAACATGTAAAGTATCAAAATAAAAAAAATATACAATTTAGATATCAAACTCACAATAAATATCAAGTTCAGATTTAGTGACCAACATGACCACATAAGTTTCAGTAAACATTGAACAATCAAATAAAATTATATATAATTAATAAACCATTAAATCCACTTGTTACATGTTCTATTTTTAACACAGACATGGTTACCTTCACTTTTGTTCCCAATTCACATACAAAAACATAAATAGGGTAAATAAATTTCTAACTCTAATTATCCTTCACTTTTTATTAGATGAAATAGTAGGTGCAAAACGGAAGAAAATATTTATTTTAGAATAAAAATGAACATAAATATGCAATTCCAAAACAGTTTTTAGAGGTGGATAAAGAAAAAATGGTGTATAGACAATGCTAATAAAAAAAAAAATAGTAACTTTTCTCACTTAATAGAGAATGAGACAAATTGATTGCTTTGGAAGTAGAAGCCAAGATTCTTTTCTGTCTTTGAGAAAGAAAGTGTAGAATAGAGGTAGACGAAGAAAAATATGCCTATAGATTGTTGCTTTTCTTTTCATTTTAAATGGGGTGCATTCATTACTTATATGTTGGAATTGCTAATTTTGCAGTAAGTTGGCACCCTGGAAATGATGCAAGCTTTTATTGTCTTAATGAATACCTAAGAGACACTGTTTAACTAATGAAAACATTTCAATTAATTATTATTATTATTATTACAATTAAGGAATGAGTTAATTAGTATAATTACATTTTATACCTTATTATGCCAAAATTGACAATCAATTTGCATGAAAGAATAATTGATTGAAATAATAAATTGCAGAAAAAGTTACTATTTTAATCCTATAATCTCTAAAAGATTAAAATGATTGTAATACCTTTAAATTAGGCTGTAACGTTAAAACTACTAAATTACCCCTACCACATTACTTTTTATATAGATATAGATTAATCTGTACTAGTTGATTTCTTTTACTTACCACAATCTCTTCTCAATTTCTTATCACAATTTCTTTTAATGTTTTTAATTATTTTATTTAGTCCTTTAAGTAATTTCAATTTTAATTGTTTGATCGATGGTAATGATAATGATAATTGATTTCTCTTGCTTTTAATTTCTTTTAATTATTTACTTTTAATTTTAATTATTTTTTGTTGATTGATTTCTTTTACTTACCACAATATCTTAATATCTTACTATGCATTTTTTAATGCTTTTAATTAATTTCTTTAATCATTTAATTAATTTTAATTTTAATCGATTGATTTCTCTTACTTTCCCCAATCCCCTCTCAATTTTTTTATGATCATTTATCTTTTAAATCTATTGATCCTTTAATTATTATTATTTTTTTAAGTTGTATTTAAATTGATTTAAATTAATGATAATAATTATGACAATGACGATTATTTCCTCCTCCTTTTGATTTCATTTAATTACTTTTAATTTTAATTATTTTATATTGGTTGATATTTTTTATTTACTGCAATTTCCTCTCATTTAGGCGTGCTTATGTTTCTTTCCATGTTTCTTTTAGAATTGGACTTGATCTTCAACACCTCTTCCACATCGTAAAAAGACAAAAAAAAATGAAAAAATTACAAAACAAATATAAGAAACCAATTATTGTTCTACATCTTCAAATTTAAATTATGCTTTTTTATTATACAATTATGATACCTTAAAGATAAGGAATTAAATAGACACCAAATAAGAACCTTTTTAAACTAAGAAAAAAATAGGTAAAAAAAATAGAAGAATACAGAAGCAGAGAAAATTTTTACCTCACAAAGACAACTCAATTTCCTACTCTTAATGCAAAGATGAAGATTCCATTGTGTGATAGTCATAATGCTATTACAGAGGAAAAAAAGTGGAAGCTCCTTGTGTTTTCATGAGAAGAAAAAAAATAAGAAGAGACTAAATATTAAAGAAAAGGAGAAGGAAAGTTATGATTATTTGATGAGAGTATTGACTAAGTCGTAACAGATATTGTTATATGTTGAAATTGTCATTCAAATTTGTAATTTAAATTTAGTTGTTGATTTTGTATATGTATTCCTATAATCATTAAATAAAGAGTTATATATATTTATATAATTGTTGATGGTGGAAATTTATTTCGAAAATCAAAACACTATCAATTTTTGAAGGATAATTTCTCACAGATTTTAACTAAAAATTGAAAATTTTATTTAAAATGGGACATAGAATCTATAATTTTGTGTGGACCCTTTTTATTTGAACTAGCAATCTTGGATTTTCAACTTGAGAATAATTCAATTAGTAACTTAAGATTGTAACTTCGATTTCAATAAAGATATTAGACAATAATTTTATATAGCAAATCTAAATTACAATTGTATGTCAATTTGGAGTATATACTATGAGAATGACTTTCTTAAGTGATAATGAGAATAGTTAATCTCAATCATTAAATTAAAATGGAAAACCTAGATTAAAATATTTAAAAATTCAAATTTAAACCTTATGTAACCATCAAAATTCTAAAAGATTCACCAAACAAAAATCAAATCTCTAAATTATTTTAATTATCATGTCACTCTTCTTCATGATTGTTGATAATCCATCACCATCACCACCATGACCATCGCCACCACCATCATCATGACTGTCGCCACCATCACCACTATCATGACCGTTACCGCCATCACCATTAACGTCACCATCACCATCATGACTGTCGTCACCACCAGCGGTGGCGAACCATCGCCACCACCACTGTCATGACTATCGCTGCTATCACTGTTACTGTTGCTGCCAATGGTGGCGACGGTCATGGTGGTAATGGTAATAGGTTAACGACAATCTTGAAAAAGAGTGACGTGACAATTGATATATTTTAGGACATGATAATCGAGATCTTTTATAGATTTGATTTTTGCTTGATGAATCTTTTAGAAATTTGATGGTTACATGAAGTTTAAATTTGAATTCTTAAGTATATTAATCTAGGTCTTCTATTTTAATTTAACAGTTGAGATTGACTGTTCTCATTCTCACATGAGAAAGGCATTCTCATAGTATTTCTCCCTCTATTTGAATTAACAAATACTAACATCTGGATAAATATTTAGATTTAAATTCGATTTGTAATTATATAGTCATCAATGCATAAATTGAATTGTATATTAGCAAATATAAATTTAATCAGAAAGGGTTATAGACAAAAGAAAAAGTTATAGAAAGAAGAAAGGGTCATACAAAGATTGAAATTAAGTTGTGAAGAAAAAATTACAGAAAGAAAAAGGGGTCATAGACAATAGAATTCAAGATGAGAAAAACAAAATACATTAAAATAAAAGTTGAGTCAGAACATACACTTTGCTCTTGAAACTGATAACCATAAATGTGGTGTTATGGTATACAGAATTTGTATAAATATTAGAATCAAAGAAAAATAACTATACAGTTATTTACATATACATAATCTACATAACAGTCAAGTTTCTAACTGAGATGAAAACCTCCTTTTGGGTGCTATTTCTTTGCGAATATACCTTCTGTTTCAAGTATGACTTTTGACTGGTTTTACATGTGATCAAACCTTTCTCGAAAAATGTACTTTCCTCGACCAAATTGAAAATTTTGTTTTCTAGTGCTCCGACACTCAGCATTTTTCACGTTACAAGTCTGTACTCCCTTCAATCTTCATCTATACCTCCTCCATGCATGTATTATTCGACTAAAATTTTAATTACCCCAACAATTGCCAAAATGGTAAATTGCAAAGAATTCATGAGACCCACATATATATTTTGATTTGAATTGTTGACATATGCCAGTGCCGGCCAGAATGTCTCGAAAGATTTTTAACTTTTTATTAGTCTTTTGGTCTTTGGTATATATTTGCTAATTATACATACAAGACGGGTTTTGTTGTTTCTTCCCTGGAAAAACTTAAATATTAAAAATGAACACATTTTAATTTGAAATCTCGATGTAAGTTTGTTGAGTTTACGTAATAAGTCTCAAATCTGAACATGGACACTTGATTGGACGAGACTATAAATATATAAAAAATGTTATTTATTATATTAAGAATATGTGAGTAAATCAAATATTCCGTTTAGGTTGGTACGCATGTTCACCACTTAGTGACATTTTTTTTTTGTTTAATTACTAATTTGGTCTCTTAATTTATTTATTTTATTTAATTAGGTCCCTCTTTTATTAAAAAGTTTAATTAGGTCTCATTATTTTTCAAAACGCTACAATGTTGTCCTTTCTGTCCAA
This sequence comes from Spatholobus suberectus, assembly GCA_004329165.1. Classification (NCBI taxonomy): domain Eukaryota; kingdom Viridiplantae; phylum Streptophyta; class Magnoliopsida; order Fabales; family Fabaceae; genus Spatholobus; species Spatholobus suberectus. The sequence continues at coordinate 22,466,348 of CM014735.1, forward strand.
AATGACATTGTTTTTCATTATGTTTTTCATGTCATTTAGTGAAAATTAGACGCAAAACAACATCGTTTTGGATGAAAATGATAATATTGGAATGTTTTTTAAAATAATGAGACTTAATTGAACATTTTAATATAAAAAGGGACCCAATTGAATAAAATAAATAAATTAAATAATGAAATTAGTAATTAAACTTTTTTTTTTCAGGAAGGGATGGAAAACGATTAAACTAAATATGTTTTTCCCCTTCAATCATGCGGAAGTAAAGGTTATTATTTTTTTAAATGATATGCTGACTTGAGGAGGAAGCGACGATTGTCTACACACACTTTGAAAGCTTCCGTCCAAGACTTTCAGTGAGCACTCAAAACTCTTGATCGTTTGCAATCTTGATGAGCATCGTTTTCACATCAAGTAGTACTTTAACTCGAGTACTCATACGGATCACGTTGGTTTTTACATATGTACCAACATAGTTTATAAATATAGTAAAAAATTATTATTATATAACAAATCTATCCATATAATTTATGATTATTATATGAGTTTAATTTCTATATATTATTAGTATAAAAAAGTTTTATACTGTCTAACCAATTAGAAATCATAGTTAGTATAACTTTTAAATTAATTGTTCTAAAAGTTAAAAAAAAAAATATTATACATGACAGATTGTGATTAAATAATAATATAAAAATTATTTACATTGTCTATAAATATATTATTTTTTTATTATATACTAAAAAGTTGATATAAATGTTAGTAAATATTTTATTTATCTGTAATTTAAAATTTAAATTTAAATTTTTTTTAATCAGTTAAAAAAGAGTTAACGTTACTTCTTTTTTTTTACGTTTTTGTTAGCCCCCCTTTTCCTTTGGTCTTTTGACCAAGTCAATCATGTTGCTGCACATTGGTTGCATCCCTTTTATTTTGGGTGCACGAACGTTACTGGAGCGGCACGTTATAGCTACCAGTTTTGTTGATATATATCCTAGCCAGTGGGAAAAAAAATACGAAGAATATACACAGCATACAGAAAATTATTTTTTATTTACTGCAACTGAGAAAAAAAGAATTTTGGAGCATTGGTGTTCATTGGTTTAAGGGTCCTTTGCTGCACACGATTGATCCAGCGGGTTAATGTATCTTGGGAGAGGAGCGCATCAATTTAATTACCAGTGCAGTGGGAGCGTTTTCTCTCTAAGGATAGTGTTTTGCGTGCTTCAACCCAGGCTACTCTATACTCATCTTTTAAATTTAATTCACTCTTTGTTTGTTTTATTGATTGTTATTATTTACTTTGTTTTATTCTAAAATTCCATGCTACCTTGTGTTGCTGTTCTTGGCTGATAAACTGCTTTAATATTTTGCTTCTGTACCTTTTTTTATTTAACAATCTTAGAGAGAAAAGTGTAAAAATAATAATAATAAAAAAAAATCCTCTCTATTGACAATATGTTTGCAATGGATTTGTTGAAGTCTTTGTCTAGTAAACCTGAAAACTTTAATGGTGAAAATTTCTTTTGCTGGCAACAACAAATGAAGTTCTGGCTTACTGAATTGGGTTTATTTTCTATTGTTTTAAATGGAAAATCTGAAAAAAGTTCTGAGAAGTCTTCTAATGATGTGGTTCAAAGTAGTTCTTCTGTTAATGTTTTTAGTGACAAAGATATTTTGTGTCATGGTCGTATTTTAAGTGCTCTGTCTGATAATGTTTATAAAATCTTTTGTCACACTAAAACTGTCTTAGAGTTATGGGATGCTCTTGAACTAAAATATGGTTCCGCCGAAAAAGGTTTAAGACGATACTCTTGTGAAAGAATGATTTATTTTCAAATGGAAGATGGAAAATCTATTTCAGACCAAATTCATGAATTTGAAAATATTGTTTATGACATGAAGATGAAAGAAATCATTTTGTTTGACATTATGCTTGTTAGTCTTTTGATTTCTAAATTGCCTCCTTTTGGTCTGAATTTGCTAGAAGCCTAAAGCATAAACCTAATTATTTTACTCTTGATGACTTGTTGGTTTCTTTGCGTATTGAAGATAAACATTGTCTTTCATAAAAGGATTTTCAAAAACCTCAGTTTCAGGCTAAGGCTCATTTAGTGGAGAATGCTAATAAGCCTAAGCCTAAGTCTTTCAAAAAATTTGGTTTAAACAAAAATAAGTTTGGTAAAAACTCTCATTTCTCTAAGAATAAAAACAATGCATTTAATAACAACAATAGGCCAAAGGGTAAAATTCAGGGAAATGAGTCATTTTTCTTTGTTTGTGGGCGAACCAATCATCTTGCTAAGGATTGTTTTCTACGTCGCCGTCAACCTAAAGAGATTGCATCTAGTTCTAGTCTAAAATCTTCTCGGCCTCAGGCTAATGTTATTACTGCTAATGCTAGCTTTGACTCTCCATCTCACAAGTATCATGTCACTAGCCTAGAGTTAAATTTTATTTATAACTCAAATGATTGGTGGATTGACTCTGGAGCTAATGTTCATGTGTGTGCTGATAAAAAATTATTTTTTTCATATCAGGAATGTGGCACACATACTGTGAGCATGGGGAATGGGAGTTTAGCACGCGTTCATGATCTAGGCCGAGTAGAGTTAGAGTTGTCATCTGGGAACCGTCTCATTTTAGATGAAGTTTTTCATGTTTCTGATATTAGGAAAAAATCAATTAGTGCTTCCATGTTGGTCCAGCAAGGTTTTAAAGTTGTTTTTGAGCCAAATAGAGTTGTAATTTCCAGACATGGTTCTTTTGTTGGTAAAGGTTACATGTGTGATGGTTTGTTTAAACTTAATCTCATGTTGTCTTTCATTTATAAAAATTCTAGTTGTTCTTCTTCATCCATTTCAAATGTTGAATGTTGTGATACTTGGCATGGTAGACTTGGGCATGTTAATTTGAATTCTATTAGATGAATGATGACTCTTGATCTTATTCCTAAATCATCTATTGAATTAAAACAAAAATGTGAAGTTTGTGTTCAAGCTAAACAACCTAGAAAACCGTTTCAATATTCTATACAAAAGGAAACTTGTTTGCTTGAACTTATTCATAGTGATATATGTGATAGCAATGATGTGTTAACTCGTGGTAGAAAAAGGTATTTTGTCACTTTTATTGATGACTTCTCAAAATATTGCTATGTGTTCTTAATCATTCATAAAAGTGAGTTATTTGATAAATTTAAAATATACAAAGCAGAGGTAGAAAATCAATTAGAAAAGAAAATTAAAATCCTTCGTTCTGATAGAGGTGGGGAATATGTCTCTAATGAAATGAGTGATTTTTTTTGAATCACATGGGATTATTCATGAAGTTACTCCACCTTATGCTCCTCAATCTAATGGTATAGTTGAAAGAAAAAATCGTACTTTGCTAGATATGATAAATGTTATGCTTATTAGTTCTGGTTTGCCTGATAATTTATGGGGTGAAGCTTTATATACTGCATGTCATATTCTTAATAGAATTCCCTACAAAAATTCAGATAAAACTCCTTATGAACTATGGAAAAATAGAAAACCAAATTTGAAAATCTCAAAGTGTGGGGGTGTCTTGTAAAGGTGAACATTCCTATTAACAAGAAAAGAAAAATTGGACCTAAGACTGTTGATTATGTTTTTCTTGGTTATTATTTGCATAATACTACTTATAGGTTTTTGGTTATTAATTCTGAAATTGTTGAAATTTCTAATAATACAATTATGGAATCTAGAGATGCTGTTTTCTTTGAAAATGTTTTTCCTTTGAAGAATAAGTTTTCTAAACATGTTTATGATGCTTCTAATTCTTTTTTACCTTCTAGTAGTAATACTAATAATAATGCTGAACCTGAACTTAGAAGAAGCAAAAGACCTAGAAAGGCTAAGGTTTTTTGCCCTAATTTTTGTTCCTATTTGTTAGAAGATGATCCCAAAACTTATAATGAGGCCATGAGGTCCGTTGATGCACCTTTTTGGAAAGAAGCCATTAATGATGAAATGAATTCTATCAAAGCCAATAAAACTTGGTTTTTAACTGATCTTCCCCCTTGTTGTAAAAGTATAGGTTGTAAATGGGTTTTTCGAAAAAAAAAAAACTAAGAACTGATGGATCTATAGAAAAATTTAAGGCAAGGCTTGTTGTTATTGGCTATAAACAAGTAGAAGGTGTAGATTTCTTTGATACATATTCTCCTATTTCTAAAGTTACTACTATTAGAGTTTTAATTGCACTTGCTTGTGTTTTTAATTTAGAAATACACCAAATGGATGTCAAAACTGCTTTTTTAAATGGTGACTTGGAAGAAGAAATTTATATGAATCAACCTGAAGGTTTTATAGAACCTGGAATGGAAAAGAAAGTTTGCAAGCTTGTTAAGTCTCTATATGGTTTGAAACAAGCACCAAAACAATGGCATGAAAAGTTTGACCAAGTTGTTTTATCATATGGGTTTCAGTTTAATAATAGTGATAAATGTATTTATGTGAAACAACTTGATGATAATTCATGTGTTATTCTATGTCTCTATGTGGATGATATTCTAATATTTGGTAGTAATTTGCATGTTATAAATGATGTAAAGTCTTTCTTGTCTAGCAACTTTGAAATGAAGGACCTTGGTCCTATTAATGTTATTTTGGGCATCAAATTAATAAAGAATCATGATGGTATTATTTTGACACAATCACATTATGTTGAAAAACTATTAAAGAAGTTTAATTATTTTGATGTGAAACCTGTCTCTACACCCGTTGACTCTAGTATAAAGTTGAAGAAAAATATGGGTGAAGGCATTTCTCCTCTTAAATATTCTCAAATTATTGGTTCTTTGTTACATTTGACAAATTACTCTAGACCTGACATTGCATATGCGGTTAGTAGATTAGGAAGATATACTCATAATCCTGATCATTCACACTGGATAGCACTAGAAAGGATATTTAAATACCTTAAAGGAACTATTAATTATGACATTCACTACTTTCGTTATCCTATTGTTATTGAAGGCTTTAGTGATGCAAATTGGATTTTTGATTAAGAGGAAAAAAAATCAACTAGTGGTTTACTTTAGCTGGAGGTGCAATATCTTGGAAATCTGTAAAACAATCTATTATTTCTCGTTTTACTATGGAAGTTGAAACGATTGCCTTAGATACTGCTAGTAGTGTAGCTGAATTTCTTTAAAATCTTCTATGTGATTTGCCAATGCTCAATAAACCTATACCTCCTATCTCTATGCATTGTGACAGTTAAGTTGCTATTACTAAAGTTACTAGCAAGAACTTTAATGAAAAAAGAAGACACTTGAAAATAAGACACAAGTTTATTAGAAATTTGATATCTCATGGTGTTATTTCTCTTGACTTTGTCAGGTCCGAAAACAATCTTGCAGATTCGCTCACAAAAGGGTTAACGCATCAACAAGTTCTAGAATTGTCGAGGGGAATGGGACTAAAGCCCATCAACTAGTTGCAACAATGGACACCCATCTCTAAAGGTATGGCAATCCCATGAATGGAGTTCAATGGGTAATAACGAAGTTGTTGTTGACTAAAGTACACCATTTCATTTTGCAAAATTGTTGCATGTCCCATTCCTATGACAAGGTGTACTCTAAACTATGGCTATAATAAGGTTGAGGTATTTACATATACATTTGATTGTGTTTAATTTAAAATACCTCTTAATGGACCCGATGACAATAGTTGTAGGGGTGGGGGTCACAGACCACTCTTGGGAGGGTTCACCTAGTGAGTGTGGTGGTGGGGCCGCCACTGTGAGGCATGGGCAAGTCTCTAAATGACACTCACGAAACAAGATACATGCGCAAGGCTGTAATGCGCAACCACTGATTAGAACTCAAATGAACACCTATATTGTATGTGTTATGTTCTAAAGCCTGGTTAAAGGGGATGTAGCTCAAGACAATCAAGTCCCTATATTTCCTCAAGTGCAAGTTCATATACACTAGGTATAAGGCTCAAACCCGGAAGGTTCCTTGTACTGAAAATATAATATCCTATGCTCCACAAAAGATGTTCAGTTTTTTACTTAATTTTAATTTTTTTAATTTGTTTAAATTTTAAATTAGTGGGGGCATGTTAGTAAATATTTTATTTATTTGTAATTTAAAATTTAAATTTAAATTTTTTTTTAATCAGTTAAAAAAGAGAGTTAACGTTACTTTTTTTTTTTACGTTTTTGTTAGCCTCCCTTTTTCTTTGGTCTTTTGACCAAGTCAATCATGTTGCTGCACGTTGGTTGCATCCCTTTTATTTTGGGTGCACGAACGTTACTGGAGTGGCACGTTATAGCTACCAGTTTTGTTGATATATATCCTAGCCAATGGAAAAAAAAATACGAAGAATATACACAGCATACAGAAAATTATTTTTTATTTATTGCAACTGAAAAAAAAGAATTTTGGAGCATTGGTGTTCATTGGTTCAGGGGTCCTTTGCTGCACACGATTGATCCAGCGGGTTGACGTATCTTGGAAGAGAAGCGTATCAATTTTAATTACCAGTGCAGTGGGGGCGTTTTCTCTCTAAGGATAGCGCTTTGCATACTTCAACCTAGGCTACTCTATACTCATTTTCTGAATTTAATTCACTCTTTGTTTGCTTTATTGATTGTTATTATTTACTTTGTTTTATTCTAAAATTTCATGCTATCTTGTGCTGCTGTTCTTAGCTGGTAAACTGCTTTAATATTTTGCTTATGTACCTTTTTTTATTTAACAATAAATACATGTATCGATGTATCTCTCGGAGATTTGTTTTTGGCAAGGGTAGTTTGTACAATTAGGAAATTAGTGAAATTGATTGATATAAAGGATCTTGTTGTAGGTTGGAAAAGGTTGTTATATAATAATTAATTAGTCAATTAATTAATTAATTAATAATAATAATAATAATAATAATATAGCCAACATCGACTAAAAAGTGAAGAAAAACAACAAAAAGTGTGGGGAAATGAACAAGAAATAGAAAGTGAAAAGTTGAGACATGTTTTATCAAGGTCATTATTTTAATAGACCATGGCTAGCTACGGTGGACCGTTGAATCAAATGGTTTAATGTAGTCTAGGTAGATACAACCATTGAATTTATTACTTGAATAATGAGGAGTGCAGATTATGCACTGGTGACCTGTTTAAGAAGTTAATTAGATTTTCAATTTTTTTTTAAATCATTAATTTGTTTACACATTTGTCCTTTATGTAATTACATTGGCCTAGCATCCAAAGGTGTCTTGCTTCTCTAGAACCAAAGCAAAGAGCAGGTTCTGCCATGGACGGAGCATCGCAGCTTGTCTATTGCGGAATCAACCCCTTCCTTCACGCCTCTCCTTCCCCGCACCATCGCCATAGCCTCCTTCACCTCCACCGCCGCTCCAGCCGCATCTTTTCCGTCTCCGCCGAGTCGCAACCCACCCCACAAAAACAAGATTACAAATTGGAAAAACAAGATTATAGATTGGATTTCGAATTTCTCTCTCTCGTTAGAACAAAAGTGAAGAGACACGGTTCCGCCATGGATGCAACGCTGCAACTCATCTACTACGGAATCGACCCCTTCCATTATGCCTCACCTTCCTCGCACCACCACCACAGCCTCCTCCACCTTCGTCGTTGCTCCAACCTCGTCTTCGCCTTCTTCGCCGAGTCGAAACCCGCACTGGTGAGAACTGCACAAACCTCACCGGCGCAACCTAAAATGGTCTATCACGGACTGTGCGCGAAAACACACAAGCAAAAATTGGCGACACCGACCGTTACCACCAATATTATGGAGTTTCTTCTACCCTACAATGACCTTGCACCACCTTACTGTCATTAAGGGTAAAAGGGTCATAGTAGTCAAGGGTATAAACGTCATATACATAAGGGTACAAATAAAATTCTAAAATAAAAAAAAAACATGACAAAAAAAAATACCTGATGAAATTATAATAACCAGTCAAAAAACATGGTCCATGACCATGGACCATGTTAACAAATTCAGGTTGCATCATCTGTAGAAAAGATTAATAAAAAAAACTGTCGATAAATTGATGTGCAAGTGGTTAGTTGAATGCTAAAAAGTTAGTTAAAAGTTAAAAATTTAGTTGGTAATTGAAAGTTATTAAATTATAAATATTTGATAAAATTATATATTAAAGTAACTGGTAAATATAAAATAAAAAAATAAATATTTTTATATAATATTTTTATATAAATTTTAATTTTACTTTATTGATAAAGATATATTTTGAGTATTTATAATTTAGTTTTTTAATTAATTTTAAATTTTTGTAATTTTTTATGTATAGATCAATTATTTTAATTACATTTTTTAGTTTCAATTATCATATTTTTTTTATATTATGTATTTTACTTTTAATCTTATACTATATCTTAAAATATTTTCAATTAGGTTTAACATAAAGTAAAAATAACATACACTTAAATAAATGTCATATTTTCATTATGTTAACTGGTGTAATGTTAAAAATAATAGAATAAATAATGTAATGGATAAAATGAATAGAGTAATATAAAAATTATTCAAAAAAAAAAATACCTATCATCTATCTATATCAATATCTTGAAGTATAATGCTGAAATAATAAAATAAATATTACAAATAATATAATGGTTAAAATAAACAGTGTAATATGAAAAAATCTAAATAATAGTAATAATAATAGAATAAAATAAACTTATTATCTATTATTATCAATATCTTATGTAAAAAAAAGGTTAAATTAATAAAACCTACCTTATGAGTGGAAAAATAGAAAGAAAAAATAATAATAAGATCTTACCTTACGTAAAAAAGGATAAAAAGAAATTTAATAAATATTTTAAAGACAAAAGGGAAATAAAATATAAGAAGTTAGAAGCTAATATTTTAAAAAATGCTAATTAAAGTAGTGTCTCAAAATACACTACAAGCTACTAAAAAAAAATTATTTACCAAACACTACTAAAAAGTTCAAACATGTTTTTCAATTTGTAAAAAAAATAAAAAAAAAAATAGAAGTTAGTTGAAATAATGTGTCAATTATGACCAAAATGTAATTTTTAATGTCATTATTGGCACCTAATTAATTAATTTCCCCTAAACCTAATCCAAGTCTAAAGTCTAAATATTTCCTCTCCACTGGTATTTTCCGATAATGTTATGTTGATATCATCCGGTGGCTCTTGTGTTGTTGATGAAGGTGCATTGTTTTTTGTCAACCATGGAGAAAGTAGGAGAAGTAGGTGCATGGCTTTTGTAGGGTGAGTGTTATGCGTGAGGAGAAACACTGCGGAGGCATGGGTAGGAATGAAAATGAGGTCTGGTGGGTACCAGTACCATCCTCCTGTTATAAGTTTCATGGGATGAAAATTCGTTTCATACTTCATACTGGCATGGCTATCCTTTGAGTGGATATTTACGAGTTTTATAAAAATATACAGCTATCCATTGATAAGTTAAAAAAAGACCGAAAATAAATAATTTTAAAATATATATTTATATTCAAAATAAACAACTTTGAAATATATATTTGACTTAATGATCTTTTTAGTCTCTCAAATTTAGATCAAACAAGTATTTTAACTTGTACATTGCACAAAATAAATATTTATTTTATACTAGTATTTTAACATATGCATTGTACAAAATAAATATTTTTTTATATAACATAAATTTATAATAAATAAATACTTTGAATATATAATATAAATTATATTATAATGAAAATTCGTAATAAATAAAAAATTTTGAACATATAGATTATATTTTAAATTTATATATAATATATAATTTATATTATGAGATAATGTCATTCTAATTATTGATAATTTCTTTTAAAAATATTCAAACTTTATTTAAAACTAAAGATATTGAAAATGATAGATTAAAAAATATGAGAGGTTAAAAAAATTCCGAAAAAACTTTCGTTGAAGGATGACAGCTAAAAACACTTTTGTTGAATAATGACAACTAAAAATACTCTCATACAAGATAGCTATTCTAGTTTTTCTATATAGAGGATAACTTAAATTTATAATAAATAAATACTTTTGAATATATAAATTATATTTTAATTAAAATTTACAATAAATAAATATTTTTGAACATATAGATTATATTTTAAATTTATAATAAACAATTATTATAATACAATGTCAATTTTTAATTATTGATAATTTCTTTTAAAAAAATATTGAAATTCAATTTAGAACTAAAGATATTGAAAATGATAAATTGAAACAGATAATAGGTTAAAAAATCTCTAAAAACACTCTCATTGAAGAATGATAACTAAAAATGCTCTTGTTAAAGAATAGCAACTAAAAATGCCTTTGTTCAAAATAGATGTTCTCATTTAATATATAAGGTAGATTTGTTTTTGGTCTCTTAAATTTAAAAGTAATTTTTTAGTCTTCTTAATTTAGAAATAACTCATTTTTTGATCCTTATAGAGACTAAAAAGAGCACAAAATAGGAATCAAAAGTAGGTTACTTCTAAATTAAGAGATTAAAAAATCACTTTTAAAATTGAGGACCCAAAAAAATATTTATTATTAAAAATAAACTAAGACAATTTACTTTATATTTAATTAAGAACATTTAAGTAATTTTAAATTACAAGTACCGACGAGTACAGATACCCTACTATCCATCCCAACTCTATTAACAAGTGAGTAGAGAAAAATCGATTTACCTGACCAAGAAATACCCATTAAATTATCCAAATCTCATATATAGTTGGTTTTACCCGCGAAAATTTATAAACAAAGATTTTTTGTTTTCATCTCTAGATATGAGAAGTGATGTGAATTTATAGATTTCATAATCGGTATAAATGTTAAACATGATGAGTGTATTTTTTTGGTCACTATTGGTGTGAAATATTTATCAACTTTGTTAATGACTAGTCTCTGCCAAGGAACCTAGCAGGCCAACTTTAGTAAGACTTTCCTCACAACTACGTTTTTTTAATTCACAATACTCGATTTTGAGACAATACTTAAAAGATTTGAGTCCATTTCCAATAATATTATAATTTTGTCTAGAATATAATATAGTTGGTCTAATCTTGCGTGTCCAATTTGTTTATTGTAGAGAAATTTAATTAAAATTTATTAATATTGTAAATGTATTTTACAGTATCATTTAATCATGAATTTTCATATATAATAAAATTGTTTACTTTTTATAATAAGAGTTTAATGATTATGTACCGTTAGTACAAAAAGTTTTACAATGTCAATCAATCAGAAATCAACATTGGTATGACTTTTAAAGTAGTTATTGTAAAAGTCAATAAACTTATTATATATAGTGATTTGTGATTGTATAACTGTGTAAAATTATTTTACACTGTCAATGCATAACTTATTTTCTCTTATAATAATTACTTTAAAAATTATATTTAGATTGATTTTTTATTAGTTAATCTTGTAAAATCTTTACAGTATATTAAAACTAAACTCTATTGTAGAATTATAATATTGTTTCAGACAAAATGTAATTAGGAGGCAATATATTAGTAGGCAAAAAATAATTAATCAAAATGAATTATTTGGAATATATGGTAACTGATGTTAATGGTAGATGAGAGGGTACAATAACTGACTTATTTGGAAACAATTACCTATGCATTTCATAGGTGCATTGCCTAGCGTTACACAAATATCATGAGCAAAGTACTCTAATTGCATTAATAGCAATCACAGACCAATTTAGAAACTTTTTTTGAGACATAAAGAAAAAAACAAGGTAAAATTACTCATTTGGTAAAATGATTCATTTTAGTCTTTATACAAAACATTTTAAATTCACTTTAGTCCCTACCGTTAAAAATCAAGTAACTCCGTGAGAGACGTGCATGATGTGGATTGTGATTGTCTACAATAGAGTAACATTCTCCACGTAGACTTTTCTCTTTTTTTTGAGGGACCCTTATGTTGTTGAAGTAACCCTATATTGGGTCTTCTCCTTCAATCTTCAACTACCATTAGTGGAGCTCGTGCGGGTTGGTGCTTGTAGAAGGTTGGGGTCTTCTCCGTCAAAGATGAGTTATTTTTCTTCAAGAGAGGATGAGGGAAGTTCGATGAGCAATAATAGGAGGTTTGTGAGGGTGACATATTCCGCGTGCAAAGATAAGGTGAAGTTGTATACGTCAAGAACTCAAAGAAATTTTGGGTGAAAATTCCTAAGGTGTCCTAATTACAAGGTATTGCAATTTGAATATAGGTTTTGTTTAAGGTACATTTCAATTTTGGTGATTGGTTTTTATGTAGGTTGTTGACACAAGAGCCATGGACTTGTGGGTACTTTTGATGGGTGGATGAAGCAACCACTGAACAAATGGAGCAGTTATTGAAGAACAAAGACTGATTGTTGTGGATTTGAAGAAAAGGGTTAGGTTTTTGAAGATGTTGTTGTTGAGTTCATGGGTCCTGTTTTTGTTTGCAGCATGTGTTGTCATTCTTGTTTGGTTGTTAAGGGTTAGAATGTTTAGGATTTGAAGAAAAGTGTTGTTGTTGTTGTTGTTTCGTGTGGTGTTTAGGTGTTGTTTTGTAGTGAATGTGTTTTGGGTTGATTTTCAGTGATGTATTAATGTGACGTACTGATGTAAGTACAAACTTTGAATTAATGAAGGCCAATTTTTATTTAAGATGGTTGTCCAAATCCGTCCTTCTATTTTAATTTTTTTCATGTAGTTTTTTATTGCAATGAATAGTAATATTTGGTAAAGGAATAAATGTATACCATTGATATAATAGTAAAGTAGTATCATTCATTGGATTAATCAAAAAAGCATATAGTGCTAAATTACATATTGTGGTCATAAAAGACAATAAACTAATAGATTGGTGCCTAAACATAATAAACCAAGATAGTAGTCCCAAAAGACAATGCTAACCACATTTGGCAGTAAGCCACATAAACCAAAAAAGTTACATTCCCAAAGAAAACCATAGCAACACAATGGACTAAAGTGCTAGTCAAATTTCATCTTCTCTTTCTTAGTTGCATTCTTGGTGCAATTGGCAACAACATCAAGCAACTGGTTTGGGGTGATGACTTGCTTTTTCCGATTGAGACTTCCTTTCCTACTTTGCAATTTAGGCCTTAAGTTGGGTGCATATGGTGGATGGGGTTGGGATTGCTGTGTGCAAATTGCTTGAATTGTTTAGCTGCTATGTCAAACAATTGGTTGCTGTGATGGTTGTGTAACAATTGGTGGCTAAGATGGTTGAGCAATAGTTGGTGACTGAGATTGTTGACTTGGTGGTTGAGTTGGAGTGCTTTGTGCAACATTGGGGGGGGTGCCTTTTTCCTTTTGGTTGATGAAGGTTTCTTCACTTTTTCCAAAGAAGGGTCTGGTTTTGGTAATGACATATTTTGACAAACCATTTTGCTGTGCCCATATGCACCACACCTGCTACATCTTACAAAGGTGTTTGTCCTCTTCCATTTGTTAGGTTTGGGGGTTTCATCCTTTTCTTTTCTTCTGACCTTCTTTAGTCTACTAACTGGTATTTAAACTTGTGGGGGCAAGACCATAGGAAGTGCAATTTGCTGCCAAAGATCTTCACCATTGATTAGGTCCAAGGTAGATGCATAGCATGTTAGATATATATCTATATGGTAATATTGATGAGCGAAATTTGATGGCAGCAATCTAGAATGAAAGATTGCTGCCACTGCATGCTTGCATCAATCATGAAAAATTAGTGATTTGCAACCTCTATGCACAAATAATGCATGAAAACCACTAAAGCCATATGCATAAACCAATATACACAAACAAGACATTCATAACAACATGGGTGTTAAAAAA